>BLKR01000479.1:0-465000 GCA_011170035.1 Teleogryllus occipitalis | reverse complement strand
GTTTATTTAAAAGGTATATGCAAAGTGTATATTGCACATGTAAATTTTCTTTCAGCAGTGTATGTGATTTGATGTTTTTTTGTGAAATTTATAAAGGTATTTCATTGTGTTTGTGTAAAAGTGAAAGATTATATTGGGTCATTCAAAGTATTTTACGAATAGAAAAGGTACAACTGCAGTTGATCAATATTTAGGAAATTGCTGAACACTACAGCAAGTAATATGAATTTCTAGGTAATGTGTAAATTCTTAACGAAATTGTATCAGAAGATTTGGTAGAATATATCAAAACTTTGTTAAAGCTAAAAGTTAACTTGCCTGTATTTATTTTAATATTCAAAAGCAGGATAAAAGACGAACCCATTCCTTTAGGACGATTAGGACATAAGAAAACCTCCCTAAATGTTGATGTGACATTGATTTACCAGGTCAAAGGTCAAGTAGTAACATTAAGTTATTAGAGTGATCCGCTCATTTGTATCCCATAGTAGGGAGCGGTCACATATTTGGTGAATACGCGAGGTTCGAAATTGATATAATCTCGTCATATAGTATTCCTAAAATAAGTGAAAGGTCACAATACCAAATGACAAACGAGTACTTACGCTATAACTCTAACATAAAAATAATATTTTTGAAAGTTCTCTTAGCCCCATCCCACCACCCACACACCACTACAGCCAAAAGCGTGTTTTTTAGTTTTAATTTCTTCAACATAACACTATTTCATCTTTTTTGGCTGGAGAGGGGTGTGGTTAGTGGGGCAGGAGCTACGAAAACTTTAAAAAATAGTATTTTTATGTTAGAGTTACAGTGTAACTAGTCATATGTCATTTGGTTGAGGGGAACTTTTTACCATCTTATCCGAGTGTACCCTTTCTCAGTTTTCTTACAATTTAAAGAATGAAAGCATTCTTTTTTGTTCTTTAGAAGAAATATTTTAACAAAGCACTTTTTCACAAAATAAATACATTTCAGTTATATGTTTCAATAATACTCAAATACTTAAGTTCAGATCATTCTTCATTATTCTAACAGTATATGACTATATGATTCACAATCAAACCAAACCAGTATTAGTTAACAATCGTACGGACCGGGAATAAATTAATCAATGTCAAGAAGAAAAAATAAATCTCCATGTTACATTAAAGACTACTGAAGAACTAGATAACGAGCCAAAAGATTTTACAAAAGATATTTAACATTCAGCTTGGAGAAGTACTCCAGAATTCAAATGAACAATAAAAAAGAACAATTACCCAGAAGAAATTAGGAACTTTGTTATTGAAGAGAGGAAAATGAGGAGTTGGCAACAAACAAGAGCACCATACCATAAAACCAAATTCATTAATCTCACTCTACAAATTAGGAGAAAGATAAAAGATTTTAAAAACGAATGCACGAATATGTACCTAAAAGAATTGGCATCTGATAAAACACTGATATTCCCTCTGAAAGACATCAAGAAAACACAAGACCCGTCATTCAAACGCCTCCAGTTTGGACAAAAGATGGCCTAGAAACAAAGTACAAAATGCGGATAGATTTGCTGAGCATCTAGAAGAAATATTCCAGCCCCACGAAGAGAAAGAAAATGAAGCAGAAATAATTAATGGAAACCGAAGTAGCCAAGATGGATGGTGTATTACCCCCTGTTACAATATCTAGAGTACAAAACGAAATACAAAATCTTAAACTTAAAGAAGCTCCAGGATTTGATTTAATAACAGCAGAAGTTCTTAGGAAACTGCCGAGGAAGGGTAAAATAATCTTATCAATGCTGCATTAGATTGAAATATGTACCCAGATTTTGGAAAGTGGCAGAAACTATAATGATATTGAACCCGGAGAACCCACCACATGAGGCCACATCATACAGACCGATCTCACTGTTACCTGTTTTTGCTAAACTTTTTGAAGAATTGTTGCTCAAAAGAATGAAACCAATTATATAGGACAAAAAGTTAATGTCATAACATCAGTTCAGATTCAGAACAAAAAAAATCCACAATAGATCAGGTGCACAGATTATGCAGCGTCATCAAAAAATGATTGGAAGAGAAAAATATTTGTTCTGCAATCTTCTTGGACGTAGCGCAGGCCTTCGACAAAGTCTGGCACAAAGGTTTAAACTATAAGTTAAAGACTGTTGTTCCCAAACAATATGCAGATCCTCTAGAATCTTACTTAACTGACAGGTACTTTAGAGTTCAACAAGACGTTACCTATACGGGTCTCAAAGAAATTAAGGTAGGTGTACCGCAAGGACGTGTGCTGGAATCAATACTACACCTACCGTATACCAGTGACCTCCTCAAACCAGAAAAGTGTCATAGGAACATTTTCCGATGACACTGCAATATTAGCAATAGGGAAAAGCAATGAAGAAGCAACCCAGAAGCTACAATCAGCAATAACACATGTACAAAAATGGACCAATGATTGGAAAATCAAATTAAATGAAAGTAAAAGTGTTCATATAAACTTTACAAACAGGCATACTGAACACATTCCAATTTATGTAAACAACCACATGGTACCATATGCAAATACAGTTAAATATCTTGGTATGACATTGGGTTGTAAGCTTCGATGGAAAGAACGTGAAAAGAAAAAAAGAAAAGAACAAATAACAAATCAGAAAAATGTACTGGATAATGGGAAGATGTTCTGACCTTTCAATATACAATAAAATAATACTTTACAAGCAACTATTGAATCAAATATGGACGTATGGTGCACAACTCTGGGGATGTACCAGAATAACATCATTATTATCAAAGGATTTCAGAACAAAGTGCTAAGAAATATCGTCAAAACACCTTGGCAGATAAGAAATAAAGATCTACACAAGGACCTGAAAGTTGAAGCAGTAGATGAAGAAATACAAAGGTTCGCGAGAAATCACGAAGAAAGGCTTCACCAACACCACAATCCCGAAGAAATTCTTCTCCTAAACAACACAGACCTAGTGAGAATATTGAAGAGAAAGAAACCTTTCGAACTAGTGTAAAGTGAAATGTCAAAGTGCTTTAATAACTAAAACTAAAATAACCGTGTAAATAATAGTATATCTACATACACAAGAAAGTGCATTTTAAATTAAATTTGAAACTAAGTTTACGCTAATGGGTTAACTCTTAGAGAAAAATTGTTCACAGTAGTTTAGATCAAAAGAAAATTGCTTATAGGTCTATAAGACTAGATTGTAATGTTTATGAAAATAAAAAAATACTCAAATATCATTGAAAACTTAATATTATTCTAGGAAATGACAGTAAACACACACATTTTAAGTTGCTCAAAATATGTGAATCTAACTATTAAAATACACAACATGGGATATCAGAACTGTTCTGATATACTTTGAAAGCAACTCTGGGAATTTCCTCTCACAATGCTCATTAACAATTGCTTATTACTAACACAATTAAACTTCCAAAACGGGAATACAAGATCATTAATATTTGTAATGTGCATGTTACCGTTCTTTTGATTTATTTCTCAATCATTTACAAAACAATTTTCATGTTTCATATAGCATGTTATTCATTTGTAGCTACACTGCCCCTTTCATCCATTATCTTTCCGTTTATGATCATTCCTTTTGTTTCCTTCTGTTCGCATCGTTCCGTATCTATTTTTATCGCTAATCAATTCAGTTAATTCCTCATCCAAGACTAATAATTTTTGTTTTAGAACATCATTAAGAAGAAATATGTCTTGAGATGTCTAATGGTCCTAAAGCTCTAGAAGTTGAAATTGTTGCCGTATAGGACTTTGGAAGATACAAACTTGGAAATAAATTCTCGTTGCCATGATAATCCTAATGGTATGATTTCTTATACAAAAATACTTTTATCACATTATTATATAATACATTCATATTATAAAATAATCACACATTCTGTTATAATGTGATAAAGAACATTAATTTTACGGCGTATGCGTTTCGCAACAAATATCATTAATTGACAATAACGAGGACGATCTCTACCTTTCATATACGAAGCACAAGATGTAGTCATCGACTAATCCCCTCAGGAAGACTTGGGGTCACAATTTAAAGGCCATGAAACCTTTCTGCTCAGTGAATTTAATGACAAACAATACTGTTTTCAAAGAAACCTGTGTTGGAATTTGAGTTTTAGTGGGACATGAACACCACTTCTCAATTGCTGCAGTGCAAAATGAAACTCTGTATGTTATGGAAAAGTGGGTTGCCACAAACCACAGCCATACAAATTTTAATAACAGACTAATTTGGCCTCCGGAAAGCACAGGTTTCTCGACAATAAAGTATCTTATGCCTTAGCCCAGACTAAAGGCAATGTTGAAGGTAAAAAGAGGGCTATTCGAAATATTTCAGCTCAGTTTTGAGGTGTATGATATGTGCGGTGTGGTATAAAGCTAAGAATTGCTTCTAGTTTTCAAGTCCCTTCCATGAAGCAAACCTTCCAAGTGTGTAGCATGGCAAGAATACTTTGAAGTTCTGCTCGAATCGCAGGTTGCAACGGCAAATCCGATAGCTCGCAGTACATCTTCGCAACAGAACGAATCCTTTCAACATCATATGTGCGGCAAAGGTTAGTAAGATAATATAATTACACTGCAGAATGTTCAAGGTTGACGTCTCTTCGTGAAAGTGCAGAAGATTTGTAAAACTGTAGCAACAGCAAAAGAAGAAAGAATACACATCATGAATGTTTAATGGCATCTCCAATGGAAAGAGCATTTTCATTGCAACAAACACGTCACAGATTGGATTCCTGACAGGAAACTTCTTGATAACGTGGTCATATTTGTTGAAGACACAGTGAAAATTGGGACTTCAACAAATTGCTCATTATAACGTAGCTACATTACAGCGGTAATAATGATGTACGTGAATTCTATTAGATTGCCCATAGCTTTTGCGTCACTAGACAATGGAAAAGTAAATGTGACATAAGAAAGCAGGATTTGGTTACTAGGTGCAATGTATTAAAATCAATAGACATAGTTTTAACAATATCAGTTAATTTCTACCTTCTTTATAAATTTGCATTAACTAGTAACGGGCAACAACGTACACTAACAGATTCTTTACCAGGAGAGCATAACCACGCTCAGAAATAATGAACCGTCCAACAGAATATTACATTTTCGTAGCTCGGTCTCCCAAACAATAGCAGAGCACAGTCCGGTCACATCTCTTTTGTCGACGTACTGCACGGGACGCACCACACAATCGGGCCGTTCAAGACGACTCGGTTCTGTCCACTCTTTTTCAGTGTTACCGGCGAGCTCCTCTTGAAGTCCGGCGCCGCCCGTGGAGGAGTCTCGCTGCTCAGGCTCGAGTCTGTCGTTGTGTGTCCCGGGTGCGCCTCTGCTTCCAGCACACTATGGTTTCCGAGACCCATTTTTGTGACCAAAAACACTAACTGTAAATTGTGAAGAATGCATTATACTTGGGTTTTTCTAACGAGGCATCTGAGGGTAGTATCTTCAAGATGGAATATGGCACGGCTTTTCGCGTCTTTCTCGGTCGTCCCGCTAGAGTCGCTTAATCTGCAGCACTGCTTCATACGGTGGCGATCGTGCGGCTTCTTGCGGCAGGAGCGAAAATGACGCAAAAAGTCGTGCCATATTCCATCTTGGAGATACTACCCTCAGATGCCACATTAGAAACACTCAAGTATAAATGAATGTGCTTCTCACGCATCAAAAGAACAAAACCACACACAATTCTGCAGAAAAAAGTTAAAAATTCACAAAATATTTGTGAATTTTTTAAGTAAAATGTTGAAGTAATGCATGTCAGCTTAACGCCAAATATTCACCATCTAATTATACTGCATCCAATAATCTACTGGAATTGAACCTTCTTTCAAAACACTTTTATTATTCTTCAAATCATAAACTCCATATTTGCACTTCTTACTTTTCTTTTTGTCCTCCTCTTCCACCTCCTCCTCTTCCTCCTTCTTCTTTTTCTTCTTCTTCTTCTTCTTCTTCTTCTTCTTCTTCTTCTTTTACCGCCTTTACAGCTGCTACCCTTGCAGCGGCCCTCTGAGAATGCGCGTTGCCCAATGCCGCGCGCGCGGGGAATTTATAAGTTCGCCGTACAAAACACTAGGTCTTATCTCATTGGCCCTGAATGGATCAGCAGCCCACTAAGCTTTGACGGACTGCATTGTACTTATGGAGCTACTCCATCGCTTCCACGTCGAGGATGCTCTCTTTCAGAATAATGCAGTGACAGTACACACATTCCTCTAGAGGCAAAATGTAAACAGGCACACTGTGAAAACTTGAGGAGAAAGGGTTTCCCCAAATTCATGTTGGCATGAGGGCTGACCAAAGCATAATAATTGAAGAATTCATAAATGAATACTAATTGAAAGGATGTTGCCATTGTTACGGTATTCAAGTGGATTGTAATCACGCGTGATGAGCCTTTTTTTGTTTTCAATAATATTATGTAATTGTTGGAAGTAAACGTAAGCAAAACAGTTAAGTGACCATTTATTGTAATTGAATTATTTAATGCCATTGCGGTCCTGGTTTGACAAGTTTCCAAGATATTTCGAGCTAATGTTGGAATGAACCCCTTGTTTACTTCTAAACAGTAGAGTAGCGAATTAATCCGAAAGATCTAAAGAACACATAGTTACCCTCAAAAAAATTAACTATTTGTCTATTCTGGTTCTCTCTGATTTTTATTTCTCAGATTACATGAGTCAACACTTGTGACAGCTTACCAGAAAGGTCAGTAGTTTGGGCCTCTCCAACATTATAGACAACTTAATTTTGTAAGTTTTCAGAAATCCTAATTATTTACTCGTACTGCTTCTTATTATACTTCCTACCCCAAACACTATTAGAAAACTATTGTGTGTATTTTTCGTTATTTCCCTCATTTTTTGCGTATGGAATTGAGACTTAGATCAAATTCTGTGATCTAATAATTATGATTGTTGAAATTTATTTAGCTTCTCAATTAGGTAAATGCAAATTGCAATCGTTTACACGTTAAACCGCACTGAACCAACACAATTTTTTCGAAAAACAGTTGCTGATATGCTGAAGCTCGAAAAAGGTACCAGCTGAATTTAGCTCAGAATTAGCATTGCTTTAGTATCCGAAGTGGCTCTGGTCAGGAGGTCGCAAGGTCCCAGTGGGCGACGAATTTTCAACACGAACTATATAGCGTGATTGAATTCAGCCCGTAATCCTAGCTGCCAGCTGCGCTGATGGGTAGTTTTCCGTGGTTACTCCAATCAATCCCATGCGTATGATGGACCAGTGATCTAGCAAAAGGGCTATGGACCGCGCGCGATCTTCCTTTCTCGTCCTAATTCTCTCCCCTTACACACATTTACACTTACATCCATTTAATCACACATGTCAGGAGCATAGCGCTATGCCTGACTGGGGCGGTGCCTCACAGAGAGAGATACACGGAGGGGAAATTCCCCTGTATCCCGGCGTGTCTCTCGGCGCCAGACCCCATCTTAAAGCGGGTTGGGTTCATCGTCACCTCCACGCATAGAAACATTCACTAGATAAATGGTTATTTGACCATGGCATTTGACGTACCCCGAAACATCCACCAAATTCTATAGGACCGTCGACAACTATTACAATTATGCAAGTTATAATTTCAAGCACGACTAATGTTATATCCGAAGGCTAATGCCATCATTTATTGCATTGAAGGTAACTAAAATTGTGGTGAATCTGTACCGCCGTTTCAGGGAACGTCGTATGAACGGTTCTCCGTACTTCTTGGAAAATTTAGTCAGGCTGAAATTGTGCTATCAAACCGCAATTGAGGTTGATAATATTAAAGAAATATTTTACTGTCTCGTCCTATGTTGGCATAGTAAAGAGATATATCGTAATATTGCGGCGGATATTGGCGGTTTTTCGACAAAAATATGTAATGTCGGGTTCTGGCAACGAAAAAGTGGATATATTTTGCTTCTATAGGAAGTAAATTCCTTCCTCCTTTCTAGCTAAGGAAGGAAATCCCTGGCAACAAATTGTGGGAATTCTGATTTGGTGTTGTTGACGTTCTTATCAGAAGAAATAAAAGAGGTCATCTTCGTCAACATACTAGCTTTATTAAGATAGCCGGCTTTCGACGGCTTTGCCGTCATCGTCAGTCTACACGATACAGAAAGATATAACAAAATTATAAATAAATACACAATAAGATAGAAAATTAAATTACGATTAATGGATACATAGCACTTCAAAATAAACATAAAAAGGGGATAAACAATAAAGAAAGACACATTATATGATTGCAAAAGATAAGGAACATATAGCAGATAAAATTGCAAAAATGAAAATGGGGGGGAATTAATACAGATAATAGCAGTTCCAATTTAAGATTATAAATATATGTGAAGAAACCTGACAACAAAACCAGCTCGGGGACCTCGCGTCACGGGGGAACGCGATCGGGGGTCTCCAGCGCAATACCACGTCGTGGTCCTCGGAGCGACTGGCAGCGGACACTTTGGACGAAGCGCGGACGCAGCGAGTGCATGATGACGCGCTCCCTGAACAACCGGCCACCGTTTATGACGACCCTAGCTTGGAACGATTCATGATTAGGATTCCCTTAGAGGCGAGGCGCGGCACACATTGTGCCCAGAAAGGGGGTGGTGGCTATATGGCCTCTGATATATTCATCTCACTACATGGTTCGACATCACGAAACTATCCATAGTGATGTTCCCCTAATCTTTTTACGCGCCAAATGCAGCAAGAATTACAAATGAAAGCTCTCCAATTTGAGTAATTTCCCTAAATACCAGAGTTTGAAAGCATCTAAAGGAGACTGTATATGTGAGTTATGCTCCGCCAACTTCGCAATCAAATCAGGGCTCTCACAACATTTGCGCCATGCTCATCCAGACGCAGCTAATAGAGCTCGTGTTGTCAAGGCGCAACGTAGTGGTAGGTCTGCTGTGCCTGGAGCAGGTAAACTCTTCTCTTCGGAGGATATTATGAAAATGGCTGCATTGGAGAAAGAGCAACCAGAGACGTCGAACGAGAATTTGGCTGCTCTGCTGGGTAAGACCGCTCGACAGGTGAGGAAACAAGAGAGACTACACATCGAAGATATTTAGCAGCCATTGGAGCTGAAGCTACTGTGACTGCAGAATCATCATTGTCCCCATCTGATGGCTGGGGGCCCGATGATTCAGTTGGACCTTCTATTAGTGCTGCTGTTATCGCATCGCCTCCCGGGGCTATTAGCCTTCCGAAGATTCCAGTGAGCCAAACCCCTATACTGATTTCTTCTCCCCTGTATCGAAGGCCTAACCTCAAGACAGGAAAAAGTCGGTGATTCCCTGCTCTGACACTCGTCCAAAGGGGGCCGAAACGTCTTTACAGGGATCTTTACAGAGATCTGTGTTCCGATTCCCTTTCAAAAACTCGGCTCACAGACAGTGACCCTGAGGAACTCACAATGGTAGAAATTGCCTCCCAGGAAGAAAATATGGTGAGATTCCCTAACGAGGAGGCCGCTACAGTTTTAGAGAAGAATCAGGAGCTTTCGGCTGTGCCCGTCCGCTTTGATTCTGTTTTATCTGCTATTGATACGGCCCGTTCCGACACCGCTATCGGTTAGGACGGGACCAAACTTTTATTTAACCCCGGCTTTTGTGACGCCCGGAGACGTAACTACTGAAACTTATCTTAACAGGGTCTCACTAGATGCCACGTCTAAATAGATGGAAAATATTTCAACTTTGATAGGAACCGGGGGTATTTCTCAAACGAATGCAGATCAAGAACTCGTTGAGGTGGGAAATTAACTCAAAATAAATATTTAATCCCAGGACCAATTGAACGCGACATATGCCAAGTTAGTGGAGATTTTGGCTTGCTCCTCTGTACTCACCACCACCATGCCACAAAAGCCCCGTAGGCATGGAGGCAAACGCCTAGGAAGCGCTACTTTTATGCTAGAGCGCAGGACCTTTCCAAGAATGATCCAGCGCTTTTGGCAAAGTGCATTAGAACGGGCATTGGCTGTACTAGTGTCGATCAACAGCCCCTTAACGGGGATGAGGTTAATGACCTATACAAATCCATTTGGGGTAATACGCCCCAATTCCGGTTTCGAATTAAGAGATGATGATAAATTGTCGACACCTGAAATGGACCCATACACAATTCTATACGAGGTGCAAGTTGCCGAAATTAAAAGCAGTGTGGCTGGAATGAAAAATGCCACGGCTCCACGATCAGATACGATAAAAGTTAGCAACATATCTTCAGGAGAAAATTGAAATATTGTCCCTATTATTATACATCGGCTTTGTGCCTTCTGGGTGGAAAGCAAATCTCTCCATCCATAAGGATGGTGCGACCTAAAGAGGGTAAGGATAATAAGTGTCACTAATTTTCACTCCGTCACAATTAGTTTCCTGCTGTGCAGAATCTTTTAAGGCATTATGGACAAACACGTTCTATCCGTGGTGAAGTTCAATCCACGCTAAAAAGGGTTTATCACTGAACCTGACTGTTGCGCCAACGTTCAAATTCTTCACGAAGCACTCAGTGACATGCAAAAACAGGGTGGTGTGGGCGCTGTGTTAAACATATTCGAAGCATTTGACACTATTCGGTGAGCTTTGTCCATGAACGCGATCCTCGACGCCTTTACCAATTTGGTAGTGGACTCTTACGCCGACGTCTCCACCGTCATTCAGCACTCCTCAAAAGGAATTAAGGCGCCGATTCGTAGCGGAGTACAATTGAGAAACCTGTCAGAATTCACGCTATTGGAAAGGAGTGTATCCGTGTTAGCATTTGCTGACGATCTGGTGCTGTCAGCAAAAGATGCCCCAGGAGTTCAAGAATTGGGTGATATTGTGGTGGAATATCTTGTGGCCCTCGGAATGACATTGTCCGACGCGAAGTGTTCATTCCAAATGACAAACTTTGAACGATCCTGGTTCATTGCAGACCCATGTCTAGAAAGGTTGGAGGAGAGAATTCCTCTGGTCAGTAATGATCATATCCTAACATACTTGGAAGTGAACTACTCTATCTGGAACGGTTGCCCATGTAAAAGATCCATATCGAATTTGATGGAAGCAGTGATGAGGCTTCAGAAGGGGCATTTAAAGCCCACTCAGAAGTTGACATTACTTCACACCTACATAATGCCACAGTGGACTGTCAAATCAGTGGCAGTCAAACAGTTCTTACATCTGCATACGAGTACTGCCGAAGACTCATTCTGCCTGACCACGAGATATAGAGGGCTGGGATTGCTACGGCTCGCTCAACACGTCCCTAGGATAGCGCTGAATCTAGGATTACGATTAGAAATATCTGAAGATCCTATTTGAAGATGGTTGAGACCCTGTCCGAGTTTCTACCAGCTGATATTAAAGACCGCCGAAACACTGAGACTTAACTGCCCCTATACTGAACAAGATTTATGAGCTTACTAAAAGAAATGCGCCGATGAGGTAGCTGCCTGGGAGAAACAGGGATCCCAGGGGAGAGCGGTTAAGGCGCATATAAACGATCCGATATGAAATGCCTTTTTGAAACATTATAATCTTCTGAAACCTGATCTTTTTATCACTTCACTTCAATTGAGATCAAATACCGCTACTAATAAAGCTACTCTTAGTAGAGGAAGGTCCAGAAAGGATGTATACTGCAGGAAGTGCAATATAGCGGTAGAAACCATGAATCACATCCTCGGTCAGTGCATTTTTACGAAGCCAGCAAGAATAAAGCGTCATGTCGAGATTAAAAACTATATAGAGGGGAAGATGCTGCGGAAATCAGACACTGTGGTGTCCACGGAAGCCACTTTCTCCGGGTTAGACTCAAACCTTACCTGGTAATTAAAAGCCGAGAAGGGGTCCACGTGGTCGATGTGACTGTCCTCCACGAAGATGGGTCTATCCTTCTAAAAGCAGGAGAGGAAAAAGTGGGAAAGTAATTCTCCTGGCAGCCTAACTTCGTATAGTGCCCAACACCAGAATCCTGCCAGTGGTGGTTGGAACCTCTGGGGCTATGTCACGATCCACAGTCAGTTCCCTTAAGACGGGGATATGTCTCGAGGCGATCTGCTATCTTGTTAATTGCTCTCAAAAGCTCTAGTAAGTTCTACACACAATTTGTGAGTTCAAATGGAGCAATTTAGCATTACTGGTAGTAAATGCAGAAAATGAACTTCTTGGTCCCGTGGGGTCTAGGGAACATAGGGGATCCTAAAATTCCCACGATATACCTAGTTCCCACGACTTTAAGTGGGAAGTGTGTGCTATTTTAATGTAGCTCATAGAAAATTGTGTAGACAGAATCCACGTTTTGCAGGTCCTTCATACTGAAAAATCGATTGGCAATTAAACGGCCTATCCGTTGGTCCACCCGTCCGTGGTCAACGTTAGCGCCCAAAGAGTTTAGACGTTTTTCTCAAAAATTTATCTTTCCCTATTGATCCAAACTTGAACTCAAAGCCCTCCGAATTTGAAACGGATATTGTTATTTTGGGGGGTTCTTTACTTGAAACTTAAACATTTCAAAATATTCTCAAAAATTGATCCAACTTTTTTAATAAGCTTTGTTAGCGTGTAACGTAAAGAACGCTTAAATGACCCAAGTTTCAATTTAGTTCAATACTTTTTTAACCGCCGGGAAAGCTGAGTTTAGACGTGCGGGTGTTGGTGTAACCTTAACGTGCTTGGCCTGTTGACCTGAAGGACCTCTAACATCGGCATGTTTTTTTTTCTTTTTTCTCTTTCATTATTTCTCTGGAAGGAAACACTTTAGCAGGTTCATATAGTAGTACATGTAGTATAGTAGTTCATATAGTAGTACAATATTGCGGCATTACAAATTATTCGAGAAAGTATTTACTGTTGTATCTCCTCTAGTTCGCAGTTATAAAGTAGTACTATATTATTTAACAGTATCAACCAGTTTTAGGATGGAGTTATGTACAGATGGCAACGTTTTCAATTTATTTTTGTATCATGATATCAAATTGATTTAAGTTTTAGGTGCATATTGTTTAAAGAAAAGCATCTTACCAGATGAAATTACCCATGAACAGCTTTATTATTTAGATCTTCATTAATAAAACTATAACATTGTATGGGATAAAATCTTCAATAATGTAATTCCCAAGTGAAATATATTTTGTAATTATTATGTTTTGTTCATTATATTTTGAGCCCAATATTATAATATTGGGCTCAAAATAAGAGACTTACCTGTTTTATAACAAGATATTTGCTTGTCTTAGAGCCATCCAAAATGCACGTTTTCCGTTTAGAGTGTACAATATGTTACACAAAATGTAGTGCAAGACAAAATTGGTTAGTAAATACTTATACTACCAAACATTCTCACAGCTCCGTTCTGTTTCCCCTGAATATTGTTTGGTGGTGAGAGTTAACTGCATGACACTCAGCATAAAAAAAAGAAACGGAAAATTAATATATTCTATTCGACGTTCAACAATTAAAAGTACAAAACAGAAATATCGAAGAAACATAATGCATCTGAAACCCGCTCAAAAACAGTATGCTGTTAACTTAATTAGGTACTCCCAGTATAACAAAACAAATAAAGCATTTTTTCTAATTTACTTTTTCATCATTCGATGGCGCTCCAACCCCTTCCAAGGGGACACCAATCGCCTTTGTTATCCAACTATGTTTTGCATTGCACATTTGTGTAATTACGTTCCTATGTCGAGTATGGCTCGTCATTGCAAAATTGGTCTTCCGCTCCGATGTTGAGTCCCACTTGACATTTAATTTTCGTTCATTGCTGAGCACCGAATTCGTTCGAATTTTGACAAAAAAGCCTAACAGTAAAGTAAACAATGGTAGATGCATATCATGCCCAATGTTGCGTAATTTCATATTCTTAGACAGTTTATAAGGCTACTAATTGGTTAAATTATGTTGATACAGTGGCGGTTCGTGGTCATACTATGAGTGTGTGCAACGTCTCTCTTCTGTCTCCCTTCCTCCCTCCCTCCCCTCTCTCTCTATCTATCTCTCTCACACAAACACACACCATACATTACAAGCATACACATATATTCATTAACATAAATAATGACAATTAGAAACAGGGCATCTTATGAAGTTTGATAACATGTTGAATAGTTCCTTTTATCACCAACGAGGGTTGACCGCATTTCTTTTCACAATATCCGTTTTTGGCGACTTCGCTCGGCAAGGACCCCTCCGAAATATTTACTACTTGCGTCGTATTACGGCACGATTCGGCACTTCCTGGACGTTTTTCAAAGGTTGTCATGAAACACATTGATTGGAAACTCTTTTACTCGCAATTTTGCTATGGAGTATTTTCCATAAACTCGCTGTACAAATTTAAGGTTAAAAGCACAAGTTTCTATACCCATTACTCAAAAAATCTGAATAGTTTGCCATCTACACTGAATGACGAGCTATTTTTTTCTGTGACATTTTTCATTGATGTTAGTCGTATTTTAATATTTTCGACGCTATTCATTGTCAGTTGTACAAACACATTTCACAGAAAAACGAACACTCTAACTTCGGTTTTTCAAAACGCGTTAAAAAGTAGCCTCCTACATACGTTTATACAATACATTTTGATTTTCACATGCTAGAAATGGATTTGTAATTGCAACTAGCTTTAAAATGTGCAAATAACATTCCATTAACACAAAACTTATGAATGCAACACTGCCCAGCAATGCGTTTGCGTTTCGCGCACTATCGAGCAATTGCTTTGGAAGGGGTGAGGTATCATATAAGTGGAGAGATATCTCACACTTTCCTCGATCAATGCCACACTTACTTCTCTTAAAAACTTGTGCTAGCCTAGTGTTATATCTTCACGACATGTCAAGGCACTTTCAGAGGTCGCGCCTGTGCTGTAATATCCGCACGGTCCGGAGTGTTCTCCAACCGCCCATAAGCTACCATGTTCCCCCTCTTTCCCCTCAAGCCCCGAGGGAGCCACCGACTCCGTCTGCTCGCTTGCATTTCACAAGTGTGCTCTAGCCTGCTGTCACGAAGGGCATTGGCCGCGGACTGTCAATCGCAGCTTCCGAACGGCGCGTGTTTTGAAATACCATGTTTTGCAAACGCTCTGAGAGGACTTGTATCCCCCCCCCCATGTTAAGAAATGTTTAAGAAACATTGCACCGCATTTATTTGGGTGTGTACATGCGAACGTGCGAATACCCACGAGCCGCCACTGTGTTGATATAAACTAAGCGAACGTTTAGCTTGACTTATTACAATAGCATAATGGCTACTGCAGGACTAGCAAAGCGAAAAACCCGAGTTCGATTTTCGGTTCGCTTTTCAGAAATTCTGTGGAGAATAAATAGCTCCATTCAGCAGAAAAAATGAGTGTGAACACTGAAAAAGTATACCATGTTTATTATTGCATCATTTTGATCAATAAAACACTTTATTCGGCCGTTAACTGGTTGTAAATGAAGTTATGTAAACCAAATTATTGTCATTCTTTCTTAATCAAAATGTCACTTCTTTTGTGATCCAACATTTAGAAATCGTGAAAGTATTACGTGCGCCAGGGTAGCTCGTGGGATTTAAATTCTGTTGATGGGAACGCAGATCCTAGAGAATTAGGAGCGCCAAGGTATAATGATACCTCATTTTCGGAATTATTTTTCGTACATCGACTATGTAGCTTGGCGATTAGGTCTACGATCCTTCTACGCCATTGTTATCTCAGTGTACATTGCATCGATGTCGTTACTTCATTTGGTAATGAAATTGGTGATAATAGTAATGAGAAATCGATTGAGTTTAGCTCAGAAACAGCATTTCCTTTGACCCTGGTGTGACTGACCGTGAGGTCCAAGGATTCCAGTCTCGACAATGTCGAATTTTCGATACTAGCTATCTACATAGCTAGAATCGAAAATGACCTAACTAATTAGCTCAAATTCAGTTGCCACCTGGCGGAGAATTCTAATGGCCGACTGCTCTAATCGGTAGGTTTTTGTGGTTTCTTCGAGCAATACCAGGACAATGGCGGAGCAGATCCCTAACAAACGGACCACGGATCGCGCGCTTTATTTTCCTTCATCTTTATTTATTCTCTTCCTACACACACCTATCCACACACACCACACTTATATGGACTACACTACCACATAAGTCGGGAGACCAGTTGGAAGGTTAGAGCACGACGTGGCTGGAGTGGTGCCCCGCAAGGGGAAGATATCCGGAGGGGGAAATCCCTGCAAGCTGACGTGTATGTCAGCGCCGAATATCACCACCCATTAGAAGAGTAACACCGCCACTTGCCGTAATAAAACATTCACTATACTAACAGGAACCATAACTTTAGAAGGTCATATTCCCAGAAGCATTAGTCAATGAATTAGTAATGAGTAATTGAATACAGCACCTAAACTCAATTCTTCCTTCAGTTTGGTAAAGATTTGAGGTTGAGAAATACATTAGGGCGTACGTGCTTCTCAAATTACACTGTAAAGGAATGGCATCATGCAAAGCGGCGGCGTTCGTAGTGTACATTGCATTCTGCAGAGACGTCTCATTTGCTTAGAACTAGTTTGCGTAGCACTTTCTCTTTTTAATCACTGCTTAACAATATTTTCTGACACCCCTCTTCCCCTTTCCACGTTGAGGTCTTTTTCCCTCTGCACCTGCGCCCCCTCCTCCAACACCTTCTCCTCAGACATCCTGCGCCCCGTCTCTCCCAACGGGCGGACCCAGGTCCGCGACGCTATCTCTAGATCTAGTTTAAAACGCCTAACGCGCGCTTTCGTTGCCGACGAAACTCTTGCGCCGCACACTCAACCTCCCCCCTCCTCCCTCCCCCCACTCGAGGCCCTCCCCTCCCCTCTCCAACCCCTCCCCTTCCTCTCTCCAGCTGATGAAACCAGCGCCATCAGGTGGCGAGAGCCCGACAGCCCTAATTTCAAGCTCCATTCGCTCTCAAGGGTTTTCTCCTTGCGAACTCCAGTTTAAACTTCCTTCATACTTGGTATAGCGTAAGAATATTACCCCTATATTTTGAGCTAACATTCTCCTCGGGAAACTTCTTCCGTGCCAAAAATTTTCCTAAAAATATTGTTGGTCTCAAAGGACGCTATGGTTACAATTTTTCACCTCGAGGGCGACCGTCGCGCTGGGAGTCCCGTTGCGTTTCCCCTCCAGGCGGCCGCCGGCCTCGTTAGGGCCAGGGGGCGGAGGGGAAGGGAGACGGTGGCGGCGGTAGCTCTAATTACTGCCACGATACCCCCACCCCCACCCCACCCCAGTCGTCTACTCACTTTCCCCCGCCGCCCTTCGCCTACGTCTCGAGCTCGCCGCGCCGTCCCGCGAACTTGCGAGATAAACTGACCTATCGCGGTCGCCGCCTTAAAACTGAAAACTTCTCGCGTGCTGGCGGCGTGGCGTTCTGGACGCGGCGGGGGAAGAGGCGCGGAGACGGTGAGTGTTACAGCTTTGGCGGTAAAGGAGAATATGGCATCCATGGCAGTGATGTCAGTAACCGCAGATGTACTGATGATGGCGGTGGTAGTGCGGGCGGGTAGTAGGTGGGTTTTGGGTAGTAGGTGAAGGCAGTGGGGGAGGTGATGGAGAGAAAATAGAGGTGACGGAGGGGGATAAGTGTCGTGGCTGTGGCGAGGAGCTGGAGTGTGGATGATAAGCAGGTGATGGTAGAAGCGGAGGCGAACCAAACGGTGGGAGTGGCTGTGTTTGGCTGCGGCTGTGAAAGTGGCAGTGGCAATGGCCGCGGAAGTAAGTGGGTAGGAGCAGAGGCAGTGACTGGGGCAGAGACGTTGTCAGGGGGCAGAGACGTTGTCAGGGGGCAGAGACGTTGTCAGGGGGCAGAGACGTTGTCAGGGGGCAGAGACATTGTCAGGGGGTAGAGACATTGTCAGGGGGCAGAGACATTGTCAGGGGGCAGAGACAGTGTCAGAGGCTGTGGCTATGGCTTGAAATACGGCTGTGCCATGCTGGGGACGGATGCGGTGGTGGTATCGGTGGAGGGCGGAGCGACAGGACGCACCAGTAATACTAGTAACGGGGAGGGCAGTAGCAACGGCGACGACGGAGGTGGTAGCGGCTGCGGCAAGCGGTAGCTTGCGCGCCGTGCAAAGATGAATGCTATCTTGAACGCACGCAAATACTCGTAAATCTTCGTCGGCGTCCCTGGCAAGGGGGCGCGGCGTGGCGGGTGTTTTTTTCCGAGGGGCTGCGGTCGAGGAGGAGGGACGACGGCGGGAAGTGGAGTGGGCGCCGCGTGGCGCCGCCGTGTGCCGCAGACGCAGGTCTGTGGGGGGTCTGGCGGCCCCCCCCCCCTCGCGCCGAGCCGCGCCACGCCACGCCGCGCCACACCGCACGTGGTCGTACTCCTGCATCCCCTCGAGCTCGTTTCTTTTTCTTGTTCTTTCTTCGTGTTTTCTGGCTCCTCCTCCCCCTGCTCCCTTCATCCTTCACATTGACTTTTCTTTTCCTCAAGCCGATTCTTTTCTTTTACTATCAACGTTCTTGTCCTGTTTTTCATTTCCTGCTTTCTTGCTACTCCTTGTCGTTGTCACTTCCGGGTTTTTACTAACCCGATTTACGTTCACTATTTGTTTCCTAATTTTATATACTTCTTTTGTCGAATCCCTTCTGTCTTACTTTCCTTGAAATAGAACGCAGCTGCAACCCATAAATGGCAATAATCTCGTTTTATAATTCATAGGCGCTAATATATTTTAATTTTTCAACTTCCCACTGACCGAGAGTTTTTATCGAAGTTTACAAATAAATGGATAATTATCAAGCTCTGAATAGATGAGATTTACATTATGGGGTCGATCCGATTCGTTCTTTTTTCCAGCGTTAGTTCTCGTAGTTGCATGATTCGGACAAGCCCCCCGTCGGCATGTGCCGGTTATGACGGAATGTTCTCTCCTACTGCGCCCCAGTCCAGGGGATATCATTATTTTGATGATGATGACGATGCGAAGTAAATATCGAGTGCGTTCATGGACTGTCGTGTAGGCCGTGGCATACGAAAATGCATGGAAGTGTTAAGAGAAACTACAAAAGCCACTTGTCAGAGCGGTGGGCTTGCGAATTCGGTTCCGGGATGAGCCAGAAAGATAGGTGTTCTGTCCGTACCACAAACGCCCTCGGCGGAAGATCATTGTTTCCTCCTTCGGAGATTTGCGCCTCACCGCCGCCTCCCCCACCCGGCTGCCGTCAACGCGTCCCCCGAAGGGCCGGTAGCCTCTACCCCAAAACGGCACATTCCAACCGGTCTCCGTCTCTGCTGATAAAGGTGTTCCTCCTCAGCTGGATGATGAGATCCCGCGCCGACTTACTTCCCGATAATTGGTTTGTTATTAGTGATTCCGGGTGCGTCAACTAACGAGGTCATTAGTCCCGTAAGTGTAGTTCATGCTTTATTGCTGGAAGTGGCGGTAATCATCTCCCGCTGGAAGACGACCTACCGTCGGCCTTCAACCAGGTATCTCCCATCAGCGGAGCACCGCCTCAGCCGGGACAAGCTCTAAGCCCCCGACCGGTCTCCTGGCATGTGTGGTAGAAGACGTTGAGAAACTAATTGCTCTAAAATTATCGTTGTTTTATCTCGTATCAATTTCAAAAAAATGTGTTAAAACCGTAAAGTGTATGCATTTATATATATATATATAATGAATTTTCTTTCTTTTCATAAAATTCTGTTATTCCATGTATTTTTATTCGAAAATATTTCCAGTCTTGCGAGGTAATTTTGTTAGACTACTACTCACGTGAAGATTGGCTGTGGTTGTTTGTGAGGATCCGCCTGTAAGGTTTTTTAATGACAAAGGCTGCCCAAGCCATGCGAAAGCTGATCTTTGCCGCAGACGGCCTGGGTCAATTTTTGATTCCAAAACTGTACATTTAGAATTTAAAGAAAAACCTACTAGAAATTTTACACGATCTTTAGACCGATATGATTACTGTTTAGACGAGGCAATTGTAAAGATGGGAAAAAACATACTAGTAGAAAAATTTACCAATTAATAGACAAATTTTGCTCAGCGTGCAACTAGGTAGAATAAATCGATAATATGCATCTAATCAGACAAATTCATTGGACTTTCATGTGCAGAGAGTTTGATTTACTTTTTCCGTAAAAAACAGTGAAAACTGCGATACTGGGGAGAAAATATTTCTGCCCATTTTGTGTGTGCATCAGTGTGCCTACTCCACCCCAGAGGATTTTGCACAATGCTTTCCGTCGAAGACATTAATGTATCGCACACGATATATTGTGTTAATGGATATATCCTGAAATTTTAAAAACTGTACATGTTCAGCTGTTAGTAATTTCCTAGGATGGCATATTATGTTCTAGGACGGTTTGCACTTTTTTGTTTCGCGTTTGTTTGCTTTTACGACTTGTGTCTTGATATCAACCACTGGCATACTTTAAAAGAACTTTCATTCACCTAACGTTTATCGCACACAATACAGGGTCTGATAAAATACTTCGATACTTACATAACGTAACGTGAGAGTTGCGTGTGTTTTGGTTTACTACTTAATACTCAGATAATACTCTACGTTCATGCTATGTAAAAACTATGACAATATTTATGGTAATAGGCATACACGGAAACCAAGGAAAATATCGGTAGACTCTTCCGCGGATGCAGGTGTTATTTTTAGAGTTGGTACACGGAAAAGGGTGGCGGCAGACAAAAATATAAAACCAAAAATTTCTAATTTCATGTAGGTCCGTCGTATTGTAGAGAAAGAAAGATAGAGAAAAATACGTGCTTGTGGTTTCTCCTCCGGACTCTTGCGCTTTTGTCCATGTGCACAGATGCCGCGCGCCGTCAGTAACCCATCCCTGCAACCCGTATCGCGTTTACTCACTCCCTTCCCATACTCTGTACCCCCTTATCTCCTCCTCACTCCTCCGTCTTCCTCTCTACGCAACTTTCTGCACCCTCTCTCTTCCCCTTCACTCTCCTCTCTCCTTTTCCACACCTCTTCTCCTCTTCCACACCACCTTTCCCCATACCAGCACTTCATTCCTCCCTCACCATCCTTCCTCCCTCTTCTCGCTACCCCCTCTTCAACCCTTCCCTCATTCCTCTTTCCTCCCAACATTTCTCACCCCCCAACCTCTCACCACACCTCCTTCTATCCACTAATCTTCACCACCAATCTTTCTCCACTCTTTGCCAACACTCCCATCTCCCCTCACCAACCACCCCTCCAATTCTCTCCACTACTCACCCATCCCTTTGCTCCTGGAAAACCGTTCCCTCCTTCATCCATCCCCTCCTGTTGGGCCACCCCGCCTCTGGCCACCGGTCCACGCGCGAGCATAGTTGTTGCATAATGGGTGCAGTACTAGGCGTCAAATGTGTGTCTCCGCAGCCGGTCGACATTAGTAGGCCCAGCGCAGACCTACCGTCGGCTAGTGGGGTTTCCCCCTAACCAGGACTCTCCCACCAGCGGGGCACCGCCCCAGCCGGGACAGCTCTAAGCTCTAAGCTCCCGACCGGCCTCCCAGAATATGTGGTAGTGTAGTGCATGTTAGTGTAAGTGTGTGTGTGTGTAAGGGGAGAGGATAGGTCAAGGAAGAGGAAGGACCGATCGCGCGCGGTCCGTGGCCCGTTTGGTAGGGTACTGCTCCGGCATTCGCCTGGTGTTGATCGGAGAAACCACGGAAAACTACCGATCAGAGCAGCCGGCCGCTAGAATTGTCCTCCAGACAGCGACTGAATTCGACCTAGCTGAAAAGGTAGTGTCGAAAATCCTGCCGCCATCAGGACTCGAACCTAGGACCTCCCGGTCAGACATCAGTTGATGCACTGAGCTACCGCTACCGGTGAGTGATTGAGTGGGTGGGTGAGTGGGAGTGGGTGGGTGAGTGGGTGGGTGAGTGGGAGTGGGTGGGTGAGTGGGAGTGGGTGGGTGAGTGGGAGTGTTGATTATACTGCTGCGGGACGCGGATTTGGAGGCGAACGATTGTGACGGGGTCCGTGCTTTGGAAAAGGAGGGGTACTGCGAGGGACAGTGGTTTGAAGAAGCGTTGGGAATGGAGAGCGGGTAGGAAAAGATTTCAAAGCTATTGTGTGGTTGATGAAAATGCAATGTTTTCTACAAAGAAATTTGGTAAATATATATATCTTTGGGGGTGGCTTTCTGGCCTGTAGCAGTAGGCTAGGTACAATTAATAAACATATTTTCTTATTGCTGTTTTCGACCACCTTGTTCGGCTTGTGCTTCCACCATTGATTTGATGCCTACAAATCGTATTTTCTGCGCAGATTCCATAGTATCACTGTCGGTGATCTTGTTATGGCGCTGTTTGTAATTGCTTTCTGCAATCTTGCCACAACCACTGTCTTTCTGTTGTTCGTATGGGCTGCACTTGACCTAATCATATGTTCATCAGACACATGATGATATTGATGAGTCTTTGTCATCACTCACTAATGTCTTCTTCCGAAATTTTCAAATCGCAACCTTGTATCGCCTCAGCAGCAAAGACTTGCACACCTATCGTGACCTTATCTCGCCTTTTACTGTGCACCTACTGCAGCCCTATTACATTTAATTTCAAGTCCAAGTAAACTGTGAAATAAAGGGTGACACATTATTTCGTTAGAAAATGATACCACTGCCAAATGTTGCCTGTGGTTCGGAAGGTCGTGCTATGAATCATATTATTTTCTAAGGCGGAAATTAAGACTTCAGTGGGTGTGTAGAGGACATTAGGAATGTCACCGAAGATTTTCTCAACTGGTTCTTCTTTGTGGACATGACTATCTAATTCCTTTTTGTATTATTTTATGACGTTTAACTTCACAATTTACCCTCATTACCCATAAATTTTAATGCACTATAAATGAATATTGTTTTTAAACTTTTCTGTTGGTTTAATTATACCTATGTACATAACAAAACGCGGAATAAATAAACGCTTCATTGCACTCCACCATATATAATGCAAATCTGCGTAACACTGTAGCTCACGTTTGATACGCAACATTTATCACTATAGCCTGTCGTACTTAAAGCGACCTACATACAATATTTGCATCGCATACTTTACGGTCTCTTCCAAACATCACACACCAAAAAACTACGTACAAATACATTACCCGGCCGTACCGCACTGCTTCACTCAATTACATTAAAAACGAGGAGTAATGATAAGAAATAATGAAACATATACTAGCAGTTTTTGTTGTTTCAATACAATTCAAAATTTCATGGTCTATAAAAATAAAATAATTCGTATTTAAATTTTCTTGGATTGTTTTGAGATTCTTTAAATGTTTTTCTGTATATCAATTCAACGCATAGATCGAAATGTCCGTAATTCCCATGATTACTTTTTTTATAGTTATAATGGCAAAGAAGTGCGAAATATTGTAATCCAATTTGCTTATGATATACTAAAGTTCCTATTTTAAAAGAATGTTTTGTAAATAAATTGCCATCATTGAAGATGAGCAGAAATGGGTAGTGGACTTGTTCATTCCAGCATACTCCCAAGTGAACGAGCAGATTGAACAAAATTACGAAACATCGAGTTTTCCAGATGGAACTGGAAAGAGTCTCGAAACGGAGGTTCAGGACTGTTTCACTAGGAATTGTAGTTCTAGAAGATACATCTAGAGTCGCCACGAAACGTCTTTGCACCCTACGTCTTGATCCATCCATGTCTACCATTGCCAACTGCAAAGACTGGCTGCAAAAGACATTGCAGGGCGTCGCTCAAATCCTGCGTAGATATGAATCCTGGGATTCCTAGATCCAGTGTAGGACCTGAATCTAGAGACGTAACAACTGGCATGAAGGCGGAAGAATACCTTATATAATAAAAAAATCCATATAATATTACAATATAATGTAATACATTGTTATGTATTGTAGTATATTATAATGCACAATAATATATTATAATGCACAATAATATATTTATTACTAATATTATTAATATTAAGCTGTGAAAAGATTGATGCTTTTATTCTGGTTTTCTGATAATACTTCGTTTTTCTTCTCTCCAGATAATAATTCGTTTTTCTTCTCTCCAGAAAAATTTGCTTTCTTGAATACCTACTTTTAAAAGAAAGGTGACAATATTTAACTCTCTCTGTGTGCTTGCGCCCCTGCACCCTGTTGTCCTATGGATACCACCAGCTTGTGCGCCGAGAGTGCACCCGATTTCCCGGGTAGATAGAAATAGATAGATGGATGGATAAATGGATAGATGGGTGGATAGGTAGATCGTTGGATGGATCGTTGGATGGATAGATGGATGGATAGATGGACGGATAGATAGATGGATGGATAGATAGACGTATAGATAGATAGATGATAGATTTATAGATGATAGATGTATAGATGATAGATGTATAGATGATAGATGTATAGATGATAGATGTATAGATGATAGATATGATGCACCTTAACCAACATGAGCACCAACCAACTTATCACCAACCCTCATGAGAGTTGGTACCTTAACCAACATGGAGCTTAACATGAGCAGACCAGTAACTAGTAGTATGTAACAAAACAACGCAAGACGCACAACACATACGAGTACGGAAATACATGTACCCATTGTGCCCACTCCACACCCAGATCTCAAAAAGAGCCGAGAGCCATGGCCTCCCCACGCAGTCACTAGCTTGCGAGAACGTGCCTAATGACACTATACACGTTCTCGCACACGGACTGATTCCTGCCTTCGCGTACGCATCAATCCATACATGCTTTCAATAATCACATTATTACCGACAATCACAACATACGAGTTTTTAAATTTAAAAAAATGCCGACAAGAACCTACGACAATAATACGTCGACATTAATTTGTTGTCGACGTATTATTGTCGACGACGAACTGTCCACAATAATACGTTGACATGTTACATCACTATTTTTGCCTAAATGTATTTAGACCTCCAGGGCCACTGCTAAATGCTTCCGCAGTTAAATGGTTCCAGTCGTATGTTGTTCGATTTATATCGGAAAATTTCTCCGTACCAGATCGTTGCGTTCATGTTCGAATTTTGAAATTATGATCTTCTCTCCTTTAATATGTCGGTTTGAGCATCCTGCACTGAATTTTCTTCCACGCAGGGAAACATACAAACACCGTATATAATACGCTAAGCCTTGCCACCTTTCTGAGAATTGAAAGCGATATTAATTCGTTGTGAGCGAGTAGATTTTCCAGAGAATTTAGCGGCTCTCTTCTGAATTTTGTCTAGCTCGTGAATTTGGCCTAGATAGAAAGGATCACAGCGTATGGTCCCATATTCTAAAATAGGGTGCACAAGGGAGTGTATGTCAGCGTTTTGACAGCACTATTGGCCTTCCTCAAAGTTGGAGGATATTCTTGGTGTAACCTTATGAGAGGGCCATTAAATGTCATTTTCAGTCTAACGCATGTAAAGACGTAGTATGGTTATTGCATTTATGATTATGGATACGATCCTGTGGTGGCAACACGAGAAAAGACTTTGTGACAACTCAGATTGGGATGCGAGTTTGGAGGACAGTACAGCGGGAAATAACATTCATGTGAAAATCTCTGTCGATTAATTAATATATAATATATTAATATAATAATTATAAAAAAGTGGAGATATTTCCTCATTTCTACTCTTAATTTGGAAATATTCTTGATATTAATAGCTGCACAACTCTAGACAAATGAACAGCTTAGTGCATGAACGGATGGGAATTTCTGTATAAAATTTGAAAAATGAAGTTACCAAGCCTGGGCGGGACATGCAGCAGGTTGGAGTGAGATACGGTAGGGAACGCAAGCGTGAAAAAGTGTGGCGGCCACCCGTCGAATGGAGGGGGTGGGGCCACGTAGGAGGGCGCGAGGGGTTATCGCGACGCGCCGGCCGGGATGGATTTCGGCAGCTGTGATTCAAATGAAATAAACAAAGGAAGTTGGAAATCGAATCCACTATGGAGTACGGAACCAGTTCACCAACACAGAAAATATAATTTTTAAAGTTTTAATTCACGATTCCAGCAAGACAAAAACAGCGGCACAACAAAAGGGATAGTTACATAGGTTTTGGATGATGATTTGCAAGTATTGCTTTTTAATCAAAGTCCAAAAAATATATTAAAAATCTAATAACCACCTAACATCACGTAAGATTGTGCCCTACATTTGTGGTGTGTATCAAGATCTGACAGATGATAGGTACAATTTTAAACTATGAAAGTGCCACAATTACTACTTGAAATATAATTCACGCCCTTTGAAACATTTTTTGGAATCGATAAACGTTCTTCGACATGTGTCCACTGCCTTAACGCATGAAATGTTAAAATCTAGGTTTTCTTTGCCCAGTATCAAAAAGAGAAGAATATATAACGGAAATATTCGTTCGAAGAAATCATCACAAACAGGTATTAGAATTTGTTGATGTTTCATATTACAGCTCTAAATTATTTTGTAGGCAAATGAATCTAGTACTATAGGTAACATTCCTTATTGTTTTATAGAGTTATAATATTTCCATAGAATTTGTGAATTAATTTCTATACTAAAAATTATATAGAATAAACCAAAAGCTAGAGAAAAACAAATACAGATGATCCGATCTTGTTAAATAACTGTATGGAACTAAAAATATTTTTCCTTCGGATTAAAATACTTGTAATAGCATTAAGAAGTAGTATTGTGATAGAGAAAAATAAGTTTAAATCTTGATAGGAGGAAAAAGTGAATTACAAATAATTGAAAGAAGGATAAAACGAAATCCTAATCGCCACAAATACATTGCTAGAATTCTTCTCCAGCAGCGGCTTAATTTGACCTAGCTATTTAGCTTTAGTCGAAAATTCTGCATCCTTGGCGACTCCAATCCTAGAACCTCCCGGTCAGAGGCATTGCAGTCACATCAAGTGATGCCCAGAGCCACCTAAGCCGGTCGGCACTACCACTACTATTTTTATTTATTTTGCGTCAAAAACAGTTAAAACTGCGTATGACGTGCTATGGGGAGAAGTGAATTGTGTGCACATTTTCAAAATTCTGTGATCCCTACACTAAGTCGTATACTACTTGAATTTTGAATATATAAAAGAAAGCTCCCATGTAATAAAATATATTTTCAAGGATAAATAAGCAATAAATTTTGGGCTCTTATCCATGTTGTCCCTCGAAATAATACTTCCTGCCCCGACAACATGGAAACGGTAATTTGAATAACTGTATTTCCCACTGAATTCTAGAAGACGTGCACAGGTAATGAAGATGCATTTATGTCCAGAAACAAAACAAGTGGCCATCTCAGCATTTGCTCAATGGATCAGGGAAACTGGACGAAAAGACCTGATCGAGATGGGGGAATAGTTTGAATTTAAACTTGGATAAAAATCTTTACATTTCTTGGCATTTTAACACTCCGTCACTCGCGCCGTTGGAGCTGACAGCCGGTTGCTCTTTACGTCCCGAAGGGACGCATATTCGACCATACACTAGACAAACACTTGCGGGCTCCTCTGATCTGGGGTCAGCAGAACGCGAGGCCCTCCGCGACACACACACAAAGTCAAGGGACAAACAGCCATGTCCAAGGCGGGACTCGAACCCGCGACCCTTCGGACCGAAGCGCTGAGTCGTTACTCGCTCTTAGCCACCTCGGTCATCCAGGTCGGCAATGGCAGCTTTACACAAATAAAAACAATGCTTAAGTTCCTCTTACACTATCTGAGAGGGTATCTATTAACATCTTATCTGTTATACACTGTGTCACCATACTCTGAAGTAAAATCTCTATGCCTGTGAGGGAGTGCTGGCGTTTGGAACGGTGTTCTCGTGTACTTGTTCAAAATTTTATTTTTTATGTAATATAAGAGTGTGTAATATTTCAAATATTTTTTATGCGTTTCTCTTCGTTGCTGTGCAAAACCATAAATATTAGAAGATGTTGAAAACTGAATATTGCGCGCTTGACATATTCCAGTGCACGAGTACTCGGAACGACGAACTCGTACAGCGAGTGACGGAAATATAAAAGCTTCAAAAATGGTTTGTAATTATTTGTTCCTTTTCATGTTGTATTCAATTATAATATAAGCGCAGATAAATAAGAAAAGTGTATTAATGATTAATTAAGAAAGAAAACTTCATAATGGGTACGTTAACAGCCTAACCCACGAGTACTCGTGTTACGAATGGCCACTCGAGTGACGGAATGTTAACAAAATCATTCATTGTGAATATTAAATAAATTCACAACTAATAAATCAATTTGAAGCATATTTATAATTGTTTTAAAATACGTTTTAATCCTGTCTATTTCCAAACGGAGTATGGCGCCACGCCCTCCCCTCTGGAGCCGCCCACGCTCGGCGTCCGCAGCGAGCGCAAGCCCTCGATCGGCCTCAGCAAAACTTGACTTCATCTGTCCAATCGTCGGCAGGGGGCGTGCTGTCCCGCTGTCTCACCACGCCCCTTTGATGTTTCTATTTGCAATAAATTTGCCTGGCGTGTTTGGCGGTCGGCGTCGACGTGCACGCGGCCCGCAGGTAGATTGTGGGGGCGGGGCAGTATGCGGGGGTGGCGGCTGGGGGTGAGGGCGGAGGCCGCGTCGGAACGCTGGCTGGATTGAGGGGGCGGCAGAGGCGGCGACGGCTTGTGGGATAGGAGCGGAATGCAGGGAGAGGGAAGTGAAGGGGTGGGGTGGGGTGGGGTGGGGTGGATGCAGGGTGACGGGGCGTCGGGATGGGGCTGAATAGATTCGTGAATTCCACTTTTGTTTAAAATTGCTTTGGTTAATGCTACTTATTTTTCAGTGTGCAATAATGCCTGTAAATTCCCGGGTTCGAACCTGGCAGAGGACGATGTAAAATCCTCAGTACGCAATGTCACATTTACAGTATGTAAATGAGCTCTAGAGAAAAGGGCTAAGAAAATTATACTCTCCAAATCTATTTCTAATCAGACCCCATATTCGTTCCACGAGATGACACTGGTAAGGTGTAGATACAAGTGAAACCGTTGTGCCGGTCTATGACAGTAAAGATAAGAGTCAAAAAGACACTTGATATTGTTGGACACCTATTGTGTATTTTGATAAATAAGCCAAGGCGGATTATAAGACACGGATTAATTCCACCGAACATAATATCTATCTAGGACTCGTCAATATCGTGATCGAGATAGGGTGTGACCAAATGGGACCGGGATGTCGTGTGTGTAACTCTGCGTTGAATGTCCGTGGTCCAGGAGAAAATCACGTAGTTGGCAAAGCACAGTCATATGAGAGAATCTGGCGTATCACTGACTCGAAATCGAAAGAAAACTGAGAATTTTGTCTCGAAACCACCGTTACTATTTGCTCATTACGTTCTAAAAGCTCCACACTCTCACTTCCTTCTCACTGTTGTACAACTCACTGTCTGTACCATTCACTTGCCGCGGCTTAATCGGATCTGATAGCCAATCAACTGGCCGTTCTAGTTGGTGTGACGTACCACCCTCGAAGCTGACTAACTTCAGCGTATTACTAAGGCGGCGCGTCACTTGGGAGTACTGTGGTTGATTTAGAGAGTTGTAAAAGTTGAAGGGAAGATGGAGGGCAGCTTACTCAAGATGAACTCATGTTCAAATTAATGCACCATTTATTACTAAAGAGGGAGGAGAGAGAGAGTGGGGGGGCGATAGAACAGGTGAAGGAGGTATACAGGAGTCGAGATTCAGAGATGGCGGCCTCTTACCCCATCACTCCGTGGACTGGGCGCTCCTGCAGGGGCGGCAGCTGTAGCGGCGGCGGAGCTCCGCGAGCGCGTCATCATCCAGAGGCCTCTTGACGTATCATTTGCACTTCACTGGCTTCGGCTACCTCACGTGCACCTCTACCTCTCTCTGGCTCCGCCGGGCTCGTTTACATTGGCGTCTCGCTTGCATTCGACAACGCTTTTTAGAGGTGCACATTCGTTTGACGGCGGCGCCACGTAACGCTGCTGCACTCAGTTGCTGGGAGCTCTAAAGTAGGCGCGCCGGGTTTAAATGTCTCCCGCGTGCGTGGCGCCCAAATTGAAGACTCGCCGCAATTCAGCCAATGTCAGGAGAGGGCTATGGACTAGTCTACAAAGCCGCCGCCGCCAACAACAACAACAACAACAACAACAACAACAACAACAACAACAACAACAACAACAACAACAACAACAACAACAACAACAACAACAACAACAACAACAACAACAACAAATAACGACGTTAAGCGAATTATACGAGGTTTGGGGCACAAGTCATAACTAGTTTTTCTGTGAAATTCGAGGACTGGTTGGAAATGTGAAATATACACATGAAATGACAAGATACGGAAAAAGTGCATGGACATTCAACGACAGACTAAAATTGTGTTTCTTGTATTTATGTAAGTATATACGAGGCTACGACTGCTGCGACTGCTGCGACTGCTGCGACCGCTGCGACTGCCGCTGCCGCTGCCGCTGCTACTTGCTACTTGCTACTTGCTACTTGCTACTTGCTACTTGCTACTTGCTACTTGCTACTTGCTACTTGCTACTTGCTACTTGCTACTTGCTACTTGCTACTTGCTACTTGCTACTTGCTGGCCCCTTTGGGTCACCCAACAATCGTGTCGCAGTCTCCTAAAGGAACGCGGTTAGAATCTTTCACTGAAAAAAAGAAAACCTTAAAATTAGTATTAAAACTTGAATTTGGGTCCTTTATTCATTTCAATGAATTATCAATTTAGGAGCTTGATTCCTGATCGTCATTTCAACGTATTTTAGTACTTTTTGTATTTAAGAATATTCCTCAATTACAGTTGTTGGCTCCTAGGCTGCAGAAAATTAAAACAAATTTGGCGCTGTACTTGAAATTCAATAGTTTCTAGCAATCCTTTGGCGCTAATTAACAGCAAAGGGTATATTTTTTTAATTTATTTTTTTGTATTTATTTTACGTCAAAAAAAACAGTTAAAACTGTGTATGACGTGCTATGGGGAGAAGTGAATTCTGTGCACGTTTTCAAAACTCTGTGATCCTATACTAAGTCATATACTACTTGAATTTTGAATTTAAAAAAAAGCTCCCATCTATTTTCAAGGATAAATAAACAATAAATTTTGGGCTCTTATCCATGATGTCCTTCGTCAAGGAATAATACTTCCTGCCGCGACACCATGGAAACGATAATTTGAATAACTAAATTTCCCTCTGAATTCTAGAAGTCGTGCACAGATAATGAAGTTACATTTATGTCCAGAAGCAAAACAAGGGGCCATCTCAGCATTTACTCAATGGATCAGGGAAACGGGACGAAAAAACCTGATCGAGATGGGGGTCATTGGCCCAGAAGCTGCAATACAATACTTGTTACATATTGTTTAGAATTATACAGTCCAAATAGTAAATAATACATTAAATATCACAGTTAAAATTAATGTTACTTTCCTTGTCATGCTCACTATAGTCTCTAATTGTCTAGAAAGAGTTATACACACACACACATTTCAAACGTTCTTCGTTGGACTAGGAGTATTTGTTTCTGTAAAACAACGGCCGGCCGTCCAGAGAGAAAGGCAATACATTTTTATATGAAACTCTTTGGAAAGATTGAACTGCTTTCTAAGAAGGGCGTCAGAGCTCGCCGCGGGACGGACACCAAAAATGACCAGAAAAGATGATATTGCATATTGTCGCAATTTCGCGGAACTTCTGCATAACATTTATCACCCCCGAATTACGACAGAAAACAATATTATTTTCGCCCAGACAAGGTAATACTGACAACGTCGTGAATATTCAATAATTCTTACGCCCAGGTAAACTAATAGTTCTTAAATAGTTAACTTTCAAAATTTTCCCTTGTGTCAAAGGAGTAAAAGGCGGCAGGAATCTTGTTTTCAACATGAAAAATCTTCAGATGCTCTCCGAAAAACTCATATTTTGCAGCCTCAACAACAGTAATTAAATGATTTACTAACGGAAGTTTTTATACAAATATTTTAGCCACCCAGAAATAAAAACATTCAATTTTTTGTGCTAAAGCTAAATCACAAAGTATTTACATTGGCAGTTTTTCTGTCAGTCTTTCAAGTAATTTCGTAGAATGTTTAACTTTATTTTATACTCGTTTATATTTTGAAACAATAAAAGTTGACTACAATATTTTTTGAGCGTTCAACTGACTGTAGTACCTTTTGGTAAGTTCAAAAGATGCTCGGAGACCTCTTTGCCAGTGGCATTCAAACACATTAGAAATAGTTTGTATTTTTAATTAAAGATAATTTCTTCACTTTGATCAAATTTGATAATTCGATCACATTTGATAATTTGATCACAATTAGTGATTGTTGATTATACAAGCTAGAATTGGTTGTTTTTGCCGTTAGACCGTGGGCAATAATATATTAATAAACTGAAATCAATGTTCAGTTAATAATTGATCTCGTTTGTAAAATCAAATGTAGTTTGCATCATGTGAATACAATTGTCAGAGATTTCTAAACTGGAGAAATGACTAGAAGAGCTCTTTTAAGACCGGTATGTGGCCACATTCTCATATCATACCCCTGTCAAACGAAAACTGATTGGTTTTTGCCTTTTAGCAGGCAGTTTAACACCAGGTAATTGGTAAAGTCATTTGCAACTGCTTCCTAGGAGGAGTACCCTGAAATCCGCCTTTAAGAAAATGATCCCTTAATATATTGCTAAAATGAAATATAGTAATGGAGGGACATTGTTGCAGGAGAAATGTTCCCCGAATTGGCAGTTACTTTACAAAATGTATAGAGTTTGAATTATTGATCGGATGTTTTGTATGAATAGTCAAATCGCTGGAAGAAGACATCCTTCCAAGACGGATAATGCAAATTTGGTGGCTTGTTTCACACATACGTGCAGGAGAGGAGAAGAATTAGCTCCATTCGAAGGTTGGCACTACGCCGAGAATATTCGAAGAACGGGCAATCGTCCACACAGTTCGTACGAAATGGGGTGTGACTGAACCTCTGGAGTTCCAGTGCTTAGCAGAGACATTATGTGCTCCGCCGTTTCATCAGGGGTTCCTCTTTTTACTAAAGAGCTTGTGGTGTCGGTATTGGTAATAAAGTTAATGGCTTGACAAAACGTGTCAAAAGACACATTCATTTTCGTCAATAAGAAATTTTGCCTCGGTCAAAAACCAATTTCAAGATGTCTGTCAGCTTAACTTTTATTCCCCTCCCTCTGTGATTTTCTACTAAATATATATTTGTGCGAGTATTACTCTGCCAGTTAGTATTGCTGGAGATAAGAGTATGTCATCGCAAAATGAAAGCAATATGGGATATTGGTGGTGAATCCGATTTTTTCTTCTTTAGTACGAATAATAAAGCTAACAAAACCGGTTTCACATCTACTGCAAGTACTACTGTATTTTTAAATTTTTTAAACGAAATTTTTAAATACGTTTCTAATGGCCAGGCCATCTAAAGGTGCCTGGCCATTATTTATAAGAAAATTATGTTAACTACGTCAACTGGCAAAATTATTTTTGAAATATCATTTTAATGTATAGAAATTTTTAAGAGCAGGTGTTAAGTCCTAAGCTTGCAACTTTAAATTTTCATATTTTGTGACCCTGTTTTCTAAAAAAATACTAACTACAATATACCACTTTTTTATCCCGTTTGTGACATATTAAGTGCACCCACTGAATTTTTGTTATGGCTCTATGGGCTCATACAACAACAATAAAAAATGGTTTTTTGGATTATAAATTTGTTTTACATTTTTTACCAAAGAATATTTTATAACATAAATAATTTTCGAAGAAGGAACCTAAAAGAAACTCAGTTTTGCGCAATTAGTTATGCCATATTGTGAAAAAGTCGGATATGATGAATCGTTTCTGAGAAAATGAGTAAATTAAACCAAAAATTCCAGTTCCAGTAAAGTCAGTTTTAGTATTTAAATGTATTTCAGTACAATGCTCCTGCATATTATTGGTTGTCGCTCTTATTCCAATTTTTCTTAGCCGTTCTATTTTGTTTCATGTTATTCATGTTATTTGAGAATTCTTTTCAATTTCTTCTATAGTTCTTCTCGAGTTTTACTTGTAAAATATTCATTTCTTCATACATTTTTACATGGTTCTATGTTTAAATGATTTGAAATAACAACTTCTTATGTCAGGTATGTTAAGTATTATTACATCATCAAATATGGATCCCACAAGTATTAAACGAGGGTGTGAAGTATTTTCAGTTCGACTCACCAACTGCATGAATATTTTGGAAATAACGAAATGAAGCTGTTAGATTGAGAAATAATATTCATAGTGTATGTACTTTTATGGAATTCAAAGCAAGTAATAAATGCTCAATTTACTGAATAAATGAAGGAAACGCTCCAATAAGTTGATTTTTCGAGAGCGACGACCCCCAAGCAATCCCGTCCCTGCATTCACCTCCGAGAAATATACCTGCACACATATTTTTTAGTGCAATCGAAATAGTTTTGTAACTCTACTTAAATTTTGTGAAGTTGGACAATAGATTTTAAAAAATTGAATTTGTTTCATTTAGAGCTTATAAAACAGGCTATATTATTTCGAAGAGTCATACCTAAGCTAAAATTGTGGGAGTTTTCTTTTTAGGAGGTATTCACCATTTATATGTGTGCCAGTACAACTCATTGTTGGAACTCGTATATTGCTCATATTTTACAATGGAAAACCAATTGTGTATTATTAAATAAAAATGGGGTGTGTCTCATGGAACATCATTGTACTTAAACGCCCATAAAATGTACCATGGGTTTGATGGGAGAAAAGTTTCTTTGCATATCACAGAGGCTTACTAGATTCTCAAGAGAATCACAAAATATACTGAACACAAATTCGATTTTGTGCCCAAATGACTTAACTCGTCCCCTTAAGCAGTTGCACGGGGCATATTAGATTTGACTTGATATGTTTTCGTCAAAGAACAATGGAAACTGCGAGACATATAGTGGAGAAATTCAATAGGCGCACGTTCAGTTCCACCCCCTCTCTTTATTAAGGTCTACAAGAAATCCACATACAATACATGTACGCTACTTTACAATGCATTGCCAGATGAAATTAAACAATTAAAATTGGTACACAAATTTAAATTAAAAGTAAAATCTTTTCTGCTGCAATACTGTTTCTATACAATTAGAGACTATACTGATCGCCAAAAAGAAACATAATGTTTACTTTAACAAAAACAAGATATAGTATAATGAATTAGTTTACATTTGCATTGTATAATTTAAAAAAAAGACTCAATATGCCTGTAACAAATAATGTACTTCCGGGTCAATGACCCCCATCTCGATCAGGTTTTTGTCCAGTTTCCCTGATCCATTGAGCAAATGCTGAGATGGCCCCTTGATTTGCTTCTGGACGTAAATGTAGCTTCACTATGCGCACGTTTTGTTGAACTTTCCTTTGCTTGTAGTGGTAGTAGAGCTTAGGGTGAGTTTCTATTTTGTTAACAATACAGAAAAATCAAGTCTGTTCGTTTCTTTACCGTTAAAAATAAGTTTCTATAATTTGGCAACGAAAATATCTAGTTTTTGAAATGTTAATCTCTCGCTTTTTAAATTTGTTATTATTATTATTATTATTATTATTATTATTATTATTATTATTATTATTATTATTATTATTATTATTAATCTTTCAATTATTAATAGTTAAATTGCATATAACACAACGTTTCGCGACCCAATGGTCGCAATTTCAGGTGTTCCGTAATACAGTTTTAAAACGTAAATGTAGCTTCACTATGCGCACGCTTTGTTGAACTTTCCTTTGCTTGTAGTGGTAGTAGAGCTTAGGGTGAGTTTCTATTTTGTTAACAATTCAGAAAAATGAAGTCTGTTCGTTTCTTTACCGTTTAAAATAAGTTTTCTATAATTTGGCAACGAAAATATCTAGTTTTCGAAATGTTAATCTCTCGCTTTTTTAAATTTGTTATTATTATTATTATTATTATTATTATTATTATTATTATTATTATTATAAATCTTTCAACTATTAATAGTTAAATTGTTGGGAAGGGATTCTGAAACTCAAGAAAGCGTGCGCAGATGATTTTCTCCCCCATACGTCACATACAGTTTTTTGACTGTTTTTGACTAAATAAATAAAAATAAATAAAAAAAAGTAGTAGTGTTAAAACATCCCATACTTTCTCGCTGTATTTATAATGGCTGCGCAATAGCGTACTACTAACTATTTACCTGCAAAGTGTATCAAACCAGCAATTTTTTTCATTGTGCGCTTTATTCGAGCTCTCAAGTCTTTCGGGTCAACACGCCAAGTACGTTTACGCTGTAATCAGCTTTACGAAATCCTCCCACGATTATAATCAGCATTCCCAACGCTTAAAATGTCTAGCGGTTCCTCGCATTATTTCTAACTTATGAAATTTTCGAAAATTGATATAGTTCAACAAAAATACGTACTGCGTAATTGCTTGAGTGACCTTTACTCTTTGCGACAAAAAATTGAAGTAAATAGTTGGAGACATTTTTTTATATTTTTTAAATATCACATTGACGTCAAGGAGAAATAAAGCAAGCGACAATCAAGCAAGGGACACTTAAAAGAATTGCATTGATCTCATTCACGTTAAAATCTAAATTTTCGAAAACTGAAAATTGAGAAAAAATTCGAGAAAATTTGTTGTAGCGCCACTAGTTTTATTTTATATTCAGAATGTACTCTCTTGTGGTTTATAATCTATATAATCTCTGGCGGTTTTTTTTACAGAGTAAGTTTTATTTTCACACAGAAAGTTCACTTGTCTGCCCGCCGCCCCGTCGGTACCGTAAGTAGCACATAAATGGTTCACGTTTTTCCCCAAAATTGAGGTTTCCCAGTCGATTTGGTCTCTCCTAGGAATAAGAAACGGCTTTTTTCTGAAACGTTCAAACTGTCTGAGATTTTACTGAAAACCAATCCCGCGACATTTTTTATGCGTTCGAGAAACAAATTGAAAGCAAAAATTATAAGTTATTTTTGGAAAATGTTTCAAAATGTCCAAGAGACTTCATTTAAATATGCCCCAAAATTAAAAGACACGTTTTGATATTGAGGTGCCACGACAAGGTAACCGGTATTAAGAACCTCAAAATGTGTATTTGAATACTTTAAAACAACATATAATTTTTTTCCTGCATTACATAACACTTAAAAACAAACTTGATTACCTTCCCATGTGGCGCTGAATATTGCGCTCAACTTTAGGAATATGTCTATCAAATTTCAAATCCATTTAAAAAAGTTATTTTTTCTTTCGTATCCTGTAAAAGTGTGACTTTTCCAGAATTAGCTTTAATATTCATCAAGCGGCGAACTTAAATTGTCAGAATGATTGGTGTGACACTATCAATTCAGAATACCTAGATTCCTTTTATAGTAGTACAGATTCAACGTATCTCTACAGCAAATTTACGGTAGTTTCCTAAAGCTAAAGAACCCACCATTAAATCTTACCACAATTAATGGCTATTAGACATTGTACGACATTAATTTTTTTCATTACACGCTCAACAGCTCGGCGGGCTGTAACAAACGCGTAGTGTACGGAGGGTGCAAAATGACTCTTGCACTAAGCTGCATCGTTGTAGCCGAGTGACTTGTAAGCATTGTCGCCATCTGCTCCGGTCATTAAAGACAACACCCAAATAAAGATCGGACCTTAAAGCGATGGGTCGAGAAACGAGTTTCGTTCCGCTCGATCTGCGCGCAGCGTGGCAGGGCAAGCGCAGCGCTGGGTCGCGCAGCCTGCAGCAGCCTCCCCCGCGAGCGCAGTGGGCACAACACCAGATCCTCTTGATTGATTTTTTCGTGTTTCCGGGCGCGTCAACGGCGTTTCTCATTATTCCCGTAAGTGTAGTGCATGTTTTTTTCTCGGAAGATGGTGATGATCTTCCCCCGCTGGATGGCGAGATCCGGCGCCGACCTACCGTCGGCTAGAGGGGTTTCCCCCTAACCAGGACTTTCCCACCAGCGGGGGACTGCCCCAGCCGGGACAAATAAGCTCCAGACCGGTCTCCTGGAATACGTGGTAGTGTAGTGTATGCTACTGTTAGTGTGTGTATGTGTATGTGTGTGTAAGGGGAAAGGATAGGACAAGGAAAAGGAACGATCGCGGGCGGTTCGTGGCCCGTTTGTTAGGGTACTGCTCCGGTATTCGCCTGGTGTTGATCGGAAAAAAACATGGAAATCTACCAATGAGAGCAGCCAGCCGCTAGAATTCTCCTCCAGACAGCGACTGAATTCGACCTAGCTGAAAAGCTAGTGTCGAAAATCCTGCCGCCGTCAGGACTCGAACCTAGGACCTCTCGGTCAGAACACGCTGTAGTGACATCAATTGATGCACTGAGCCACCGGTCCAGATCCTCTTGAACCGTCGTACCGGGAGAGGTGACTTAGGACTTCAACTGATGTCACTGCAGTGTCTCTGACCGAGAGGTCCTAGGGGACCGATTGTCCCCCCTGTGGTAGGATTTTCGAAACTACGTAACTATAGAGCGTTTAAGCATTTGATTGCAGTACAGCGCTTATGGAGGACAGCGTTGCCACTTCTAACACAGCACTTACGCGCAACACTCGCCATGCTGATACTCAGATTGACATGAAATTTTACCAACGTGTTTAACACCTTTTAAAATCCATAAAAATAAATTTAAATGTGGTATGAACCATTACATATAGTGTTTACAATTAGAATTCAGACGTTTCATTACGTGCTGCTTGTCAAAGCGCGGAGTTCTCCACGCGTTGCCAGTGCTGATAAGGTCGAACACATCTGTGAATAATCCGAAACAATTAATTATTGTAATATACAAGTCTTACAACATTTTCGACATTTTTATACGGTATTCCTTAATTAAATATTAGAAACAATCCTTTACTTTTTAAGATTCTTTACGGTTTCCTATAATGAATGGTTAAATTCTAATGTACTTTTGAATCACTTTCAAATGTTATATAATTTTTAGTAAAATAATTGTCATCAAGTAACGAAATTTTCACTCACCAAAAAGGCTTCAATTTTGTAACGAGTTATAAATTGCATGACTATTATAATTATCAAAATACATTAACATATAGCGTAATTATGGAAGAAATCAATTAAATATTAATCACTTCATTGACAGCTTTTGAGTTGAAAAATACACATCTTATTGACTGTATTCAGACTGATCACCGATTTTCAACGCACAATGCGCCACAACCCATTACTATGACTTTCTGATATCTCGCAAGGCGTTGAGCAATGCGTATCTGGTCGAGCGGTTATAATTTTCAGCACGGGGCAGTGAGACATGAGAAATGAAGCCATACCCGTACACCTTCCCAAGCTCAGAGAGTCGGGAGAGAGGGAATTCCCCTACGGCCTACGCCTTGAAAGAGAAGCGACCCCTAGGTCGAAATCTTCGCCGACAGCTGATGCCCCTCTCCTTCAATACCCGGCTGCCACGAATAAATTGCACACTACTTGAACGAAAAAACTTGAATAAACAAAGATATGTTGAATGGTAAATTGTTGAAAAAATGTTGATTTGCTTAATAAGATCTGAGTATGGAGAGTAATACATGTTAAAATAAAGAAATTTTAATGAATATAAAAATGCCATTTTTAATTATTATATTTTTGTGTCCATTTGCATTTTCTTGCGGTATCAACAATGATAATAGGCAAAATGTGTATTCTATTCGAATTAGAGGTCATTGTTACTTGTAAAATTGTTGTAACGCCGCAATGATAACAAAAGGCGATGATCCTGCTATCGTTCGCGTTAATGTAAACTATTTGTAGAATTTTACAATGTAATAGTGTTAAATAATTACTATTATATATTTTTCAATCTATTTACATTTGTTTGCCACAGCTATCAGTATCGTATACCTTATACAATGAATTCAATGCCAGAAATATATTTTCGGTTTTGAAAAAAATGTATTGTTTGAAACTATTTAATTTTTGTACGATTTTTGGACAAAATGTACGATTTCAAATGAGTTTTTCAAAAAATGGTGACTGAGATGTGTTAATTCTGATATAAATTGTGGTATAATAGTATTACATATCCATTACTAAAGGAGAGAAAGTACGTGCTGTTTTATCAACACTAGTTTTAGATGTTTATTTGTATTTCACTGTAATAATTGAAATTCAAAAATAAATACTCTACTTTTCCTTTCCTCATCGCCAGTTCAGAATCGCTAAGACGTATCGTCGATGGACATGAGATGTTCGTTCCGAGCGCACAGAATATTGTTTTATTAGCGTCTAACTCAAGAACCATGATTCACACAAAATGTGGTTGGTCTCATATCAAAATTTAGACTTTGCTTGTCATTTCATCCGTTAGATTTTTGTGCTTGTCTTCAATAATAAAAATGTTTGTCGCATGGTGAAAATTTAAGAACGTCAAAATGTACAAGTAAACACTGCAATCAATTATAATTAATTTCTCCCTAATTAAACCATGAAACTCAATTACAAAATAACCATCACATTCATAGAAGTTCTGACAATAACTGGTAGAAAACTCATTTGTCTAAGATCAATAGAATTGAAGCTATTGTTGAGTAAAAATGTTGAATATTTGCGTTAGAAACAGGATGACTGAGTCGTACTCCGAGCTTCTTCATGAATTGGCAACGTAGCTTACGATAGAAAGAGAGTCTTATGTAAAATTGTATTGAATAAAAAGAGAAAGAAATACTCTGTACTGCAATCAAATGCTTGAACGCTCTATAGGTCGAGTACAGTCGCTGTCTGGAGGAGAATTCTAGTGGCCGGTTGCTCTGATCGGTAGTTTTTCGTGATTTTTCTGTTCAATGACGGCGAATGCCGGGGCAGTACACTATCGCGCCCGGAATCAGTATCAATTGATCCGTCGCGAACGAAACAGTCACTTACAGAGTGTGATTGCGTGGGCGCTGCAAATGGAGTTATTAGGGAGTTTAAGTACACGGTAGCGAACAGATAACTCAACTGAGCACGCGCAGATGCTCAAAAGTGATGTGGAACTCAATGTGCTCATTCGAAGAAGATCAATTTTGCTATCGACTGCTGTACGCTACGTTGTGCTTAAACTTGTGTGTCGTATTATTTTAAACAATGTTCGTTTTTGGTATTGCAGACTGATGATTTTAAGGAGTCAAATACCACCAGATATTTTTGTTCGTTCTCAGATGAAAGAGTAACACAAATTGGATAAAAGAGGCAGTTTAAGCACGGGATAGCATACACTACTCGACAGCAATAACGATCTTCCGCGCACTTTGAGTTATGCATGACCTTTGAGTATCTGTAGTTTTGAGTTGACGTGCCCGGAAACAGCAGTTTTCAGTAGTTCCAGTCATGCAGTTAATGTTTTATCGCGGAATGTGGCGGTGCTTTCCCACACTGAATGGTAATATATGGTGCCGAACTACATGTCGGCTTAAGGATATTTCCCAATTCATGTATCTCCCCCATTGGGGTTGTGTCGGGGCCCGTGTCGGGGCCCGTGTCGGGGCCCGTGTCGGGGCCCGTGTCGGGGCCCGTGTCGGGGCCCGTGGCGGGGCCCGTGGCGGGGCCCGTGGCGGGGCCCGTGGCGGGGCCCGTGGCGGGGCCCGTGGCGGGGCCCGTGGCGGGGCCCGTGGCGGGGCCCGTGGCGGGGCCCGTGGCGGGGCCCGTGGCGGGGCCCGTGGCGGGGCCCGTGGCGGGGCCCGTGGCGGGGCCCTCAGCATGCGCTCTAAGACGCGGCGCGCGCCCGCCGGCGCGGCGAACTCTGCCCGTTGATGGGTTTTGCATATCAAAGAGTAGTTTAGCCGACCGGGCTGCACCCACTGCTGGGCGTTCGTCTTGAAGCACGCACTCTCGCGCCTCTGCCCGTCCGCGCGATGCACCGCCGCGTGCCTGCAGCTCACTTCTCGGAGTCTACTCAACTAGTCAGTGTTCAGGGACCAATGTGAATCTTGATCCATGTGCGATACAAGACCTGTTTGCTGCATGAGTCATTCTCAAATGTAGTCGAAAGTTACATGTGTTCTCTCATCCGAAATTTTGTAACAATTTGAAATACAACTATTTTCGCAACTCAAAAACTCATCTTTGACAATATAAAAATAAGAGGGGTTGAATTGTTTTTCCATTGATCTCAAGAAGGAATTAAAATTCAGTGTTCTAAGAAGTCTTTTTGCATTTTACCCATTCATTCTTCATAGATTGAAACTCCCAATCTAAAACAGACTTTCAGAAAACAGGTACTTTGTTTCCAGATGAGGATACGATATTTTTGCAAATAGTACTTGAGTATTGCAGGTACCGAACTATGTAACTGTGTAGGTGAAGTTCTGCGCAGCGGAGTGTTCATGGCGTGACAAGGGGACGTGAAAGAATGTATGGCTTGCAGACACGACGATAATCTCCTATGGCTGAGCACCGTCGTCATTTTCACCAGCTGCTCAGCATTGTTCCAGGTGCAGCGTTTGCTGATGGTCTTCTTCTTCTTCTTCTTCTTCTTCTTCTATGGTATGCGTCACAACGCCTGACATCTTACGACTACCATTTAAATGTGCCACGCGCATCATTCGGATTACTTCACCGATTTTGTTACGTGAACTGACGTCTACGAAACAATACAAGCAAGTAGCGTTCTTAAATATATGCCCTTAGAGGTAGGGAGTTGTGTGATCGACATCGCACGGAGGCTTGGCATCCGTTTTATAGCGTATTTAGTGGACCATCTAGTCGTTCTGGGCGATTGATTCAGGAATAATGTCGATATTCCCTACGGGACTAAATTCCTACCGACCGGACATTAAGTAGTTATCTTATCAGACTTACACGACGCATCACCACTTATGGGTGCAAGGGGGAAAATTTTAATCGTCGTAGTGACGTTGAAAGCACTATTTTTGAGATGGAATGCAGACAAAATGTTAAAATATTAACAATCCTGTTGCAAGGAAAATCGATAAATAATTTATTTTATGCCGTGTGTTTTCTAGGCGTATATGCGTCAATTACTTAATGTAGGTTAACTGATTGTTTATCTTGGAGTTAAAATTTTCGTTTCTAGAAACAGGGTATTTGTTATGTACAGAAAAATACACAAGGTTAAAAATGTTTATTGCGCACTTGATATAATTCAGTTCCAGCTCGTCCCGATAACAATGGTTCGTCCCGTATAACCAGAAGATGCACAATAATCTGTTGCCGTTGACCCATAGATGTCATGCGTGCGGATTCGTATAAGGGTTAGCGTACCGGGCTGTGGTACCCGAGTTTCCAGGTTCAAACCCAACTGAAGCCATGGATTTTTAAGGGTGAAAAATCTTTCGTACGCCTTCCTTCGAAGGGAAGCAAAGCTAGCTGTCCCATGGAGTAGATTTACTGTATCTAAAATATCTTCAAGCCTAAAAGAAGCCTCTGAGCTAAATTCAAATCGCCTGTTTCGTCGCCCAAGGTGATACTTTCCAGCCAGATGGTGAAACGAGCGTAGTGAGATTTGCGTGGTCCTACGGAAGAGCCCGTCACCGAGCCTGATGCCCCGAGTCTCGCCACGTAAAATAAGGCAATAGCTAAGGGAATTGCCAGTTTTTAGCCGAAGTCACCAAGTCCAAATAAAATGTCCAGTTAACGGTAATGACGGTGTAGACACAATTAAAATATTAACTATAAACCCTTCGGAGTTCTCTCGCAAAACCAAACTGTCTGCTTCGGCGCCCGTGGCTCCTTAAGACGGCTCCACACATTCGGCATTCGCCGAGCAGCGAGCTACCGCTCGCCCAATCCCGAACAGCTGATGTGTTCGGCGAATGTTCGCTTCCTTTGAGGTGCCCAAAAGACCGACATGCGGTGGGTAGGGCGAGCACCGAACGTTCGTTACTCGACAAATAGCAACTCATCCACACTACTCGGGATTCGGTGAGTGGTTGCTCGCTGTTCGCCGAATAACGAATGTGTGGATCCGCCTTTATACGTGTTCGGACGATTGGCAGAGACTCACCCCGGGCTCGCGTTCCAGGCCGCTTCACCTGCCCTGGAGAGCTGTGACACCGTGCGCGCGGCAATTCCAAATGCTTCCATGCATCCACAATAATTTTGAAATATGATGTTCTGTAAGGAAGTCCAGAACCTGTACTTTCATCGATAAACATATCCGTAAAATGCCGATTTTCGTCAAAATGAAGATAATAAATGAAGATAATCAGATTATCATATTCGCCATATCGATGATTACACATTGTATTAGTATTGTGATGTTGGTTTAATAAATGACTCTATACTACGAAAATATGTGTTCTTTGCTCTATGGTGAGAGTCGGCGAAGTCCAGAACTTTCATCGATAAACGAGGCCTCAGCTCTAAATTGTCCTATGCCGCATTCTCGTCAAAATTAACATGTTCATTTTAACATATTAGACAAATCGATGATTATATATTGTATTAGTATTGTGATGTTGGTGTAATAAATTACACTGTACTACGAAAATATTTTTTTCTTTATTCTATGGCGAGAGTTGGGAATTGAAACTTCTTTTCGTTTCTCCGGATGAACTCGATGTGGCCAAAAACTATCTAGAGTCAAGCCCTTCAACTGAATCATTGGATTAGAAATGGAGAGGAATTCCATTCACGTATTGGTAATATATGAGACGTATAATAATTCACTTTAACTGACAATTACTTACAAGTGGCGTAAAACCATAAACCAGTCAAACGATTGGAAGTTCAATTAGTCAGTAAGACTATCAGTAAACGAATGAATGAATAATGAATATATCATCAAATGATTCATGTAATAATTAGGAAAGGGTATAAGTAAGAGCGAAGAAAAAAAATCACATCACCTGGCATGAGTCCTAAAATAAATTAATCCTATAGTATTTCAAAATCTGAGAGAGATTAAATGTCGTCCGTTGACGGTGTTATTACAATTTTATCGATTGCCACTTGTTAGCGCACACGTCTCCGCAAACAAATATTAAAATGAAAAATTGATTAAAATCTACGAACGAAACGCCTACATCCCAAGCCTGTGGTTGTAGCGAGATCGGCCAATCTGTCGATCTGGTCGCGATGTTGGGTAGATCGCCCACCCCTTCCCCTCTCTTGACACGTACACTAAATTGATAACTGTTATTAAATGTGTGCTCACGGTGCTTTTTGTGTGGCGTCCTCCAGAGATGACGGGTTTGGGTGACGATAAACGATGGAGACACGTGCAGCCTCAGGCGGGTGGGGCGAGTCTGGGTCCAACGATCTAGCTGTCACCGCCTCTGGAGCTGGTTGGGAGAAAGACGACCCGTCGAGATGACGCGTTCTTTCACAGCATCCCGATCACTCTTTGGGACTCGAAATCTGACTAATATATTTAATGAGTTGAAAATTTGATCTAAAAGGTCACCGTTTCGTTTCCTTCACAATGTCAAGTAAACGTACTCTAAGTGGAACAAGCTCTCGTTTGAATATATAAGTATGATTTGATGAACAACGCTTAAAGTTGAGGACGATAAAATACCGAAATAGTTATATCAAAAGAATTACTTTCGGTTTCCAGTGCGAAGTTGGTACGAAATTATTGATAAATTCGATAAATTATTGATAATTTTCATACCTGACTCCACTCCATCGTGTGTTACACTCCATCGTGTGTCATTGACTCCTTCATACATTATTAAATGTATTTTACTCCTCAATTAGAGACCTAACGTGTCTTCCAGAATACAACTTTGGAAAAACTGTGAGAAACCCACGACGGTCTTTGATCCTCATTCTCGAAAGATTCATTTAGACCGCTCTAATATCTAATCCTCAGAAATGTTTAGAAAATAAAACCATTAGTATTATTCAATAGTAAAATAATTTTTAAAATCCCTAATACAATTTCCACCTTTCTTGACATAGTCAAGTAAAACTAATGTACTTCACAGTAGTCTTAAGATAACCAGCTCTAAAAGTTAATTATGTAAAAAAATTACGATGACTAATATTAACTACATGTGTCTCAGAAACAAACTTTCCAAGAGAGAGAAAAACGTTACAAAGTTTCTATTACAAGGTAATAAAATGTGACGAATAACCGCCTTTTAAAACATTTTACAGTTAATTTCTATGACCTGTGTCGTTATAATTCCGATTATCTTATTTATAGGATGACATTATTATCACAAAATGGCCAAATTGTGTGATACGTGTTGTTAAAATTTAGCCATAAATTAACATCTTTTCAACGCAGAATTGTTGATGAAATAGAAAAGAAATAAAGGTGAGAAACCTTCACCTCACCGTTCTTTGCCTTCAGAGTCGTGGCAGCGCATTCGATCCTACAACTGAACATGCCTAAATCGTGTAACAATTCCAAGGAAATCTGGTACATTTTTCAGAATCTATATTTTGATAATTTTATGACATGGTGTGAATTGTTGTAAATGCGAGTGCACACTGAAGCCTTTGAGAAAGCTACTGTCTTGTGGGAATAAGAGAAAGATGAAAGCAGACGCCACAAGGGTGAGGAAGACATTTGGCATGCTCCAGTATCATTATTAAGTCACAAGTAGATTCACGCCGGGATGGTTGCTGCTGTGAGTCGAGAAAACAAACGCTACCGCGCAAGATCATTGCAGTCACTGTTGGGAAAAGAATGGTGAGTACATAGTTGACGCTTAAATGTATGTTCTTGCTCTTGTGCACTGCGAGTCACGTGACTGACAGATCGGTTACGACGAACGCCACGCGTAAGGTACGATCTGAAGGTATGAAGCTTCACTTGGTTGACCAGGTCGGTAAGGTTAACATTACACACATCTATTCAAAATGGATGCCCTATGTAGTAAGCTGCAGCGTGAGCGCGGAAGATTTTGGAGTGTTGAGGAATATGAATGTGGATGCAATTGTCCAATCATACGGTAAAATTGATTTTTTTGAATCGTAACAGCCGTTTCCAATTCAAGATTTGTCATCTAAACCGACGTATACGTCTTCACAAGCAACAATATATTCTAAACATGCGTCCATTACAGAGAAAGTTAAAGCAATATCTCATGTGTGAAGTACACACAGGCCAAGTTTTAGAAAGAACCTGTAATGATCAGTCACGCCACCTTATTTGTTATAGTGCGTATGGTATCCCGTCTGCGTGCTAAAATTCTTTTTGAATCTAGCGTTATGAGCTCCTAACGTCGAATGGCAAGTGATTTATAGTGCATAAGATCAAGGCGTTACAAATGTGCTAAAACTCCCTAGTTTCGCTACGAGCACTAACCCCTTCCGCTACCGAGTTACGACCTTCAACAGTCAACACCGTAAAATGCGTCGGAAAAGGTTAGAAACAGAACGAACAGCCAGTACCGTGTGTTTCAAAATGTCTTTCCTCAAGGACGTGTTTACAGCATTTTATTGATGGAAGTCGAGTCTGAATTCTTACATATCATGCTTTAAGGTGCTGTTCATGTTTTATCAGAATACCGTTTGGTTGTTGAAAACTCATGGGTCGGAAAATGGATTTAGGTCCAAAATAGATCAAACAATTGGAATAATAAACTTTTGTATTATTACTATCAACCTAAATCCAAAAATACATCTATTAATTATAAAACTTTTGCTCTGTCCTCGACACGGGCAAGTGAATATTCCGCCTCCCCTTTTTCAAAGCGGTGGATTTACACATGTAAATGTACCTCAGAAATCTCTGGACAATAATCTTCGGTGCAAAGTACAAGTTTTGATCAGAGTATAAACGAAATAGAAACTTATTAAGATGAAAACAGTTTGTGAATTTAATTTTGAATGTTGCTGAATCTTTTACAGGTATTTTTAGATGTATGTTTGATTTTGTTACTGTAATCCGCGTTTCGAAAATCAATTGATCTCATTCGAGATTGAAAGGCTCGTGAGATAACGACTATCTCACCCAGAATGGCACTTAGAATTCATATATGCATTAAAAAGGAAATAATAGAAGCGTACAATCTTGGGTCTAGAAAAATTGTTGGCGTTGATAGAATGTTAAAGTGCCAATCCAATTTCTTTGGGTCATCGATGAATACCAGTTGTGAGGCAATATTTCTATTTATTAGTTGGTATAACGAATTAAAGGAGAAACATGATGATAAAAAAATCTTGTTTTAAAAATGCTTAAAATGTTTTTATTCATTTTTAATTCTTGGTGATGTATCATGAACACAGTACGATACTTCATCCCTTGAAAGAATTAGTCTTCTACCATTGTTCATGCATGATGAAATGTAATTACACAAAATTGTATACTATGTATCATAAAAACCCTTGAAAGGCATAATAATGTCGAACAAGGAAATAAAAACTATTAAAAAAATCCCTTGAAAGAGAATTCTGTAAGTTCCATTGCGGTGTATTGTAATTTATTCTTCATAGTATTAGTTTAGTTCATATAATTTATTCTGATCTTACATTTTAATACAATGCGAATGTATTCGCATATCAATTATTTTGAAAATCGTATGATAATAATGCATTAACACGATGAAACAATTTCTATATTTGCTGAACGGAAAAAACCATGTTACAGTAGGACGTGAAATATTTGTTCAGCTGAGCATTATGATATCAGTGTCACAATTTTAATAGAAAAATTAAATATTGCACAATATATTGAATGTCACTTGTCAAATACAGACGATTCAAAATCCTTCAATATCTCATTATTAAATAGACACAAATTAACTTTGAACTGAATATAATGAAGTAACTACAAATGTGCAGGGATATGAATTTTTGCGATATCTTTTTCAGCTTCTGTAACTTCCAATCTCTTCTTTCCTTCAATACATGGAGCTAATTTATTCCTCCTAACAAACAACACGCATTTACAAGATAAATGTAATGAATGGCGTTCACTGCAATGGGTCCTAGAACATTACGTCAAATATTTTTTTGAAAAATGTAAAAGTATTAGTATTCCTTGAATTATTAAAATTCCACTTTCATCTCAATTGGATTAGTTAAAAACTGAGATGTTAAATCAGTAGCCAAAATCTTTTACTGTCTTTTCTTTACGTAAAAGTTAACAACAATTAGGTTAAAATGCAGTAGTAATGGCATTTTTTCTTTGATGTAATCACTACTTGAAACCGGCACGTCCCTTTTTTCACAAATTGAATTGATGAACAGCAAATTCACACAAAATCGATTGAGGGCTCACATCTCGATGTTAGTGTTTCGGGAGCTAAACCATAGTGAAGGTGCAAGAAGTTCAGTTTTATTACTGAAAATCACAACCGGAATGCTGACAGTCAGATCAAATTGATGGTCGACAGTCAGATGTATCGATTTCAAATGTATTTTACTTTTCTATGTTGACCCGTCATTGTGGGAGCAGGTATCACCTATCTCCAAATGAAAAGGGAGTGCTCGGTAGTTGGATTGAAGTAATATATAAATGCTTTCCAATTAACACTTATGAATATTGATTTTCGACGTATCTACAATTTTGTATAATTATACAACGATTTCAGATATGAATTAAAATTGATCAACTTGGTTAACTGATTTTAATGACGTATTTGAAATGAACATTTTAATTGTATTGTTTGTTATGGCTTTTCCGAGCCAGCCTCAGTTTCCCAATATTTGTGAAGAAACAGACCATTCTATATACAAATGCACTTCCGAGATTCTCAGTTACGGAGGCATATTGCGCGACCCTCCTAGACGCTACCCAGCATGCGATAGACAAAGGATAAATGTCTATAGCCAGGACAGAACTGGTAGCGGCGACCGACCAAACCAAAGCTCTGGGTTGGTACATTCTCTTGCAATCAAGACGATATTATGTTTTAATAACATAATTTAATTACGTCTTTTGTTTTCGTTTGCAGATTCGCAAGTGAAAAGTGGCTAGCGTGAAATTCTTCGAAGTTAGAGTTCGCCTACATCATGTACTGTTATTCGTTTTGTACATTCGCATAAGAGCTAGAGTAATAGAGAATTAGAGCTATGGTAAAGAAACGAAAACTCTCCTACATGCGTGTACGTATGTCGGTATGTATGTACGTGTTTCAGCCCTCCCCACCTAATTCTGTTGTTTTACTTCCCACCATTAAGACTGTCTGATGCTCTCCATAAAACTGTTCTCTGACAAAGGTATAAATCAGCTTACAAGCGAAATAGAAATAATGATTACTTGAGATGGAGTGTGTATCGAAGGTCATAGGAGAAAAAGATTTGCAAAACTGCGTGCTTCCTATGCAAAAAAAACTATATTCCAAGAACATAAATGATTGTAGGTTTAAATAAATTGCTGTATACTTTAAATAAATAAGTAGTAAGTTATTATTTTTTTTAAAATTTCTTCTATAGCTACTTCGGTGAAATATTACCCCACGTATTCATCTACCGGGGTTACATTCATATATCCTTAGTGTTAAGCTATAAGTGTGGCGCATTCAAGGGGAAGAGGCGAGGCTTCAGCCCCCGTTCCTCACAAGCCAATGATACAGTTTCAAAAATATAGATTTTTCTAATTATATACTAATGAAACCGGGAGACGAGGCTCAGGACATCAACTGATGTCACAGCAGTTCCTCTGACCAGAAGGTTCTAGGGTTCGAGTCTCGACGATGGTAGGATGTTCAACACTTGTTACACAGCTAGAGCGCGTTCAGTCGCTGTCTGGAGGAGAATTCTAGCGGTCGGCTGATCAGATAGGTAGTTTCCATGGTTTCTCCGATCAACACCAGATGAACACCGGAGCAGTTCCGTAACAAACAGACCTCGGACTGCACGCAATATTTTCTTCCTTGTCCTTTCCTCACACCCTACATACACACACTACACCACCACACATGCCGGTGTCCAGTCGGGATCTTAGAGCTTGTCCCGGGTAGAGCAGTGCCCCGCTGGTGGGAGACACCTGGTTGAGGAAAACCTCGTTAGCCGACGGTAGGTTGGCGCCGGATCTCACCATCCAGCGGAAAATCACCTCCACCTTCAGAGAAAAACATGTACTACACTTAAGGGACTAATTACCTTAACAGTTAACGCTCCTGGAATCGCTAATCAATCAATCAAATTATGTAACGAAAGACATTCTATAGGTCAATTGTTAACCTTATAAATATGAATTATCAGTCAACAAATAAAAATACATTTTATATACGCCAAAAATGTAGAATTCTTTATAAGAAAACATAATCAGCTCGGCACTATACCAGTAGCCCATTGGAGAAAAATTCTGGGTGCACCTCTGAGCGTGCAAGATATTTTTAATGGCGTAGTTCATCTAGGTCGTCCCGTTGCCTTTAAGGCCTGCCCGCTCTGGTACTGCGCACGCCGCTCACGTGACGGTCGGGCCGAGCGCGGCGTGCGTGGGTGTCGCGGTCGAGCAGCGGTTCGTCACGCGCGGCGGACGGCGCGTGATGCGGCGCGGCGCGGCGCGGCGCGGCGCGGCGCAGCGCGGAGCGGAGACGGCAGGGCGGAGTTCGGGCGAGCGCTTTGGGGAAAACGAGGGTTGGCGGAGGAGGGAGTGGTGTTGGATGGGAGGACTAGGGCAGAGTAGGACGTGCGAAGCAGAGCGGAGCGGGATGTTGGAGCGATGGGGAGGGGGGGCGGAGAGGGTATGGTGGATCGGAATGGGTTGGAGCAGGATGGAGCGGAGCGAAGTGGGCCGTGGCAAGGCTTGGCGTGGCGAGGGTGGCGGAGCGCGGTGGGTCGGAGAGTGGTGAGGCTGAGATGGGCGGAGCGGGGTGGGGTGGAGTGGGGTGGGGTGGGCTGGAGCGGGATGGTGTAAGTTGGAGCGGGGCGGGGCGAGATGAGGCGAAGAGGGATGGGGCATAGCCGAGAGGGGCGGGGCGATGTGAGGCGTAGCTGGATGGGGTATGACGGAGCGAGGCGGGTGGGGCGGAGCGGGATGGGAAGGAACGGGGTGGGGCGATGCGGGGTGGGGCGAAGGGGGGTGGGACGTAGCTGGGTGGGGCGTAGCGGGGTTGCTGGCACAGGCGGGGCGCCGCGGGGTGGCCGTAGCGGGGCAAGCGGAGCTGAGCAGGGCGCAGCGAAACGACGGAGGGCTGCGTGCGTGAGGGAGCTCTATGTTTGCGGAACAGCCTATACAGCCCTCTTTGAAACTTGCCCGACGAGTAACCGTGTTCCCTCGCCCTTAATAAGGTTTCGAGCCCAATTTAATGCATAGACGCGCTCCGCCGACACTATCGGGACGCGCGGGCGAGCCGGGCTGCCTGCACCGCCGCCGCCCCCACCCCAGTCGCCCCTGCAGCAGCTCACTGTCTGGGGGTGCGGGTGGCGGAGATGGAGACGGCAATGGGGGTAAACGTGGTGGTATGAGGTGAATTTGGTGATGAGAGTACTGATGTGGTGCGTCGAGATGTAACGTGCAAGTGGGGAGGGGTGGGGGCAAAAAGAGATTTCGGTAGTGAGGACGGTGACAGTGGGGTTAAGAGACCATTAGGCGAGGCTGCGGAGGCGGAAAAGAGAAAAGAGCAGTTGTAGGAAAATGACGCGACGGCGATGACAAAACGAAGTGCTGGGGAGAGGGCAGTAATGGTAAGGAAATGAGCTGGTGGAAAAATGGGTGGCAAGGACTGACAAGAGGTAAGGGGCAGGGGGAAAACGAAATGGCGGAAAATGGGGTGGTGAAGCATAGGAAGCGGAAAATAGAACTAAGCGAATCAGGTTCTCGTGAAACGGATGGCGGGAAAATATACATAAAACGAGTCAGTGAGGAATGGACTGTAGGAGAATATGAAAGACGAACGGGCAAGCTCGGTCGGGGAAGCAGTCTAGCGCAGCGGGCGAGGCAAGATGAGTGCGGGACATGTTGAACATCGATAGTTGATGAAATAGAGACTTTGCGGAGTCAGCGTAGATTGAGAATGACCGTTGGTGGACATATTGGAGAGACAAGTACTTCGATGCATTGTGAGACGGCCTGAGAGATTCAAAAGGCGACCCTCTACACCAGCGGTCACTCGGTATTACGCAACACATGTCCATCCGCTCGACACGTCATCGACAGCCACCATCGACAGTAGCAGGTGGCCAAGCTTTTGCTAACAAGCCTTCCATGCCCCTCCTTTCACTTGCTTTTCTTTTCCTCTTCTTTCTCTCTCTTTTCACCTCTCTCTTCTACCCTCCTCCCCACTCTCTCCCTCCTCTTTACTCTTCTCTCCACTGCCCCTTCTTGCCACTGCCTCCTCTCACCATTGCTCTCTCTCCACTCTTGCCTCTCTCCCTCTTGCCCCTCTCCCCCTGTTCACTCTCCCCTCCCCCCTCTCCCCTCTTGTCCCTCTCCCCTCTTCCCTCTTGCCCCTCTCCCCTCTTGCCCCTCCCCTCTTGCCCCTCTCCCCTCTTGCCCCTCTCCCCTCTTGCCCCTCTCCCCTCTTGCCCCCTCTCCCTCTTGCCCTCTCCCCTCTTGCCCCCCTCTCCCTCTTGCCCCTCCGCCCCTCTCCCTCTTGCCCTCTTGCCCCTCTCCTCGCACCCTCTCCCTCTTGCCCCTCTCCTCTTGCCCCTCTCCCTCTTGCCCCTCTCCCCTCTTGCCCCTCTCCTCTTGCCCCTCTCCCCTCTTGCCTCTCCCCTCTTGCCCCTCTCCTTCTTGCCCCTCTCCCCTTCTTGCCCCCTCTCCTTCTTGCCCCTCTCCCTTCTTGCCCCTCATCCCTTCTTGCCCCTCTCCCTTCTTGCCCCTCTCCCTTCTTGCCCCTCTCCCTTCTTGCCCCTCCCTTCTTGCCCCTCTCCTTCTTGCCCCTCTCCCTTCTTGCCCCTCTCCTTCTTGCCCCTCTCCCTTCTTTCTCCCTTCTTGCCCCTCTCCCTTCTTGCCCCCTCTCCCTTCTTGCCCCTCCCCCTTCTTGCCCACTCTTCTCTGGATCCTCTCTCCCTCTGGTCACTCTCCCTTTCTTTCCCCTCTCCCCTCTTGTCATTCTCCCTTCTGGCTCCCCTCTCCCTCAGGCCACTCTCCCTTTCTTTCCCCTCTCCCCTCTTGCCCCTCACCCCCTCTTGCCACTCTAACTGACCCTTCCCCCACTTGTCCGTCTGTCATTTTAATTTGCATGTGTCTTATTCTCTTTATCTGTCACTGGCGCGTGCAAAGTCCAACTCCGTAAAAGTTCTTTCAACACCGCCTGTTGAATCCTAACCCGTTTAATTTACTTCGTAGGCGTTTGTACTCTGACATTTCCTGCTGAGAGTTCTATTCTCGAAATGCCATGATCTTCACACCCGAAGTTTACTTTCGTTAGCACCGTAGGTCTCATTCCGAATGCCACGTGAAGATATTTCTTCGTGTTGATTTTCCTTTCCTCGAATTAGCTCCTCCCTCCTTAAAGGTCTCGAGGCTTACGTGGGTTCCACTCTGAAATTTACAGCCCACTAGGTTAAGGTTTACAATTTAAAGTACATGAAGTATGTGTATATGACGATGATTTTGTAAATAGCAAATGTTATGTAAATGTTGGTGTTATTAGCTATTTGCATGTGTTACAAAAGTCTAAAAACTTTAATTTATTTCAATTAATTTTTCTTGTATCGTAACAATGCAGGAGCAAAACTTATCTAGCAATATTTATTTTTGAGATAATTTATTTTCGATTATATGGATACTACTAAGCAAAATATAGTTCCATCTAATTCAGATTTTATTTCAACAACCACCCGCTCTCATTTTTTTACTCAGCTACCATTTATTTTTTATTTATTTGTTTATTTATGTGTTTATTTGTGTTTACTTACGTATTTGTGTTTTTATTTATTTATGCTTTTATGGCTTTATGTATTTATTTCTTTATGTATTTATTTAATTAATCTACATCTTTATCCTTCAAACTATCCATCTGTTATTTTTCGTACAAACCCTAGTGTTTTCTAACAAAAACTTAGTCTTACATGAAACTCAACAAAACGCTGCCCTAATGCGGAAAATTTCTCTGGACTCCATTAGAACCATATTACAATCCTATGATAGTTATAAAGGTGTAGGAATAAATGTTAAGCTAAAATGTTTCGAAATCGAATGTATGAGTGTTAACATTGGCGTCACTTTCGGCAAGTCGCAACACGAGTGTTGTTGCGGCCGACGCCGACCCACCGCAGTCTCCATGCCCTTCGGCCCTTCCCCCCACCCAACCCCGCCCACCCACGTCCCTCGCGGCGCGCCTGTGCGTCGGTTGCTTTGGGAGGCGGCGAGGTTGCTCCGCGCGTATACGGCTGTCTATTGAATCAGCGGTGGCGGCACCAGTGAGAGCAACCGCGGCACGTCCACAGCCGCCCCGCCCCCTTATGCCCTCGCGCCGACCCAAGCCCCTCCCCCCGCCCTTCCGCGCTGCTCGCGACCACCCGCATCCTCCAGGCGTTTGGTAGGGCTCCGCCAGACCTCGGGCTGGATTGTTAACTAGGCGTTGGGAATCGTATTTTTCCGTGACTCCTCCGCTTTTTAATTTTTTTGATTTGATGATACGATGTAATAATTCGGAAAAACATCCGTCGACGAAGGTTACGTTGTCCCCTTCCGGTCGTTTCTTGCGCATTGAGGACTCCTTAGACCGGTATTACACTGTAATAGATATTTGACATATATCTTTGATGAAATTTGTGGAAATTCTTTGAACTTTGACAAATAAAACTTTGACAAATATTTGACGAACGTATTACATTTTGTCCAATTTTTTATGTAGTTTTGCTCGCGATTTACGATGGATGACACAGAAATAATTGCGTTGGTGCTAATTTATGTTTAATAATAATTACATTTAATGCTGAAGAAGTAAAAGGTAATGAGGAAACGTTTGACGGTGAGGCCATAGAACAACGCCATGGTATTTATCCATGGTGAGGCCATGGGTCGCACATTGTGACGCATTAATTAAAGAATTTTGAAATGAATTATTTGAGGATAGACCAGAAAACATTCAATTTTCTTTGCCGTTATTCTTCCTTCTTTCGAAATTAGGTCCTCTGATTTTGAAATTTAAAAAAATAACTTCCTGAATTGGACATTTTCCAAACCCCACATTTTCCACTTCTTGGGCATATGTGTCATAAGCGTCAATTCGTTTGATTTACTTTTGTAGTCCTGATGGATATTATTATATAAACATTCTAATTGCTCACACTCTGCTTTGGTTGAAGTGATACCTCACATGTATCTATCGGACGTTGTGTTACCAAAAGTATGATAAAATTGGGACGCTTCAGACTACATTTTATCAAAGAAATTTTATAAAAGAAATATTTTATAAAATATTAGCTATTGCACTGTCCTATTTTCTTTCATAAAATATCTTTGACAAAGATCTTTTACAGTGTAATACGGGCCTTACTAAGGCCCACTTTCTCCTTTCGTATTTTTTCTTCTCTAATATTATTTTGCATTCTCCACTTTGTGAACGTTTGCCTTATATTTTCATTATTTGTTGTTTGTTTCCTTTTCTCACTTTTTGCTTCTCTTGGTGTTTGTCAGACTTCACGTTCCGTTGCCTTCCCATATTTCTGTGACATCTTCTCACTAATTATTCTTCGTCATTCTCTCATCTGTTTCTCCACTCTCACCTACACTTTCTTTCTAATTCCCATCGATCTTGCTCAATCTACAAGATTTACGTGTTATTGCGTATTTACAACCTTCATTTCCAGGTTTGTTCCACTGTCTTTCGCGCGCGCTCTCTCTCCCCTCTTTTTACGTTCCAGTAGTTTTGGTGCTTTCTTCTTTACTGATCTTGAGGTTGTGTGTAACATTATATTCAAGGTATTTCCTTCCCCATCATAATTATTGTACCACACTCACAATCCTCCTAATCTTCTCAAACTCCGCCAGTCCCTTGTTCCTCCAGAATTTACGCTATGCTCACTATTCTCACCAGCTCTTCAATTCACTGTGTTCTCTCCTTCTCTTCAATACCTGCCGTTCTCTCCATCATCGACGTTGTTGCCAACTTCCAGCCTGGTAGATATCCTCGCCATTCTCACCATCACCTCTGCTGCCCCCACTTTATTTGCCCTCTCCATCCCCGACTTCCCCCTACTTGTAGCCGGCCCGGGATTTCGCGCGTTGACGCCCCACTCCCCTCCCTGGCACTTCCCCTCCGTGGGCGTCCCTCTCCTCCCCTCCCGGGCGCCGAGGCCCGCCACCGAGCATCTCATCCCCCACGCAGACTGTGCAAACCTGAAGAGACTTCAAAGTTGCTGGATTTCTGAGTAGATGGACTCTTTAATGCGGATACGCCAGCTTCTCCAGAAGGTTATCGGTACACAAATATGCTTTTTCAGTCTGTGTAAGTTAGTTTATTCGTTACGGAGTTAAGTTCTTAGTAGCGCTTTGCTGTCTATGTGTAAGTTTACACGAGCCGTTCTTTAAAATTCGGTCGGGATTGACTATAAAATATGCATGGTTTAGGGTACACCCGAAATACTGATTCGAGGTTTCAGAAATACATCATGAAAGAAAAAACACAGCGAACCATTATATTGGTCTGATTGCTGTGCACTACTATTACTAAGTATGCAGTTAATGTAAACTACTCGCAGATCTTAAAAACATTCTTCGCAAACAGAGAAAAAGAACATTTATTACAATTATTTTAATTTTATGGTGACGTTTGTTACGAAATTTGAATGAAACACAGCGAACAAAGTTCTGAACGTAACTATTGTTTATATTTCTCGAAGCATACTCTTGTATATGGATACATAAAAATCATCAATAAATTGTCATCTACCGTTGGTAGACAGCTGGGTCCCGCGCTCACCTCCAATTGTTTCTATTACAAGTTATCACAGATTCTTGAAGCTCTGTCTAGTACCCTAGAAAGGTATTAGTTGATTGACAGAAGCATTGCGAGCAACTGCACATTAAGTGACCATCGAGGTGTTGTTTTATTGATACTGCAAAAATGTGATCGCCACGTTCACCGTAAACCACTCGTGTGGTAATTTACTATCGTACCGTATTGCAATTTTTAGTTTAACCCACGAGCATTCATTTAAATAGAAAAGTACTCCATCTGTTTGTTATTATTAAAGTGAATAGATTTTTACCCTCGCAGACGAAAAGGCGTCGGATTGTGATCAGTTTCTTCATGACACTGGAGAAACTGATGAGAAAACAAGCATGCCAACAATTATTCTCAACTGCAATAGAAGTTGTTGAATAAGTTAAGTGAAGGTGTTGAAGTAGACAAAATTTTGCTTTTTTTTCTATGAAAATAAGAAGATCACCGGTTTCCATACTTTTTAGAATGATTGTCATAGCGGCAAGAAATTCACAGGTCATTTTCAGAACAAATAATTCTTCAGCAGATAACTCCAAACATTAATTTCTAACGAACTTGGTATTGGGAATCATTGAGCACATGAAACATGGGACATAAATTCGAGGACGTTCCCTTCCAAAAGATTTTGAAAGTACAGTATTTTAGAAAAATATAGACCGAGTACGCACGAAGTTAGAGCAGTAGATGAAAGAAGTGGAGCGTACTGAGAATGTGGTCTACATTAGAATTAGACACATTAGAACATTCGCAGGTCGCGATTTGTACTTTAGATTTATGTACAAACTTCAGAACTGCTTTGGAACTCATGTTCCAACGAAGAGGATGATACTAGCAACTCAATGAAGGATTGAGAAAAAGATGACTTTGGAAAACGTGATTATTGTTTGAATTTTATTATTTTAAACATTTCAATTGTCTTTTACATTTATACAAGTTATTTTTATACATGTGTTCTTATACTTGTGCATTATATTTTATTCGCAAAAATATTCAATATACCTTCTCAAATCTCTCTCTCTCTCTCTCTCTCTCTCTCTCTCTCTCTCTCTCTATATATATATATATATATATATATATATATATATATATATATATATATATATATATATATAATCTTGAATACACGCCGGTTGTACTTTGATAACATTTTTCTTTCCCCTATCATTCCTCAAAAAGTCATCCACACCTAATTTCGTTGTGCGGAACAAAGTGCTTTGCGTGCCTGCATACGCTACAGGAAAGAGAGCTCCCGCTCATGGGTTAACTCCGGAATTCCCGGTATCGCCTATAGGCCACGTATATTCGATCATTTTGTCTATAGCCCTATAAAGTCGTTTACGGATTTGAAGGATTTAGTGCCACTAAACTTGTATTTCTGTCTTCCATGAATGTAGTGAAGTGGCAATTATGCATCACTAGTATTAGGGAATCTTTGGTTTTATTTATTCAAGATGTCTTCCGCACATCCTACATACGTACATTACTTCTATTCGTCGTATATTATTCCTCATTAAAATATGGGAAGATAAAGAAATTTCATATTCTTAAGATATGGCAAGATAAAGGAGGTGCAAGTCAGTTTTACTATAAAATGATACCGATTATAAAGTAAAATACTGATTTTATGGCATGAGATTTTTTGCACTTTTTTTGCATTATAAATGTTATATTCGTATGAAGGGATATTAGTTTTGACTAAGTAATTCAGGATATTTAAGTGATTCGTGAACGGTGCCATTTATTCAATATATTATATAATATTAATACTTGCTTCAGAAAAAAATCTTTATTAAATGAAGTAAATAAAACAATTACGTGTGGAATTCATTGTCTATAAGTGCAAACTGGGTATTATAGAACATTGAAACAATACTTTTGTGTTCCTTTTGATGCGGCAATATTACTTCCTGGCTTTTGATTGTGGCAGCAAGTCATTTATTCTTCAAGTAAGCTTCGTGATATACATTAGTTTTTTTAATGTACTTTTTAAGTGCATAAAAGTGCTCTAGCAAAGCTTTGTATACTAGATTTTGTTTTGTAACAATTTGTCTAGCAGTAATCATTGGAGGTTTCTCGGGTTACTACCCGAGTAAAAGATATCTTATTAAAAGAGATGAAAGGCAGGCAATGAGTAATATTAAAAAAGAAGATTTGGGACGACTGAGGTGGCTTAGGACATTAACTGATGTTACTGCAGTACCTCTAACCATGAGGTTCCAGGGTTCGTGTCCCAACGGTGGCAGGATGTTGGACAAAGCTAAATATCTAGGTCAAATTCAACGTCTGTCTGGAGGAGATTTCTAGCAACCAACTGCTCTACTAGGAAGTTTTCCGTGGTCTCTCAATCACGATCAACAATAGGCGAATCACCGGCTGGATGGCGAGATCTGGATCCGACCTACCGTCGGCTGGCGGGTTTTTCCCTATCCAAGTGTCTCCCACCAGCAGGGCACCACCTCACTCGGGACAAGCTCTAAGCTCCCCGCCGGTCTCCCGGCATGTGTGGTAGAGTAGTGAATGCTAGTGTAAATGTGTGTAATGGAATATGGTAGGACAAGGAAGAGGTAGGAAAGATCGCGCGCGGTTCTTGGCCCGTTTGACAGGGTACTGCTCCGGCATGCGCCTGGTGTTGACCGGAGGAACCACCGAAAACTACCGATCAGAGCAGCCGGTCATTAGAATTCTCCTTCAGATCGCAATCACATTGTGAATGTCGTATGTAGTTCGGAATGCATGAAGGTGAGTCCTTCCCCACGGTCGCCATATATATCGTCAAGCGGGAAAAAGATATTGGAATGTCTGATAGTTCGGAATTTAATTGCTTGGTGTGATCAATTTTGGTTGTTTTTCGTGTAAACTACTTTCTTGAGGATTTAGTGTAAGCCTGTATAAAAATTCAAATCAAGCAAGGACTTAATAATAAGGCAATACTAAGTGTATCTTGTCATTTTATTATTTATTATTAGGGGCCGGATAGTTATGTAATAACATATTTTCCTAACGTAACTCTTTCAAGTCGAATCAACGATATACGGCTCAAGTTTCATATCGGTTAGTGCCAAAAACGTCGACTTTTTAGTACGTATTTTTACATATTTTACAGAAAAGTACACATATTGACATATTTTATCCAAAAGAATATATTTTACATATTACTGAAATTTTTTATTTCATCATTCATTTTTCCTTTATGTTTTTGATAAGGAATCTTTCAGACGAACAATTCAGCAATGTCATTTCAACATGTTTGTGTAGCCTCCTCTCTAAAATTCCGCCATTGTATCGCGTTAACATAAGTCAGTCCATAAATACCGACAGCATTGTAAATAAAAAGGGAAGGCGACGACGCAATCCATGATTTCTAGCGTGTTAGTTTTCAGTGCGGGTATCGCAGAGAACACAAAGGAAATTTGGTTTCTGAAAATGATACATTTTGCAAGTGATACCGCGTTGCCACCTCGCATCTTTCAGGGGTATCTCTCGACCTTGATACCGTTCACCAGACACTACACCCACCAGCTCAAGAGGCACCGTTCTAGTTACAGAGATCGCTGTAAATAATAGGATTATGAGGAGAATAATGTTTAATTTTGGTCTTTTTGCTAATGAAAGAGAACAATATACACTAAGATAAAAGTATTTCAATAAAACAGAATTAATATAACGAAAATTAATGTTACATATTTCTTACTTTTTTGTAAATATTTCTGTATATTATAACACATTTACATGTACCATTTTTACTCTTTTAGTACATAATTATCTGGGTCCTATTTATTATTAATGAATGACATTTTTTCGAGATTTTTTGTCGCATCAGCTATGGTGTTGCCAAGGTAAATGACTGTTTTTCGCTCACAAACTGAAAGGTTAAGAAAACTAGCTTTCCAAGTTCGGACAATCCGCCATCGCAAGGCCTACGTCATGAAAATGAAAACTGATTCCGTTTAACCCTTAGTTCTCCCGCTTTCAGAATGCCTGTTAGCATGGGCACACGCCTTCGGCTTGCCTTCTGCTCCTTGGCCGGAACATCGGCCACCGCCGCCGTTTCCGAGCAATCGCCCCGCGGCCTCGCCCTCGCCCTTGCCCTCGCCCTCCCCCTTCCCCTCGCCCCGGCTGTCGCCCTAGGGTCCGCCGCTTCCGCCGCCTGCCTTGGCCCGCACCCCCGCGGCGCCGGCGCTCGCTCCGGTAACCGTAGTAATTTCCTTTGTCGTCGCTTATTGCTCGGAACTCGGCGCGGCGTGGCGCGGCGTGGCAGGCGTGGCAGGCGTGGAGCGGCACGCGCGATTCTGATTTCTGCGCGGCCTCACCGGAGGCCGACGCCCGCAACCCCAGTGCCTCACGCCGAATCTCGATTTTAGATAGATAGATAGATAGATTTATTAAAGTTCGCTCTGAGCTAATGCTCGGTGGCAAACATGATTACAACTAGATATACCACAATTACAAAACTATTACGAATATGTACAAATATAATTACAATTAGAATTAGAGATTGATTTTGAGTCATCTGTAAGTTGATTTATAAGCTTTTCTAACACTTCACTTCACTTCACTTCACTTCACTTCACTCCCCTCCCCTCCCCTCCCCTCCCATGCCCCCACCACACTACACTACACTTCACTTCACTGTATAAGGGACATGATCATATTAATAATAATAATAATAATAATAATAATGATTATAAAAATATAACTAATAACAATAACTTAAAAGTTACATCAAAACAAGTAAGTGATAATAATTATGATATCAATAATAATAATAATAATAATAATGATAATAATAATAACAATAGTAATAATAATAATGATAAGTCTCAGTATGATGACCTACATAGAATTAAGTATATTTTTAAATTTCACTACATTAGAAGGAAGAGTCTCTAGTGCTTTTGCAGGTAGTTTGTTCCAATCTACAACAGTGCGATTCACAAAGGAGAACTTGCCTACATCAGTTCTTTGCTTTCTACATCGTATTTTCCAGGGATCGTCTCCTCTGCTTTTATAATCAGGTTTCTGTAATCTTTTACTGAGGTCTGCCCATGCTGAGTCCCCTTTGTGTATCTTGTACATTACGCATAAACGCGCCCGTTCCCGTCTCTTAGATAAGGGTTCCCATTCATCTCGTCCATCAACGCGTCCATGATTTACAAACTTTCCGGCCCGTTTTTGAATTTTATCTAACGCCTCGATTTGCCCTTTTCTGTACGGGTCCCAGCAGGCCGCTCCGTACTCTAAAATAGGACGAACAAGTGTAGAATATGCCAAGGATCGGGCATTCGAACTACTGTTTTTTAGAATGCGCATTACGAAGTGCAGCGCCTTCCAAGATTTTTTCGCCGTATTGTTAATATGATCCGACCAACCCAAGTCGCTACGCAGGACCAAACCCAAATACTTACAGTTTTTTACACGCAGTATATCGTTAGTTCCTAACTTGTAATTCGAGTGTACATTCGAGCGAGATTCGGTAAAACAAATGAATTTACTCTTTTCCGGATTTAATTCCATCTTATTTCTGCACGCCCAGTTCCATAAACAGTTAAGATCGTTTTGTAAGATATTTTCATCCGAAGACGCGCCAATACTCCTATAAATTATGCAATCATCGGCGAAAAGTCTAACTTTCGATTTTATTCCAGTTGCAATATCATTAATAAACGCTAAGAATAGCAATGGCCCTAACACACTCCCCTGGGGGACCCCAGAGGTTACATCGGCTTTCGATGAGTGTTTATCGCCTGTTCTGACTGCTTGAGTTCGGCCCGTAAGAAATTCTTTTATCCACAAGATTATTCGATGATCTAATTCAGTTTCTGACAGTTTTTCAATTAAAAGGCCATGTGGAACCAGATCAAATGCTTTAGAAAAGTCTAATATTACTGCATCGACCCTACTCCCTTCGTCTAATGAATCTGCTATGTCCTGACATAGAGAAATAGTCTGGCTGTCGCACGAATAGCTAAGACGAAAACCGTGTTGATTTTGAAAAAGCCAGTCAGTTTTATTCCAAACTCGTCTAATATATTCCGCAATCATGTGTTCCATCTGCTTGCATACAACTGATGTCAAACTTATAGGCCTGTAATTATTGACAATCCTTTTGTCCCCTCCCTTGTGAATCGGCACTACAATTGCCTCTTTCCAATTTTGAGGAATCGTATTATTATTTATAGTGACGTCCATTAACCGAGCAAGGTAAGGAATCATGGCTTCCCCTCCCAATTTCAATATTTCTCCTGGTATTCCGTCAGGACCTACAGATTTATTTCTCCTAATTTTTGCGATCCTTTTTCTAATAATTCCTGCATCGACTCTAAAGGTTTCTATTACGGGTGTTGTTTCATTTACTGTTATCTGATTCTTCGGCTTGAAAACCGATGCGTAATGCCTATTTAAACAAGCCGCCTTTTCACTGTTATTTGTAATTAACGAACCGTCAGCTCCGCAGATCGCTGGAATACTATCTTTGTTCCCTTTCTTATGTCTTAAATACTTGAAAAAATTTTGCCAACAGTTCAATCGAACTAGGAGAGCCTAGTAGTAATTTCTAGCAGATCTAGTAATAGTACCTAGTAGTAAAGTCTAGTATCTAATAGAGTCTAGTATAGTATCTAGTAGTAAATTAATTTCTTATGTTTTTCTCCTTCGCCGTATTCTTTTCATCCTTTTCCCATTTCCTTTTTTCTTTTTACCCTTTCCCTTCTCTCCTTTCTCCTTTCTCTTTCCCCTTTCTTCTCCTTCTCATCGTTAAGATCAACTGGTCACTGCTTACAAATTTCTACTCATCATCTTAGAATTTTTTTTCTCGTCATTATTCTTTCATTGTTTTTCTGATTTCTCTCTTAATCTTATCCACCCTTTCCATTCATAAATTTAGTCATTCGCTCCATTTATTCACACGATTTATTCACTCCATCATTATATTCATCTGTCCATTATTTACTCCATTCATTTCATCATTCGCTGAATACAGGCGCTCATTTATTAACTTGATTCATTCATTGTATACATATATTATATTTATTAAGTAAACTCCCTGAAGGGGCAAATCTGTAAGACTAAGTTAAGGTAAGATTTTTTCAATTGTCTGGACAAAAAAAAACTTGGTAGAGGTCACTGTTACAGAGGTACTGGCCACAGGACTTCGTCGCATATATATTGAAAGCACCTTGTCCTATAAATGTTGATCTGAATCCATTTACGTTCACAGTTAGCAAAAATATGTATTACGTTTGTCACTACGCGCCTGGGAAAATCCACCAACTTACGGTGCAAACAGCTCCTGAATTACAAAAGGTCTGTGATTACCGCGTCGCTCCTTTGGACATAACAACTGTGTATCCGATCTACAGTGTCCACTTCGCCTTTTATAGCATTATAATTCGGTGTCATGTATAACTTTCCAGATCAGTAATCAATATGTATTATGACATGCAATTTTGAAGTAGCATGACCACTCGCCTATCTATTTTTTGTACCAACTAAACAAGAAAATGAAAAAGAAAAGTCTTGGTTAGGCATTATTTTTATGTTTCAATTACTGTGATGCCGATTTGCAATAGTCATTTATCTAAATCATAGCTTGTGCACGGATTGTCGAAAAGCTGGAACGCGTTAGTATCAAGGGCCCTACGGCACAGGAGCAGCCGCGCGTGGTACAGAGTGCAACGCCCAGCTCACAGAATTTCCAAGAAAAGGCTCTTTTTGCGTTGACAGAACTCCTTCGTGTGTAACTGGATTACTGACCCTTAAAAGTTGAATACTCTTGTGTTCAACCTTGTAAATTTCCGTTAATATTCACGAGAAGAAAAAAATCGTATATCCCAGCCAATTAACCACTGGTTCGCTCGAGGCCAAGTGAAAACTGTACGTGCGGGACGAATTAGAAGTATAGATCACATTTTTATTAACAAAATACAGGAAATATCACTGTATGAAATAGCTATAGTAAGCTTGGAAGTTGGTTATTATAACGTAAATTTGAAAGTTTCTGATCTAGTCGCGAGTCGAGGTGCAAATAAAGAATCAGCAAGTAGGTCACAACTTGACGCCATATTTGTTCGACATTCAGGTCACTGGCTGTTCTCGCATGAAAGTACACGGGCACAACATGTAAATAATTTACATATTGTGACGTATAAATTAATGTATGCATGTTTCAGGTGATATAGGTAAATATTATTCCATTCAAATGGTAATTAATAGATTAAATATCATTGTTAAAGTTACAAGTAAAAAGAGAGAGATAGACAGACATACTTTTGCCGTCATTCGATTTTTAGGTATCAAAGACCCTCAAAACGTGGGTTCTGGCTACACCACGTGTTAGAGAATTTTTATCTAAGTTTAGCAACTGGATTTATCCCATATTTCGTACCTGGGCCCTGGAATGCGAACGTTTCTGGCGAAAATTCCCCGTTTTTTTCGCGCAGCATTATAGAAATATCTGTTGTGCGCGTAAGTGAAGGGCGTAAGTGAGGCGTAGCAAGGAAGTAATATTTAGTTGCACATGAGCTGCGCATTTGATCCTTTCGATCGTACCACGTAACCGGAACTGCCTCGCATCGTCGATGGCGCTTACCCTCATCTCTTCTTTTCCGTTGGTTTTCGTGATCGCTCTTCGGCGACATTTCTCGACCGCACCCCTGTCAGCAATGGCGACTGATAGCAGGGTCTTTCAACTTACATTTAAATTAGAGACGTTGTTTACAGTGAGGCGTTCTTCTCTTGCACCTGCTTGCCGCAACAAAAAGACAAGTGCTGCCAACGTTATCGAGGTGGCGCATTAGGAAGGCGTGATTAAGTGATTAGTGATTCCGGGCACGTCAACGGCCAAGGCTGTTAGTCTCGTAAGTGTAGTACATGTATTTTCATCGGGAGGGGACGGTAATCTTCCCCCAATGAATGGTGAGGTCATCGACCTTCCGTCGGCAAACGGAATTTCCCCGAACTAGGTAACTCCCACCAGCGGGGCACAGCCCCAGCCGGGACAAGTTCTTCTCTCCACTCAGGTCTCCCCACATGTGTGGTAGTGTAGTTCATGTAATTGTCTGTGGAAGTATGGGGAGACGACAGGACAAGGAAGACGAAGGAAAGGTCGTAGCGGTCCGTGGCCCTCTTGGTATGGTACTGCTCCGGCATTGCCTGATGTTGATCGGAGAAACCACGAAAAACTACTGATCAGGGCAGCCGGTCGCTTGAATTCTTCTCCAGACAGCAACAGTACTCGACCTAGCTATATAGCTAGTGTCGAAAATTCTGCCACTGTCGAGGCTCGAACCTAGAACCTCCCGGTAAGAGGCACTGCAGTGTCATCAGCTGATGTCCTGAGACACCTCTCCCGGTAAGGAGTAGGCGGGTGGGCCATAAATAGTTGCGCCCTGGGAAAAAATTCCGTCGATGTTCGCTCTGTATACAACTACGGCTTTTCATGTCAACATAAATATAAATTCTTGATTCACGCGTACTTCGTTTTTCCCACAAATACGACTAAATTTTATCGAGCCAAGTTGACGAACGTTACGCGAAACAGCACTGGGCGACACTAGCGCCCATATCATTACACCCGGTGGTTTCGTCACACAGTTCCAATACCCTTGCTGATAGCTCCATCGGACTCCTGAGCGGACGCTGATCGAAGTGTCTTCCAGGTGGGTATGAGACTCTGCTCTGGGTTTGTCGTGATAGCTGTTATCGGCGATGGACTGTTTTGATGGAGCTTGTTCTGTGGGTCATTTGTTCACGTTTACTATCTTTACTAAGAGAAATAATAACCACGCCATATACATCACTGACTTGGACATACGCATCTGTCTTCAAAATAATACTTAAAATTCAACGTCGTTGACAGAAGTAGGAACACCAGTTTCTCCGAACATAAACGGGTCATCGTGACATTCAGGAGAAAAGGAAGCATTCGGAATGCTGGTTCCCATCGTATGACAGGATACGCCTTAACGACTCAGGTGAGGTAAGCTCCGTAGATACAAAATCAGGGGTTCGATATCGATCGGTATAATTCGAATACGTGGGGGTACAAGATTAATTTTTCCCCCTGTTTTTCGTATAATGCTGTGTTGTATATCTGGCGGCCCATGGAGCAATTTATTGTGGCTGCGAAAGGTTTTTAGTCATAAATGAAAGTTAGTTGCATCCATATTAGGCCGCCTTGTCGGGGTCAAAACTCCCTTAACCCTTTATTGCAAGTTTTTTTTTATTTTTACTTGCAATAATTATTTTTGATTGCATTTATTTATTTTAATTAAGGAACATAATAAAAAAACTCAGAAGTAAATATTGCTTGAGAAGACACAAAATTAAATTGTGTTACTCCAACAAAATGTATTTCACGATTCTAAAAAAATATTTATTTTTCAAATCGTTTATGAGATAAAATAAGTATCAAGAAAGTCAATGAAATAATTATCATTTGTATTTTAGTTTGATTACTATCCTAAAAGCGCTTCGTTTCTGATATACGGAAACAGATTGTGTTACAAGGAAGTTCCGATTCACGGCGCCACTAGATTACTATCACTTCATCTTGCTATCTTATCGCTTTTATCGTCTAACAATACATGGGGTGACATAAACGCATGATGTACATTATGTGAAATATAAAATGGGTCATAATTAAATCGTTAGAATGCGTTTATGACCTGAAGAACATTACGTTACAGTTGAGTTACACTATGTAATAAAGAGGTAACGTAAAAATAGGTTAAATTTACATTTAAGAACATTTTTTCTAGTAAATTCAGAATTTCAAAATAATCCCAATGTGTCTCCATTTGTTGACCATTGTACGGCCTGACATGCACAACACAGGGAAACACGTTACTTCCCCGCTTTCAGAGTAGCTTGGCAAGTTATTGAAATTAAAAATACGAGGAAGTCAGGTGTGGATCGCCCGAGTACTGTAATATGGGCCGCAATCATAATCAAGTTTTTAGTTGTGGCCCTTGAGGCCTTGCAATTTGGACACCCCTGGTATAATGCAAACAAGATCCCCAGATAAAACAGGTTTCCACAAGTTCTCTGACATAAACACGTCTTCATAGTTCCTTTGAGCGATTGTATTGTTTCTTGCATTTCAGCACTTTCGATTGCAGAAAAAATTAAGAAAATAGTGACGGTCACATGAATTAATTTAAGAAATGTTGATGACTTACACCAGGAGAGACGGCTCAAGGCATCAATTGATGTCACTGCAGTGCCTCTGACCGGAAGGTCCTAGCTTCCAGTCCCGATGGCGGCAAGATATTCGACACTAGCTTGTCAGGTCGAATTCAGTCGATGACTGGAGAAGGATTGAAGGGGCCGACTGATCTGATTGTAGTTTTCCGTGGTATCTCCGATCAACCCCAGGCGAATGCTGGAGCAGACACTAACAAACAGGTCACGGATTTCATTCCCAATCATTGTCCAATCCTCACCCCTTACTTTCACACACACTAACATGCACTACACTACTACGCCTGGCGAGAGACGGGGCAGGCTAGAGCTTGTCTTGGCTCAGGCGGTTCCCCGCTGCTGGGGGATGCCTTGGTGAGGATAATCCCTCTACCCGACGGTAGGTTGGCGCTGGATCTCGCCATTCAGCGGGGGAAGACCACCGTCATCTTATGAGGAAAATACATGCACTACACTTACGGGAATAATGACTTTTGCAGTTGCCGCGTCCGGAATCACTAACAATCAATCGATCAATCATTGATGCTTTTCACATAATATGTATATAATATATATACATATTATAAGTTATTTCCGATATAGAAAAAGTTCGCTGTCCGCGTTTTGCACAGTGCCGCAAACGGTGTCTACGAGACGGAAACGGTGAAGTATTTTGGGGTAATACTAAGACGACGAACATGGTCGTTTTTATTTTTAATTTCTCGCATACTACTCACGTAGTATAGAGGAACTGCAGCAAAAAGGGCGGTTTTTTACAGCAAAACAAGTTTTGTTGGTCCCCTATACCGAAAAACTTGGTAATTGTTGTTCCTATATCAATGGATAAAATGTGCTAATTGAGAAAACATACAAAGTCTATAAATCTCGGCCTAAACGCCTCGTTTGCTAATTTTTCAATCCCATATTGTAATGAAATGTTCTGCAATACTTATTTCGTAAATAAGTATTTTTTAAGTCAGTATACAAGATCTATAGTTTATTTTCTTTTAGTTTCTACTGAAGTAGTTTCTCTATTTGTTGGCATTTTTGAAGGTCGCTTTTCAACACATTGGTCTTGTAGCGACCACTGTGATTTTTAAACTGTAGGGAAAACTATAGGAAGAACACGTAAAGACAATACAAACACCCATGCCTGAGGCGGGATTCGAACCCGCGACTTTTCCATCTGTGGCAGTTACGGCCCTTCAGCCTTAACAGCCTCAGCTATCCGGGCTGGAATTTGCTGGCATTATGTTTTGTTCCTGCACAATATCCTATTTAACTGGTGAAACATTCGTCTATATCTTTTACATAATATTAGTTTTTTTTTGTTTTTTAAAGTCGCATCAACAACTAAGGTCATTAGCGTCTACTTTAAATACAACTTTACAATATTAATATGGCAATTTAACAGAATATTACACTAAATATACATTAAATATGTACAAATTTGTGGAGACAGACATTATATGTATTTTCAATGTTACAATATTAGTTTCCAGTATCTATGCTAATACAATTAGATTTCTTTTAGAAAATAGCTGTCTTTACAGAATTGTATTATTTTATTTTGGAATTCGTTGGATGATAGGATCAATTCGGAGTTTTGCTCATCTTCTAGGTATCTGTGTCTGCTGTGCTGAAACATGGGGCATTGAGTTAAGATATGTTGAAAGTTAAGAAAGTTATCACAGTGCTGGCAGGTGGGTGGGGGATTTCCAGTTGGCAAGTGTTGATGACTGAACTTGCAATGACCAGTTCTTATCCTTGTTATTGTTACTTGCTCTTTTCTTGAGAATTTTTTGGAAGTTTTCAGGGAGTAAAAACTTTTAACTAGTTTGTGTAGAGTGCTGGATTTCATGGTTTTCCAGAGGTTGCTCCACTTTTCATCCATTACTTTCTTGATATGTGTCCATAAATCCTTGTATGTGTGTGCTATTGTTAAAATACTTTCAGTTTCAGGGCTTACATTTTCCTCTTCAAGGCTCATTGTGTTGTGTTCAGGCATTGTTTTGTAATCTGGTATCCAGGCAATTATGAGAGTCTTTTTAGATTGTATAATGTCTTGATATATTTCATGAATACTGATTATCATTGGTATACCTGGGTAGTTATTGTGAATATTATTTATTGCTTCAAGGGAAGTAGAGAAAATGACAAACTTGTTATGTCTGAGTTTTTGTGACATTTTGAAGGCTGTCATTATAGAGCATATTTCAGCTGTAGTAGTACTAGCGTAGGAATGCAGTCAGTTTATAACTTTAACGTCTTTGGTAAATGTAGTTGCATATTTTCCAACACTATTATTGATAAGTTCAGTATAGATTTTAAAGGAATCTGTATTTATTTTCTATTTCTTGAAATTTTATTTTCTTATCTTTTTTAGCCATTTTGTTTACTTGGAGAGTGTCCAGTGTTATATCTGCTACTATATCAGGAATTGTCCATGGTGGTATACTGTTATTTCTATTTTTCATTAATATCTTTTCCTGAAAGTTTAGCTGTCTTAGTAGGTTTTTTCACTTTGGTATATACTGGTGAAAAGCATTTTTGTTCTTTGAAGTAATTTTGAAGTTTTGGGTATATATCGTGGTATATTATAGGATTATTTGACTCAGCTGTTTTGATAGCGTATTTGAGAGTTAGCATTTGTCTACGATGAGCTAGAGTTGGTTCTTTGGCTTCTATTAGAATGCTTCCAATGGGGCTAGTATGAAAGCAGCCAGTGCTTATTCGTAGAGCTTTATTATATATAACATAAAGTTTTTTTAGGTCTTTTTTGCTAGCTGAATCATATAATATGGATCCATAGTCGATCTTGGATCGTACTATTGCTTTGTAGGTCATTAGCTGGAGATGTTTATCTGCTCCCCAGTTATTATGGGAAATACACTTGAGTATGTTTAGTCTTTTCTTACATTCCTCAGATAAAATTTGTATATTTCTTTTCCAGCTCATTTTTGAGTCAAAATACATGCCTAAAATTTTAATATTTTGATCAAACTTTAGTTTATGTAGGTCCATTTTTAATAAGGGCTGATTCACACTATTTTGCCTGGAGAATATTATACATTGAGTTTTGGAAGCTGAAAATTTTAAACCTGATTTGAGAGACCATCCATGTATATTGTTTAGGGCAGATTGTATAATCTCTTGACTGGTTGTAATAGATGTTCCTCTGCAAAGAATAGTAATGTCATCTGCATACTTCCTTATGATTACCGGATGGTTGATTTCGGAGCCTGCATCATTAATGGCCAATAGGAATAGGGTAACACTAAGTACTGCACCTTGTGGTAGTCCATTCTCCAGATGTTGTACTGATGATAAGCTACCATTAACTCTCACATTAAAAGTTCTTTCTAAGGTGAAATTCTTGATGAATTGAAATATGTTGCCTTTAAGTCCGTATTCTTGTAATTTTGTCATGATTCTATGGGTCCACACCATGTCGTAAGCTTTTTCAATGTCTAGGCTCACTTCTAAAACGTGCTGTTTGTTAGCAAGAGCTTCTTGAATGTAAGTATCAATACTAACTTGGTGAGAAGTAGTTGAGTGTCCTGCTCTGAAACCAAATTGAGTGTTGGATATGATGTTTTTAAAGTCTAGAAACCATCTGAGTCTTAAGTTAATTATTTTTTCCAGAATTTTGCACATATTGCATGTTAGAGAAATGGGTCTATAATTTTCATTTTTTGTGGGGTCTTTTCCAGGCTTTGGTATAGGTATAACAATAGCTGATTTCCATAGCTCGGGAAATACATTTTTATCCCATATTATGTTATATATTTTTAGTAATGTTCCTTTTCCTTCCAGGGGTAGATTCTTCAAACGAATGTATGGAATGTTGTCTGGTCCATGTGAGGAGTTTCTAGTCCTGTTGATAGCAGAATTAAGTTCTTTAATTCCAATAGGATCATTAAGATGGTGATAAGTAGCCGAGTCTTCATTATTTGTAAGTTCTGTAAGGTTCTTGATCTTTTTTTGTGTTGTAAGAAGGCTTCTGTATAGTTTTTTGAGCTTGAATTGTTGGTAAAGCTGCATGCAATTGAATTTGCTATTTCATTAGGGTCTGTAATGATTTGGTTATTTGACAGTAAAAAATGTATTTGTTTACCTTTTTTGTTCCTTCGATAGCTTTTATTTTTGCCCATGACTCACTAATATTATGTATTGACAAACTTGAGACATAATTGTACCAGGAGTTTGCTTTACTTTTTTTATGGTTCTTCTTGTAACCGCTCTCATCTTTTTGTATTGTATTTTATTTTCTTCGGTATTATGTTCTTTTGTATTTGTTGAAGGCATGTTTGGAATTTTTGAGTGCCAATTTACATTTGTCATTCCACCAATGGACTAGTTTGGTTCTCTTTGATGATTTGATTATTTCAGTTGATCCATTTGCGGCTTTGGTTATGGCATCGTTAAATGAGTTGATGATAGTGTCGATGTTTTCTGTTTCTAGAAGAACATTAGTATTAGGTAAGTACTTTTTGATCAGATCATTATAGATATTCCAGTTAGCTTTGTTATAATTCCGTCTTGGGATTGCGTGGTCATGTTTATACATGTTGGGAGTGTTGTTAATGTTTATAAAAATAGGGAAATGGTCACTATCATAGGGGTAATCTAAGATATTCCATGAACATTTATAGGCATATTGGGCGGAGGAAATGGAAATATCAATGGCACTGTAATTGTTGGTACTGGTATTGATGTGAGTAGGTTCTCCAGTATTAAGAAGAATTGTATCTAGTTTATCAAATATTTCTTCAAGCATGATACCTCTGTTGTCAGTTTTATTGGATCCCCAAATTGGATTATGGCTGTTGAAATCCCCCATAATGAGAAATGGTTTTTGCGTCTTGTTAATATCAGTTACTTCTTGTTCATCAAACTTGTAGCTATTTGGTAGGTAGATATTACATATATTGATTTGAACAGGTGACAAGATCCTTTTAGTATTGACTTCAATGTTTGATTGAATATTCAATTCTTGATATTGAATATGGTCTTTGATGAATAAAGCTACACCTCCACTGGCATGATTGGAGTTGATTCTATTTTTGAAGGAGCAATTGTACCCTTTGATATTGCCATGCTTGGAGTCTTGGAAGTTGGTCTCTTGGATAGAGAGGATGTCAGGGTGTGTTAGGTTACATAGGTACGGTATACTTTCTAGTCTGGGGTAAAAGCCATTTACATTCCACTGAAGAATTTTCATTGACTGGTGTTGATTTCTAAACTGGAGTCTGTTTCAGTGCTTGATTCATCTGCAGTATGAAGTACTGAGTTGATTTTCCTGATAATCCTGGTGAATCTGCCTTTTATGGTTTTATTGGTGAGATGTGGATATAAACTATGCATCATTCTGGTGATAGATGATATGTCTTGTGAGTAGTCAGTAGCTATGAGTATAGGATCATTAGTACTGAAAGAGTACTCTAAAAAGGATTTAAATTGTATGTAAGTAAGGGGGTAGTTATTTTGAGAGTCTTCAATGATGTGTTTGATAGGGGTTATCAACTCTTCCATATTTTTCTCTTTCTTCTTTTTTTCTTTTTTGGTTGTTTTGAGAGTTTTTCCATATTATTTGTTTCAGTTGTGTTGCTTACAGACTTGGAAGGTGAGGAGGAGTCAGTCTGGAGGCATATTTTATTTGTACTGAGGGAGACTATGTTGTTATTAGTTGAGATTTCTTCATTGTACAGATTTAGAAGGTGGTGGAGAATCAGTTGTGGGCATTTTTTTCATGGACTCATGGTGAAATTGTATATCTGCTACTTCAGTGTCTTTTCCATTGGTTGCTGGATCTGGCACGTTACAGGGTTTTTCACTAATGTGTTCAGATTCCATGGGAGCATCACTTAAATTGGTAGTCTTATGGAGATTAGAAGTGTTGGGTGAAGGGCATTGTCCAGCTAAGTGCCCTGTTTGGTGACAATTAAAGCATGCCATTTCATCAGTTGTGAAAAATATCTTATATGTTGAGCCTTCATAATATACAGTAGTGGATTCAGTTAGTAGACCTACATCTTCAGGAGAAACATATACTTGTCGCCGAAAACTCATAATGTGGGAGAATCCCTATCCAGGAATACCAGCTTTAACAAATGAAATTTTGGATGCCAATATGATGTTGTTTGTGGTGAGTACATTCTCTATTACTGAGTGAGGGATGATGGGGCAGACGTTGGAAATAATTATTCTTTTGGCTTTTGTTAGAAGTGGTCTCAGTTTCAGTTCATGGTTTTTTATTTTAATGACTTTATGGTTGTTTGTAAGGGTGTCAGCTATTGTTTGAGAGCTTAGAAAAATACATACTCTGTTGTTTGCAATTTTTGAAATAAATCTTATTTCATTAGGGTCAATAATGTTGGAGAGACTGTTTATGTAATCTTTAATGGTGAGACCTTCTAGTGAGTCAATGATTATGGCCTGGTGGGAAACACTTCAGTTGACATGGTATTTGCGTAGGTTTTCTGCTGTGGTTGAGTAGATACCTGAGGTGATTGAGTTTATGGGAGCCCCGATGCCCGTGGGCTCCATCCTTGAGCAGGGTAGCCGCTGCAACGGCTGACCGTATAGTTGATTTCAGACACTCACAACTCGTGGAACTAGAGTATTACCACTAATTAAATGTCACTAAGTTCACTGTCTGATTGACAATATGAAAACAACGTTTCACTGGCCGCGATCGGAGCACGATGTGTCTCTGTCGGCTGCCTCAATGGAACTGAATATTAGTTTTTGTTATTCACTAACAGCGCTACTAATAAAAGCGTGGTGTAACTTGGATATACCACGTTTATTCTGGGAGTAGTTAGTTCTAGCTCAAGCTCTGTGTAAGGACGGAATAAATTTGTACTAATAATGCGGCCTAAACCATAGAATAACTACACCTTTTCTAAAGCGGAAACAACGCTTGGCAACGTTGCTTCTTTGTAGCATCTGTGGCAATTTTTCTTTATTCTCTGCTGTGGGGAAGTAGCGAGCAACAACACCCGCCGACCACGAACAATCAATTCGTTTCCGTTTTTGTGAGGTGCAGTTCGTTTTGCTAAATTTACTGCAACGATGGCCGAAAAGCGCGTGAGAAGTGTGAACTGGGAAAGTGAAGAGAAGGTAAGAAAGATTTTTTTGATAAATATTTTTGCATTGTGTTATGCAATTGTGATATTTGAATGTGCTAATTTGACCTGTTTTCATTTTCTTTCCAGCAAGTACTGAAGGAAGTGATGAGGCAATACATGCCTGTTATGAATTTAAAAAATAATGACCACGTTGTTAATAAAAAGAAATCACAAGCGTGGAAAGAAATCACTGATAAATTCAATAATTTGAATTTTCGGCCGTGAGAAGTGAAACAAATATATAACCAATGGAAAACTATGAAGAACAAATCAAAAAAAGAAATGGGGGAATATAATAGACAGAGCAGAATGACCGGTGGGGGACCAAAACCAATAAGTCCTTCCCAGGACACTTTAGAAATGGTGAGCATGGATCCTGCAGGATTTTCTTACCCACAGAATCTGTTTGATTCGGACAATTTTGTAGTGGTCCAGTGTTGCGAGTCTCAAGTGGCGACTCTTGACCTGAATGCTTTTGCTCTGGGACGGAGCGATGCTGCGGTTGCCAGCACTTCAGGGACTTCTGTTGCTGCTGGTGGTGTTGGTAGTGAATGTGCTAGTGTTGCATCCTCTGCAGTGTCTGCCTCAACCATTTTTGCGACTGTGCCTGCTGGTGCTGGCTGTGATATTGCCATGCCCCCTGCAACTGCTACTAGTACTACTGCTAGAGATGGAGAAGCTGCTGCTGCTGCTCTTCCGTCTCCTACAATTTCTGCATTTGCTACTCCCAGATTTAGAAGAGGGCAGACAATAGGGGAGCACTTCGACTTCAAAAAAAATAAATCTTTTGAGTCTATGGAGTTGTACAGGAAGAAAGAAAACACGAGATTGGAAAGAGAGCACAATTTACGGGTGCACTGGGCAAAAGAACAACATGATCAAATTATGAGATTGTTGTTTTTGCAGGAACAGATTTTGTTGGAGATGAAAAAATAAATGAAAATATTTTTTTTTCCAAAATTGTATTATCTTTTTCCATTTCAGCCTTGTGAACCAGTGATTCAGTGAATTATATGTTAATTGGAAATATTGTCGCAAGTGAAGAGTAATTAAATGGGTAACATTCAAAAGTCCAGATTTAATCTGAAGTACAGTACAATTTGCAAGTAAACGAGAGAGGAGAAAAATTTGCAGGCGAAAGAAAAAATGAGTTATGTAGGTTATACTGAAGTAATGTTTGTTTTTGGTTTACCAATTGACATTGTACGATTTTTGTGAAGTAGTTTTTAAAATGTTATTTAATCATTTATAATATTTTTTAAGTGTAACAAATTTAAGTAATAATTTTTCTATAAGAAAGTAGTAAAATTATATTTAAAATTCTTAACTGAGATTCTTTATTGATTTTCCTACTATTATGCGTTTATTGGAAGTAAAAATTTAACCAATGAGTAAAATAATTGAATTGTTTCTTAATCTTCAAAAAATTTCATCTAGATGCTATAAGAAATTCTCTGATCTTTCTGATTAGTCCTGATTTAACATGTTAAGCAAAGACTAAAGCGATCTATAACAAGTTTAGAAGATTTGTATGGTACCTCTTGTATCTTTCTTTTTGAGTGGGGGAGGGGGATACACAGCTGGCCAATGATTAAAGTGGATTTTAACTTGTGACAAGTGTAAATTTCACAATTCGATATTTTGGTGCATATATATTTATGAACCTAATTACATATTCATGTGAGGATGTGGGACAGCTGAACAACTTTAAAAGGGGAATGTTTTTAGTGGTATGGCCTTTAAAAATAGGATCCAGAAATTTCATTTTCGTAAGAACTGATTTCTCATGTCAACATGAATATCTGTGGCATTTTCCAAGTTAAGATACAAAGGGAGGCTTTTGATAAGTTAATTAAAATAAAATGAATGAACAATATTAAACTTTATTATAAAAAGAAACAAGGTTTTTTTTGTGCTCAAGACAATTTTGACTTTAAGATTTGATCCAAGCTACCCATTGTAGAATTCACGACCGTGATATGAGGGATGTAGTTCATCGGTTTTGGTCAGAGTATAAACAATTAGTTTGTAGATATTTCCGAATATTTTGACTCCATCATCAGGGTTAGTGTACAAAACACACAGCATGAAGGCATCAATTGAATACACAATGCACAAGATATAAAAACACCTCACTAAATAATAAAAAATTCCATATTTAGAAACTTGTGTACATTTCTTTTGCATATCATTATTGTCCATTTTATATTCATGTTGAAGTTTTCATGTCTTGTTTTTTGTAAACTAGCCCTGATGATGGAATTAAGATTCAGAAATGCAAACTAATTATTTATACACTGACCAAATTCCGTGAACAACATTCATTATCTGAATTTCTACACAAGTCCAAGTAACAGAGATTCTCACTTTCTTGCAAAAGTCAATTATGCAACACAAAATAAGTCGGCTTGGAGTTCAAATCTAGAAGAAAGTTCTGATCATAACAGCTTTTTAAATTTTTATCAATTCACTAATCCAAAATTCTGATACTAAGTTGAAAGATGAAAAAAGTTGAATGAATAGTTAAATTGTTAGGAAGGGATTCTGAAACTCAAGAAAGCGTGCGCAGATGATTTTCTCCCCCATACGTCACATACAGTTTTTACTGTTTTTTGGCTAAATATCTAAACAATTGGTTACCCACCCTTTCTAAAGAATTTCAAGTTTTCGTTATTATTTTATAACATAATAGAATTTGTCATTTCAGTAAAAACAAGAGTTTTTATGCAAGGTTAGCAATCATAATAAATTTGATTATTTAGAAGATTTTTCAGCGTGGTGAGCAGGTTCACATTTTTTATCAGAAAAATATTTTAAGTGAAATATTTAAATGAAATTGATGAGAAAATATAAGTCTGCAATTATATTCTGAATATCCTTTTATTTTCGTATACACATTTCAAACCTAGCCACTATTAATTCTTTGATATTTTTTTCCTGGGGGTTGAAAAGAGGTGTGCTCCACCGGATGCTACCAAAAACAGACAAGATCAAATTCACAATATTGGTGCAAATGCTTATTAATCCACATTAGGAATTGCATTTTAAAAATATGCAATATGGAAGTATTTTAACATGGAAAATTTTCGTAGGTCACTCAAATACCAGAGTTTCTGGGAAATATGAATATTTGAACAAGTCTGGTTTTTGCTACCAGAAAGCAATTAACAACAAAACCATTATTATTATTATTATTATTATTATTATTATTATTATTATTATTAGCATCATCATCATCATCAGACACCAGGTAAAACTTTATTTACATTCACTTCCCTTGCCTTTCACAAATTAATACATAAATTTCCTTTTCTAAAAATTGTCCTCTATAAAAGCTGCCCGAACTGCTGCTCCTCGACCTACAGCTTCAATTGGTTGCAATTTTAGTTCTTCAACCACTTCTTCTTCCACAAGAAATTGCTCTTCATTAAAAATTATTGCTAAATTGTGCAATATTGCAAGAGCCTCAATGTATAGTTTGATGTTTTCAAGAGAATTTCTGAAGCCTGTTTGGAGGCAACGAAATCGCCTCTTCAGCACACCAAAACATCTTTCCACTGTGTTCCTAGTGCGCACATGCTTTTCATTGTTGCGCTCTTCTTTTCTTGACCTAGGCCTCAACACTGGGGTGAATAAATACGGGGTACATGCATACCCGGAATCTCCCAAAAGCCTACCATGAAAATGTCCACCTTCAAATTTTACTTTCAATGCAGATTCATTGAATATACGGGAGTCATGTGCACTCCCGTACCATCTTGCCACAATATCCATTACCTTTAACGAAGCATCACACACAACTTGTACGTTTAATGATGGGAAATTCTTCCTATTTATGTAACAGTGCCCTTCATTGCCTGGTACATGTAGGATGCGGAAGTGAGCGCAATCAATGCAACCGATTACACTTCTGAAGCCACAAATATCAGAAAACATGTTTATTTTCTGCACCTCTTCATCTAACGTTTCAGGCATTCGAAGTATTAGCAGTCTGCCTCTTTTCCACAATACACAGTGCCACTCTTCGGCACACATTAGTTACGGATTGTTGACTTATCCCATGCAAGTCAGCAGAATCGTCTTGAATTTCGTTTCTTCCCCAGCAGCGAAGAGCAGTTAAAATTTGCAGATCAGGAGAAAGTTTTCCTCCCCTTCCGTTATCACATTTCAACTGGGCCCCGAACATGTCTATTAATTTTATCACTCCTTCTTTTGAAAATCTGTATTTCTTGCGGAATTCTGTATCAGAATATATTTCCAATGGGCTCACCCGTGCTCGGTAACACTTCATCCTCGGTTGTTCACAATCAAAGATTTCCTCTATGAACACAACTTCTTCCACACTTTCAATATCTCGAAGCGACATCGCTCTCAACAAAATCCGAAAACGGAATCACAGTTCCAATCGAAGCAGCCGAATCACTAAATATCCGGGAGAAAATATCAAAAAACGAAAGCAAAGGTCGAAATTAAATCACAGGAAATCCAAAAGAAGCCAGGTCACAAAATATCCAGGAGAAAGTACCAAAAGAACGAAAGCAAAGGTCGAAATATATGAAATGACTGAAAGGAAAGAACCATGGTGGAAATAAGATTTCCACCATGGAAAGAACGAAACTTTCGCACGAACAGCTAGAGATAAACTGGAGACAAATGACTATTGCAAGGCGCTTGTTTTCCTCCGCGTTATTTCCTTAATCAACGCTTAAACTATGTGTCTCCGTGGTTTAGCGGTTGCCATGGAAACTACACCGCACGTATTCCATACTCAAGCTATTCCATGTTTATTGGTAGAAGTTTTTGCTATTCTCATGCTATTCCAAGCGTAATCACGGAATAAAGTTTACACCACGTTTATTAGTAGCGCTGTAAAACTATATTCTGGCCAATGTTCAAAGTCGATAAAAGTGTCGAGGCATTTCTGAAAGTGCGATTTTCCATCAGTCTTTTTATATTCTTCTTCTTGAGTCTGTTTCATATGATTTAAATATTCAATTTAGTAAAATGATGTAATGTGGACGAATTTTATAACATAATTTGTTTTCTATCCATATAAATATTGTATTTTGTTTCAGCAATTGTCAATACCAAAAGAAATGAATGTAATGACAGCAAATATTTCATGTTTCGTGTTGAATGGAAGAAAGGCGTGTATTTTAAATCTCTCTCTATGCAAACAACAGACCTCTGTTTTAATCTGATATCTGTTTCATTCTTAATTTAATTCTCAGCAGGTGAGGAGTAAGTGAATTTTACTCGCATTTTACAAGATTGAAGTGCTAACAGTAGACAATTCACATAATGGGAAATGAATATTACAGAATCAACTTCAATGCGAGGAAAAAGGAATTGGCTCGCGAAGTGGTTGTGATTATTTATACAGACAGAAGCATAGTGAAACATTTGAGAGGCTCGAGAATCAAGATAGAAAGTCCTGCCACAATGAAGAGTACACTCCACGTATTTTGTGCACCATTGGAGGGATTTGACGTTTGAATTCAGTTGATGTAGAATGCTAGCGCTTTAACGATTGGCTCTGCATGCTTTAACATTAACGACAGGGACGAAAAACGTACAATCCAATTCACATTCATCAGTAAGTATTGTTTTGTTGCAGTGCATTATTGTTCACATTTTGCTTTGGTTTCTTCTAATGCCTTGTTGGCTTTGTCTCCACGCTAAGAAAGACGTACACTTGGTTTATATTTTGTGATTTAGTTTATACTATTTGCTTCATTCTGTGTTGTTTTTTTGTGTAATCGACCGTTTTTATTGAATATCAATTTAATTTCCATAACACATAGACCTTCATATGGTTTTGTTTAATTTTTATTTTAATGGAGATCAGAGTTTTAAAATATCAATGTTAATTTTTGTTCTTGAGAATTTTTATGTGTATTTATATTGATGATAGAACTGTAATTAGATATCATGTCTACTTATTTTTCTTCGTATACTATACTTCGTTTCGCCGGTTAAGAATCGTGGTGGCAAAATTCAAAATGGATTTTAAACTTTAAACCAACAATATGCCCGTAAATTAATCACTTTCTTCATTAGAAAAAAATAAATATTCCAACTCCTTGCTTTAAAAAGTCTAGATTTTGTCTTGTACAGCTGTATCCTGTAAAACATTGAAACGCCATCCAGACAAATTTCGGACTTATTCCACTAGCACGGGCGTGCCTGGCGTATTTATCAATAATTTATCAAAAAGTGCTAGAACGCTGTTGGCCAAACCTTCGATACCTCCCATTCCTTTTTGTTAATTCACAACGCTGTAACAACGAACCTGCAAGCATCGTAGAAGCGTCTTAATATGGCTTGTCTCCTGATGCTTGGAAATATTCCACTAGCGCACTTAAATCATTGAAACGTACATGTTCGCCCTCCTCACCAATGCGTGCATATTTGGTATGGAAGTCACCGAAGGTGGTGCGGATGGCCGTTCCACTCAGACCTTTCAGAAATGGTCTTTCACCAGCGGCTGCTCAACCAAAACTAGAACCCGACGAGGGAAATATTTAATCATATTTTCACAAAATAGATTCCACTTATTTAATATGTAGACAAAAGTAAAGTAGAAGGTATTTGTTATGAACGGAAATAAAACATTCATGGTATGAAACCTGACTATATATAATACAAAGTACATTCCCAGTTTCCAATTCATTTTATTAGTCTTCAAATTGATGAATCTTTAATAGCAGATTGTACTACCTATATTGTTTTTACCCTAATGAATTTAATTATATGCCTGTCATTTTTTGTATTTTCGAAAGGTTTGAAGCTGATCATATTTTGCTACTTTGATCTTTTCATGCGTCACATTAATAACCAAACCACAATCACATGTCACTGCAATATGCCGCTTGAGGGAGAAATGTTGAATTTGGGTCATAATTGCCACCAATACCTTTTAAAGGACTTTTATCTCTGACAGATTGTTCCGGCATCATTGACTTTCGTCGCTCCCATGTGAATACGTTGAAATTTCATGGGATATTCATACGCCAACTAGGGAATTGTAAACTTTGACAGGAATGTTTGGAAATGTGGGATGGGTCGACAATGGGCGTGCGAAATCCTAACTCTGCTACTCCGACCCTTCAATACATGGGGCCTGGAAATTCGAGAACGATTGATCAAATGCTAATGGTTCTCAGTACTCATTAAAACATTATATGCATAGTACGTTGTTCGATATTGCTTTTGTTGTTTAGCTGTGATATTATCATCTGATGATTAAAATGTTTCTATTTGTGGAAGTTATATAGAGCGATAAGATGCATTATTTTTATGTTGTGGAAATAAACCAGGGTAATTGGTTATTGAATTGAAGAGAAAACGTGCCAGTAATATGACGGGATTCAACCTAAAATATAAAGATGATTGATCATTTTAAAAATATACGATTAGTACACTATTTCTCAAAACATATGCAATACTTGTGATGCATATAATGTAATGTGATGTAATTTGATGGGTAATGTGTTGAGTGGTGTGATGTGCTCTGCGATTATGTGCTATGTGCTAAACTCATTTACGAGCAAGAGCGAGGCAGGAGACTTACGCCCTTGTCCTCCTCTTCTCCCAGTTACAAGAAAGATACATGCGAAGATCGCCTAATACATAAAACCATTATTATATGCTTCTCTGATCAAGCAAAATTCCTCTTCGCAAACTCCAAACATTCGAAAACAAAATATTTAAAAAAGTTATGAAAGCACCTTGGGTTTTTTAAGAAACAACTCTCTCCATTCCGATTTAAAAATGATATTTATCTTACATAAATTACTCTTTCATACACTCCATATCTTATGACTTCTGTTTTAATAAGGAAAAAATTCCTGGTAGATCTTGCACATTTTCAAGTATGCCTCATAGATCTTTAATCTCGCGACTTAAAACGTTTACCTACTCCTTTGTCGTTCAGCACGACAGTAGGGGCGCTCAGAAGGCGCTCGATTTAAGTTTCCCCCATCGATACTAAACTGTGCTATGGCTTGTGTCTATGCCTGTTAATGTTGTTTACTTTCTAGCTACCGCTGACGTAATAGAGAGAAAGTTATGTAATGCTGCGCGAAAAAACGGCGAATTTTCGGTAAAAAAAACTATTATTGAAGCTCCATAATAGCGAAAAATGGATAAATTTGCTAAATTTAGTTGCTAAATTTAGAAAAAATTATCTAACATGTGGTGTAGCCAGAATCCGTTTTGTGGGTCCTTGGTACCGAAAAATCGAATGACGGCAAAACGTTTGTCCGTCTATCCGTCCGTCTGTACAAATCGCTAGTGGCTAAACCGTTCAGCCGATTTTCTCCAAAATTGAAATTCTACAATCGATCCGGCTGATGTCGCGGTCCCTTCAACTTGAAACCAAAATTTTCATTTTGTGGGTGCTGTACATGAAGCCCATGTAATATTTTTAAAATTTTCAAATGGCTCCAATGTTTTTGATTAAACTTTGTTATTCGATAGTGAGAGTGACGTTCCAGAGAATGTTGTAGGTCTTGTTTTCGTTGAAAACTGATTTTTCAAAAATTGCAAAAGTTACACAATTGTTTCAGCGTCTTCCTACAAATAAAGTATTACATATATAGATTAATTCCCTTATTATGTCTCGGGCTGTTTTCAAAACCGAATTGTCAAAATTGACAGTGCATTAAGCTACATATCTCCAAAGTCGCTCACTCTTGTCATCAAGTCAGAATATCCCAAGAGGGTCTCTATATAATCGAAAACGAACATGCTGCAAAATGCAAAACAGGTTGTTTGCTTTTTTTACCTCTTAGCCCCCGACATATTTCCTTGAGTAAGAGATGTCAATTCGTTTGGATGGGTGAGTTACAACATACATCTCACCGTTTGCGAAACAACACCACTAATGACTAAGACACTCTGGCCGTTTCACAGTGTATAACGGCCACCTAGAGGATGACAACTGACGGTTGTCTGACGGCTGACGACTAACAACGTCAACGACGGCTGACGACTGTCGCGCCTACAAGGTCCCTCGCCAAAATATTCCTTGGGCAGACGGTGGAGAAGATGCGACGTTGGAGGGCGGCGCGCAGTGAGGGGCAGCGTGGCCTGCGTCGGCGGGAGCGACCGGGGAACGCAAGGCGGCGGCGGGGCGGGTGGGGGCGAGGCGCGCTATTTGAGGGGGGGGGGCTTGACAACGCGGGGGCGGGCGCATGGCGACATATGACACGCGCATCAGAATTGGAAATCGCGGGGCGCGGGTGACAGGCGGGCGCGCGGGTGACGCGGCGGCAGGCGGAGAAGCGACCCTAAAGTAGGAGGCGGGGGCGGGGCCGCGGAGGAGAGCGCGCAGGGCTCCTGGAGGCGGCGGTGTCTGTTGTTGGGCTGTGGTAGCGGTAGAGGTGGTGGGGATGGCATCTGCGTGAACAGTAAGGGTGGCAGGGGTGGCAGTGGTGGCAGTGGTGGCAGTGGTGGCAGTGGTGGCAGTGGTGGCAGTGGTGGCAGTGGTGGCAGAGGTGGCAGGGGTGGCAGGGGTGGCAGGGGTGGCAGGGGTGGTGGCAGTGGTGGCAGTGGTGGCAGTGGTGGCAGTGGTGGCAGTGGTGGCAGTGGTGGCAGTGGTGGCAGTGGTGGCAGTGGTGGCAGTGGTGGCAGTGGTGGCAGTGGTGGCAGTGGTGGCAGTGGTGGCAGTGGTGGCAGTGGTGGCAGTGGTGGCAGTGGTGGCAGTGGGTGGTGGCAGTGGTGGCAGGGTGGCAGTGGTGGCAGGGTGGCAGTGGTGGCAGGGGGCAGTGGTGGCAGTGGTGGCAGTGGCGGGGTCTGGGGGCGGGACAGAAGGACGGAGGAGAGAGAAGGGCTCGTGGAGGCGGTGCCCGTTGTGTGACTGTGGTAGCGCTAGGAGTGGTGGGGATGGCATCTGCGTGAACGGTAGGGGTGGCAAGAATGGAAAGGGGTGGCAGAGGCTGTGAGCGGGGCTGGAGGGTGGAGGAGAGTGCAGGGATCGTGGAGGCGACGGTGTCTGTAATGGAGTGGTGGTAGCTGTAGGGGTGGTGGGGATGGCATCTGCGTGAACGGTAGGGGTCGTCAGAATGGCAGAGGTGCCGGCGGCTGAGGGTGAGGCAGGGTAGCGGAGGAGAGTGCAGGGCTCACGGAGACGGTGAGTGTCTATTGTGGGGTGGTGGTAGCGATAGGGGTGGTGGTGATGGCATCGGCGTGAACGGTAGGGGTGGCAGGGGGGGCGTAGACTGGGAACGGGGCAGGGAGCGGGGGAGAATGCAGGGATCGTGCAGGCGGCGGGGTCTGTTGTGGAGTGATGGTAGCTGTATTGGGTGGGGGAGATATCGTCGGCGAGAACGGTAGGGGTGGCAGGGATGGCAGGGGTGGCAGGGGTGGTGTAAGCTGGGGGTGGGGTAGGGAGCGGAGAAGAGAGCAGTGCTCGTGGAGGCGGCGGTGTCTGTTGTGGGACTGTGTTAGTGGTAGGGATGGTGGGGATGGCATCTGCTTGAACGGTAGAGGGTGATAAGAATGGCAGGGTAGCAAGGGTGGTGGAGGCTTGGGGTGGGGCAGGGTAGCGGAAGAGAGTGTAGGGCTCGCGGTGGCGGCGGGTGTCTCTTGTGGGGTGGTGGGGACGGCATCGGCGTGAACGGTAGGGGCGGCAAGGATGGCGAAAGCTGGGGACGGGGGAGGGGAGCGGAGGAGAGCGCAAGGTTCGGTGAGTCGGTGGTGTCTGATGTGGGGCGGTGGTATCGGAAGGGGTAATGGGGATGGAATTGACGTCAACGCTAGGAGCGGCATGTGTGGCAGAGACTGGGTGGCGGGGGCGCGGAGGAGAGTGCAGGGCTCGCGGAGGCGGTGCGGGCGGCGGTGACGGCGGAGGTGGTGTGGATATACACGCCGTGAACTCTCGAGGCGGCAAGGGTAGTGGAACTGTCGCAGGACTTTTGGCGGTGGAAACAGCAACGAGCTAGGCGGGAGACGCGAGGACGGTGCGGGCAACGGGGTAACGGCAACCTAAAGAAGCGACGGGGTCAGCGAAGAGGCGGGGACGGTGGGGGTGGCGGATTGGTGGGGGATGAGGCGGTGAGGTAAGAACGGATTTCATGGGTGTTCCCCTCCGCCCTGGCGGCCTGCGACATCGGCCTCCTGCGCCTGTCTCCTCCCCGTCCGCTCCTCTGCGAAACGTCGAACGATGATGACGGGGTGGGGCGGCCAGCGATCGCCAGCTGGCGTCCGTGTCATGGACCGCGCGCTATCAGCCCTTCTGTAGCTCAGAAGCGACTTTCTCTTTCGAAAGTCGGTATAATACTGCAAGGGAATAACGCTTCAAAGTATTATGGAAGCCTTAACGTAAATAACTTTTAATGTCAACGATAAGAATCAGTTTAAGCCTGTTCGTTTTAATCTCAATTCGAAGTTTCAGAAGAATGAAAACGGTTTTTAAGCTGTAAGGGCAACTCTAGGAATATTTGTTATTAAAAATTTTAATGTGGTAATGTCAAAACAAGAATAAAAGCAACAAAACAGTATTAATATGTAATAAAAAAATACTTTTATTTTTTCATTCAATTATTAAGCGTCACAAACGAACAATGAATTAGTATGATCGTGTTTAATGCACTAGCTTATTCCACGTGGTTTGAAAGACTGTCTGGATACGTGCAATGTTGCTCAGTCAGATAATACTCGTACTTGTTTTCCCTATCAATACCGTAATTAGGGGTGACTTTATTCTGTATAACTCGTTTTTTTTATGTAAGGTGAAGTAGAAGGGTAGGTACTTTTGGCTCCAATTTCGTAAGCTTGTGAAGATGCTGTTATCACATTATGACTCTCAGACACTTAAAAATTTGTTTGATTTTTAAATCATGAAATTATTCCAAATCTGGTAATCTTTTTCTTCACTACAAGAGTTTTTAAATGAGTAAAAGACATTTCAGTTAACTTGCAAAACGACAAATTTTGAGTTGTGCCATTGTATTTTGAACAGACAACACTAACAAATGATGCATTGCATCAGAGCGCCCATGTATCAGAGGGAACTCTAGTCCGTTCGTTTCCGCAGTGTAGGCGTTCTGCCCTGTGTCGTCTCCCTCGCCTGCTCGCCATCCCTGTGCTCCCGCCGTCCCACTGCCACTGCCTCTGCCCCGACTCCGCAGTCGGAGGTATGCAAACACTGATGACTATGAACGTGCCAAATTATTCTGGTCGCGTTCGGCGAGAACTTGTAAATTGCGTTTTGCACACGCCGATAATACGCACGTGTTGGGAGAGGAATTAGAGTAAAAACCACGCAAGTGCGGTTCTAGTCAACAATTGTGTTGAGGGGTGGGAGTGTGGGTGTATATGCTCAGCGTATTTGTCGTGGCAAAGGCAATGAATTTTAAACAGGGTTCTTATATATATTTTTTGAGGTGAGTACCGATAGCCAATGGTAGCTGCTGTTTGCCTGAGCGTGCTCTGAGCTTTGTGTTGTTGACTTACTGTGTTTGCTTTGTTGTTCTACAAGTGTTATTCCGGAGTAAACGTCTGTATTCTACATTAAACAAACGTCGAAATAAGCAATTCAACATACTCTCTGCACATAGATTCACGGAATACAAATGCGCACCCATGTAAGATATGTAGTTCATTAGAAAGGATATCTACTAACGCATACTTGTTTGGAAAGATATTAATTGAATGCGAATAAATATCTTCTTTATTAAAATTGTTAATGTTGATTAAATTTTCTTTTGTACTTTCTCGTATACGTAATAAAGAAGTTATTTAATGCTGAAGAAAAACGATTCGTCGAGATATGTTGGACATTCGCATTTGCGAGTCTCTTAAATCCGGTAGTGCTTTTTCCAAACACATGTCTGCCCGTCTGTCGCCCATGTAGAATTTTTAAAACTAAGGCCATTTTGGGTGAAATATAAAAATGCCAAAACAATATTTTCTAAAAAATGGATTCAAATTTTTGGCTTATTTATTGTGCTAAAACAGAGAAATGTTGATATAATTCAGTTTAAATTGAATTATCATTAACAATTCTGGAATTTCGAAACTGGCAAATATCAATTTTTTCTAATACCCCTTCCCCTTCAATATTGAAACTATATTTTTTTGTGAAGCAACACATTAAACCTCCTACATTCAAATTATTTTATGTAAACGTTTTTGAAAATATCAGTAGTTTTCGCGTCATTTAGTCATATCATTTGCATTTTAGAGGAGTGGCTTAAGTGTAAAGATAGATGTCATACAATATGCAATAGTTACCAATAATACGAGAAGTTATGTGCGGTTGCAGTACCATTAATTTTTGTTCGCATTCTATATTGACACATTTCTTTCTTTTTGTTTCATTCAGTTAGTTTTTTAGATGACGTCCATGAATTACAATATGTATAAATATGACAATCAATACTACATAAAAATCTTAAAAAAATTTACTGATATTTAAAAGTACCGATGCAAGTATGAAAGACCAGCAGTTTAGTTTTCTTACTTCCTTTTCTTACCCTTAAACCTTTGTCAACTGCTGGTTGGTTGTTGGTTGACTGTTAGTGATTCCGGGCGCGTCAAAAGCTTAGGTCATTAGTCCCGTAAGTGTAGTGTATGGTCTTCCTTGGGAGGTAGCGGTGATCTCCCGCTGGATGGCGAGATCCGGCGCCGCCCTACCGTCGGCTAGCGAGGTTTTCCCTCAACCACGTATCTGCCACGAGCGAGGCACCGGCCCAGCAGGGACAAGCCCTAAGCTCCCGACCGGTCTCCCGGCATGTGAGATAGTGTTGTGCAGGTTAGTGTGTGTGAAAGGGTAGAGGAAAGGACAAGGAAGAGGTAGAAAAGATCGCGCGCGGTCCATGGCCCAAAAAGATCGCGCGCGGTCCAGGCAACTGCTCCGGCATTCGCCTGGTGTTGATCGGAGAAACCACGGAAAACTACCGATCAGAGCAGCCGGCCGCTAGAATTCTCCTCCAGACAGCGACTGAATTCGACCTATCTGACCATGCTAGTGTCGAAAATCCTGCCACCGTCGGGACTAGAACCTAGGATCTCCTGGTCAGAGGGACTGCAGTGACATCACTTGATGCCCTGAGACATCTCTCCCGTTGGCAACTGCTAAAATTAGGATATTTATCATTACGTGACTAAACATGTGTTACGCGTCAATTTACGGTAATGAAATATGTTTCATCTTCAGTATGCTTACAAACATATTACAAAAAAATATCGCTAACAAATCACTACACATTCCAAATATTTAGTCCGAAGTTCCGTAAAATGTAATGACAAGAATTTACAAATGGGAACATTTGATTATAGTATAATATTCGAATATGAAACAAATTGCTTTTTATGAGGGTCTGGTTTCTCTTCACCACCTTCAACAAGCCAGTTTAATACGTTGCATATCAAGTCAGAATTTTCGAAATTATTTTATTTATAGAAAAGTGAAGGTTTCTCAGGAGTGAAAATTCACGTTCAGACATGATTGCTTACAATGAGACCCAGGATTCATTCATGCGACGCTTGTAATACTTCAAAAGATAATAACATGCTTTTTTTATTATTAAAATGCTTTTCTATGAGTGCCATACCAATGTTTGAACAAGGAAAGTGGTTTACGTTTCCAGACTTCCTCTTTCTTGAAAAGGTGAATTCAGTAGTGGTTTTCCTTTACCATCTTTAATTTAGTATAAGGCAGATTTATCATGAATGAAAAATAATGAGATAACTGGTAAAGCAAGGGATTACAGTTCAGATAATTAATATGTTTTTATGAGCAGCCGGCCACTAGAATTGTCCTTCAAACAACGGCTGAATTGGGCCTAGCTGTCTAGCTAATGGCAAAAATCTTGCCATCGTCGGGACTCGAATCCTCGGACATTGTCATACGCACTGCAGTGACATCAATTGATACCCTGAGCCACCTCAGTCGCTCTGGGCCGTCGACACCGGCGGACATTTTGTAAAAAGTTACCAAGTGTAAATTACTTCGAATAGTTTCAGAATAAATAATGTTTAACAAACATAAGAACATAATGAAATATTAAATTATTTAGAATATATTTTGAAGCGAAACTTCTTTAGCAGCATTGGATTGATTGATTTTTTCGTGTTTCCGAGCGCGTCAACTGCTTCGGTCATTAGTCCCGTTAGAGTAGTACATGTTTTTTTTTTCACGGGAGATGGCGGTGATCTTCCCCCGCTGGATGGCGAGATCCGGCACCGACCTACCATCGGCTAGTGGGCTTTCCCCCTAACCAGGACTCTCCCACCAGCGGGGTGTTAGTTAAGATAAAAAATTACATTCATCAAGAATCTATGAAGAAAAGTCAGTGAGTATGGTATGGTGATTCTGAAACGTACCGGTAGACTTTAAAGAGTTAATTTTGGACTATTATTCTTTGAAAAAATCGCAGTTTTACCTGCAGTATTAAAATACTTTCTCTATACTGTGTAAGCAGTAGGCACGTTTGGTTCGATGAGTAGTTATTGCGGGCACGATAATTGCTAAGGTTAGTCCCGTCCTTTTAGTGCATGTTTTAACGTGGGAGATAGTGGTGGTCTTCCCCAGCCCGACGCATCGCGATGGTGAGATCCGGCGCCGACCAACCGTCGGCTACCGGAGATTTCCCCAACAAAATATCTCCCACCAGCGGGGCACTGCCCGTAGACAGGACAAGCTCTAAGCTCTCGACGGGTCTCGCGGCATGTGTGGTAGTGTAGTGAATGTAAGTATGTGTTTGTAAGTATGGGGTAGGATAGGACAAGGAATATGAAGGAAAGATCGCGCGCGATCCATGGCCCGTTTGTTAGGTATTGATCGGAGAAATGACGGAAAACTACCGATTCGAGCAGCCGGCCGTTAGAATTCTTCTCCAGGCAGCGACAGAACTTGACCTAACGGTCTAGTCTGTGTCGAAAATCCTGCCATCGCGTTATGGTTTCTAAGACCCGATTCTATGGCCAAAATGTCATTTTTCAACATTTATAAATGAACTCTCTGTGCACTATAATGTGAAGAAAACACTTCAAAGTTAACTGTTTTGGAGCCATTCTGGTGATTGTTGGTTTCGTAGTTGCGAGGCGCACTTGCGAAGTCAGTACATGCCCGTTTGGTCTCCCCGCGTCGAGTCGAGGTGAAGTTGTAAAGTGTGCTGTCTTTGCATATTTATTCTGTTTTCTCTCAAACTGGCCATCTTGTTATCACCCATGAATGCATTTTTCACAGCAATTAGTTTTGATGCATAATTCAATTCACAAAAAATACCAATTGATTCGCTGCCGCGAATTTTAGTTCAATTGACGGTAACTTGAAAATTTGAATTCAGTATATTCAGCTTATTCAGTTCAATTTACTTAGAATTAGAAGTAAAGTGCGCTAATGGAGAAGATTTTATGAATGATAAATGTATTTTGAAAGATAGTTTAATTCCATAAGATTATTGGATGTAGTATGTGTATAATTAGATAGTGAATAGTAGGAGTTAAACTGGCATGTATTAATTCAATATTTTGATTCAAAAATATAAATATGTTGTGAGTTTTGTACTTTTTTCCGCCGAATTATGTTTGGTTTTGTTGTTTTCATGTGTGAGATGCATTAACTCTTAATACATTCTTTACAATTTACAGTTATTAAATTTTGGCCTCAAAAATGGGTCTGGGAAAAACAGTGCACTGTCGGGAATCGAACCTAGGACCTCCTGCTCAGAGGTACTGCAATGGCATCAGTTGATGCCCTGAGCCACCTTTCCCAGTGCGTTAAGCGATAAAATTAAAAGAACCCCGTGTGAACGCAACAAAAGACAATTAATGGATTATTGCGAATTATATTTAAAAGTAAATACCATTGTAAATTATGTTTTATGTATTATTTGTTTATACTTGCCATTACTCGAGATCATTTTCTGGACATAAGTTATGCAATCTTGAAACGTTTCAACATTTAGCTACCATCACAAACCTGGTTACATAATAAGGAAAGGATGATACCAACTTTAATTTTGTTGAAAAAATTCAACGTACAAATGCGAGAGCAGAAGGAATGGCTATATTTAAGAACGTTATTAATAGAGCCATCATAGTGACTGCATTGGCATACATGTGTACGCATAAGTGACATAAGCCAATGCGATGGAATTACAAAATACACAAATTGGTTATTTTTGTGCAGCCAAATGTAAGCTGAAAAATAGGCAAATGTTTATGGCGTCCATCTACAAAATCGGTACAAAAGATCATATCTTTGCATCCATTCATGAAGTTTTGTTTTAAGAAAAAATAATTTCTAATTAATATGCGTATAGAATAAGTAAACCAGAGTTAATGAAGAAATTCTTCATCACTTCCATATTATTTATTCTTCTTGATGTTCCATGTGTCATTGATGGAAAAACTTTCTCTGAACAGTTGCAAACAAAGAGATGCAACAAATCTGTATGATTTTACCAGACAATGACAACGATTTTAATAATACGCTGCATCACGCACAGAACACCGGACTTTTTCCGCGCGTCCTGCTACAAGCCGCGCATATCATCCTACGATCTGCGGTGAGCCCCAGATTGAACGCGTCCGCATAACATGTGTGTCATGTCAGGAATTGAATCATACGTATTATAATTGTTACTGCGCTCAAAAATTGAGTAGAGCAGCGTTCACACTTCCGCTTTTTATTTGTAACGGTTCGTGCATCTCCATATGTTTGGAAATCGTCTGATTAGTGGTGCTTTCAGGTGTACCATTTCATAGGTACCAACGAAACTCATCTGTCGCTGCCGTCCCCGCCCATCCCCGCTGCCCCGCCCTCCCCGCTGCCCCGCCCACCCCCGCTGCCCCGCCCACCCCTGCTGCGCCGCCGCACTGCCCCACCCGCCTCCCCCCCTACGCCCGCTCCCGCCCGCTCCCGCCCGCCCCGCCCGCCTCCGCCCGCCACCACCCGCATCGTCCACCCTTCCCTTCTGACCGCCTCCTCCGCCCACCTCCACCCGCCTCCGCCCGCCTCCGCCCGCCCCCACCCGCCCCGCCCACCCTTGCCCGCTGCCGTCCGGCCCCTCCCGACCCTGTCAGCCCTCGCCGGCCACTGCCCGCTCCTGCCCGTTCCCGCCCACCCCCGCTTGCCCACACACGGTCCCGCCACCATTGTCTTCACCTTTGCCGTGTCGTTCACCACCGCGACCGCCGTCACCTCCTCGTCGACTTCCTCCACCGCTGCCGTCGCCAAAGCTCACCATTTACGCAATGGCGCGCTTCCAATGAGCCTTGAATTATGAATGAGGTATGCGATGTGCCTCTCGGGGGGCCTCGCGGCCATCAAGGCCGACTGTTACATTTTGGGATTTTATGTCGTAATTTCATGGTAAGGTAGACGTAAAGCAGACTATTAATTCATTTCTGGTCGAAGATGATGCGGGCATCCACAGCCGTTATAAATCACAGCAGAGGGACGCCGACGCTCCGGGCGTTGATGGTATCGCTGGCGCCTTGTTATGCAGCGGAGGGGGTTGCGGTGATTTCAGCGGCGTTGGAAGCGGTGGGAAAGGTGGGGAATGAGGGCGGTGGTGATGGCGTAAACGAATGCGCCAGTTGAGCGTCTCGCTATAGTTGTATTTGTAACATGAAAGTAGCGTTGAGACTGGCAGTGAAGTTAATGTCGTTGGCATTTACGTTAACGTCGATGTTGATGGCGACTGTGACATCTACGTTTACGTTGAAAGTGAAGGTTTCGGAGTCAGCCAATGAAAACGTTTTGCACAACTTCACGCACCGTAGCGTATTCCACTTTTAAGTCACTGCGTTTGCGAATTTCGAGTTGCACTGCTCATGCGCAGAGATCGAAATACTCTAATGGGTATACTCTAATGTGTTTCAAGCTGTGCGAAAATTCTTCATTATCCGAGGAGGTGTCATGGTGAATTGGTTGTTTTGTAATGAAGTGGTGGGAATGTGGTGCAACAAATGTTTATTTTTTTATGCTAGTGTGGAGAAAATTGTGACCTTGTAGTATGTCGTATTCTATGTTAATAAGTAATACGATGAATTATTTCATTAAACATGTGTAAATTGTGGGTTTGAAATGTCTCAAAATTTCAGAAAATGTATTTATTTAAATGTTTATTCTAAATTTTGTTATATAAATTGTTTAAGTATAGTTTTCTGAGAGAAAATCACCCTGAAGCTAGTGAAAATTATCTATGCATTTCAGTTTTTTCGAAAAAATGTGAATGCAGGAAGCTAAGGGCAGTATACAATATTCTTTCCCATTTTTCTTTTAGAAACGCAGTTCTCATCTGCAGGTCTCGAGTTCCGTTATTTTGGAGTTAATACATTTCCTTGAAAGCCGACGATAATTGTTCACAAGAGAGAACACGCGTAGAGTATTTGTGTACCTATTTTCAATGCAGGGTAGTGTGCGGGCGCATTTTTATTTTGGCTACTCTGATTAGGAGGGAGAGACTGGGGGATTTACATGAAAGATACTGCAAAAAGAACATTTTACAGTTCATGGAACAGCCATGAACTATAAAAACAAGTTTTTCTTTCTACCTTATTTAGATGTCGAGTTCTTTTGCCTTCATATGAATATCTCTGACGTTAAAACCTGCAAAACGTAATGTTATTGTATCTCAAATCATAATGTGATTAGCTCATTTGAAAGATGTTTTTATGACTTTCATTATAGCACGAATGCTTTAGTGTCTCAACACAAGTTTAATGAATACAGAATGTTTTTCTCAGAAGGAAAACTACTTTGTTTCACATAATCAAGCGACCTTATTTTGTAACCGATGAATTTTATGCCCTTCGGGCCCAATCATTGGTATACATTTAAAATAAAATAAAATGGTTTCACAATTGGTGTTCACAAAAGATTGAATGATACTCGTAACATTTTTCATCATAATAAAAGTCGTAAGTCTAATAATAAAGCGATATTACTAACCAAAACACTGTATTCTCTTTTCCATCATGGAGTACGTTCTCTGCCTTCTAACCAGTCTTTCTCTCTAATTGATGGCCCACTTTTACTTTTCTTTTCTTCCCCTTTTATATGTTTTTCTTCCTATTAAATCAAGTCACTGGGACGAGCTACTATCTATTTCGGTTTCTAACTCTTACCTTCCATTTTACAGTATTTGTTTCTGTATCGCAATCATATTCACGCCAAGCAAATAGAGGAGCAGTTCCCTAACAAACGGAGCACGGAGCGCGCGATCTTCCCTTCCCATTCCTTGTCATATATTCAGCCCTTACTTACACAATGACTTACAATAAAATACACTACACGATCGCACATGCCGGCTGACCGATCGTGAACTGCGAGCTTTTCCCGGCCGGGGTGGTACAACGGGAAACTACCACCGCCATCTGCCGAGGAGAAAACATGCAACACACCTACGTCACTACTGCTCTTGGCAGTTAACGCGCCCCGAATCATTAACAATCAATCAATCGATCAACAATCACATTCCCAGACTGAGATGACTGTGAGCAACAACTGATGCCACTGCGGTGTCTCTGACTAGGAGGTCCAAAAGTTCGAGTCCCTCCAACAGCGGAATTTAGACACTAGCTAGATAGTTATATTGAATTCAGCCTCGGAATGGAGAATTTTGGCGGTCGGCTACTCTGATCGGTAGATTTCAATGGTTTCTACGATCAATACCAGGCTAATGCCAAAACAGTAGCTAAACATACGGGCCCTGGGCCGCGCGTGATCTATCCTTCTCATCCTCGTCTCCTCTCTCCTTTCGCAAACATACGTTTATGTACATTCACTACACTACCACACTTGTAGGAGAATCAATCAACAGCTTATATCTTGTCCGGACTAGGGTGCAGACAGCTGAAGGGCCTCCGCAAGGCGACCTGTAGGTCGGCGCCAAATCTCACATTATAGCGGGTAAAGAACACGGCAACCTCCCGAGATGTAACATGCACTTCACTTCCGGGACAAATGAGTATAGCAGTTGATGGACTCATCAAGATCAAAATCTGTCGGGTACATTAAGAAAATATTTCACTTTCACGTATACGTACGTATATACGGAGTAATGAGCCATTCCGCGTCAATTCGCAAAAGAGTTGATACTACTTTTTTTTAAAATGTACGATAATTTTTTCTTAAATCTGGACATCAAAAAAAGAGACATGTGTTTTTTATTTGCCTGAATATTGATTATCTGTGTAGTTATGAATATATTAAATTTTCGAATTTACGCGTACTACATTAAATATGAACAATTGTTGCTCCGGAAGTACTTAATATAAATATTCCTGATTTATTTCATTTAATACTTTGAAATGTGTATTTAGTTTTCTGTAAATATATTTTTTCAAAAAATAAATATTTCATTTTAAAAATGTAATTAAAAAAATTCTCTTTAAACTCCGTGAGATAAATGTTTTTTTTAAAAATATAGGCGTATTCCTCGTTTAATTTGCTATAAAATACACTAAGAAAAATGTGAGCTCTCCACACATACAGAACTAGAAAATCAATTTTAATTATGAGGACGCGCTCTTCCTACCCATGCGCTAGGGAATCGAGTTTGGGCAATCTTTGATCCAAGTGCAGATGAACTATAAAAATAATGACCGTCTGCCTGATTAGGATTTCAAGAGTTATTAGTATTTCAAATGTTCACTCTGCCCCCAGAATGGATGAGTGACAGCGAAACGAATTCAAATACGAGCCATTCCACGTCAAATCGCACAAGAATTGACACGGTTTCTTTTAAATGTATGATATTATTTTATTAAATCTGGACATCAAAAAAAGACACATGTTTCTTTATTTACCTAAAAATTGATTATTTGTATAGTTATGCTTATATTAAATTTTGGAATATACACATCCTGCGCAAAATATGATTGATTGATGCTCCAAATATACATAACATAAAAAGTCCTGGTTCTTTCCAGTTCATACTTTGATATTCGTATTTTATTTCTCTGTAAATTACTTTTTCAAAAAATAAATGACTCATTAAAAATTGTAATCATTTTTAAAAAATAAAAGTTTCTGTATGAACTCACTCAGATAAAAAATTGAAAAAAATATTGGCGTATTTCTTATTTAATTTTCTACAAAACACAAGAAAAAAGTGGGCAATGAACAGGAACAGATCTAAAAAATATATTGTAAGTACGCGGGCACGCGCTTCTTGTCCCTGCACTAACGAATTGTGATTTATCAACATTTGATACAAGTGCCGATAAGAATGACCTCTGCCTGAGTTGGGTTTCAAGGAATATTAGTAACTCAAGAAATATTAGTAATTAGGGTTTCAAGTAATATTAGAAAGCCGGCGGCGCTAGCCGAAATCCGTTTACTACGCTCCGTGAAGTCACGAAAGTTAAGCGCCTTCGAGACTCGCGGGTTCGTGGTTGGGCGACCGGCCAGGAACCCCGGGATCCAACGGCGTCGAGCCCCTGGCCGAAGGGATAAAAGGCACCGACTGACTGCGACGTGACGAGACTTGACAATTATTAATAAGTAAAAGCACATTAATGGAGGATTACTCCCCAGTGCAAAGCGCTCAACGCCCCTTAAGGGGCTTGGAGACGCGTTGCGTCAAGATGTAGACGAAAAAAAACCCCTCATATGTTCACTCTGTCCCCAGGAGGGATGGGTGACAGCGAAACGAATTCTATTACTACTTTTCGTCGCGTCAGCGAAACGAATTTTATTGCTGAGTCCCTTTGCGTCATAGGAATCGGTGCCCTCCGGACCTTGCGCGTGAAATACAACAGACCACTCACCTTGCGCTTGAAATACAACACAAACTTTCAGTAGGAATAGTGCTAAATGCATTCTATAAGATGTCATAAACGTCATATTACTGTATTCTTTCGTTTTTCCAAACATTACAAAAATGTATTTTTTTACTTGTCTCTCAAGTCATTAATATTTACATTAGCGGCTATTTGTGAAAATTATTGTTTTTATGACTACAGGAGCTTTAAATAATGTCATATAAATTTCTTGAAAACTTTTCTGTTAAGATGAGTTAACAATTCCGCATTTTCAGAAAAACGCCCAAACGCCATTTCTCAGAAATGGCTGAAAATTATTTCTTCAAATTTTTCCAACGGTAGTGCTATTGGCGGGTACGGCTATTGCTCTGTTAAAAATGACATGAAGGTCATTTTGCTGTATTCATTTGTTTTTTCAATAATTACACAAATGTATTTTTTTAAATATCTCTTACGCCGTTTATATGCATATTTACAGCGATTTGTAATCACTATTGCATTTGAGAGTAGAAGTGCCTAAAATGACTTCAAATGAAGCTTTTCGAACACTCAAATATTTTCTGTGAAAAAAGTTTCAAATTTCGCATTTACAGTAATACTAAAACGCCATTTTCCTAAAAACGGCTCCAAATGTTTCAATGAAAATTGTCACCTATGATGAGGTTTTATTCTTATTTAGTATTATTAAAGTAATATTTCGGTTTTATTACTATTACAAAATCAAAAAATTGAAAAAAATGTCAAAAAATGTTTTGTGCGCGTAAGATGGCAGCTGTCAAGAGGATAGGGCAAGACCGTAAGTCAGTCCACACCAAGTAAATTAGAAAACGAGAAAGTCTGTTCCATTCTGTTGCACCACTCCTTTCATTTTTACATGCAGAGTTGATATTTTGGTTTTATATACAAATTATCTCCGATTTCCGGCTGCCTATCATTATTCTTCAAACAGCTACCAGCTACTAAGACAGTGTACGCCTCCGAAAGTAAAACGCGCGTAATTTCTTGTAAATCACCTCATACTGCAGGTATGAGAAGTGAGGGGAATCTTCCTCCAGGCAAATGTAACATAGAACTACAATTTCATCTGATTTTCGTGCACGCAATATGATTGCAATTTCCGCTAGAAAATCCGTTTTATCGTGATAAATATTCATGCAATTTACATTATTCTTTTTCACGTGTTCGGCATGTGCCTTGAATATTAATACCTTTTGTGTCAATCAACGTAGATGCAGATTTAACCATTTTATTTTATTTGAAACTATGGAGAATAATCACGTAGCCTTGGAATGGATGGAGATAACCCTATTGTCTAGAACATACGTATATACTGTTGGATTCGAAATGTTTTGTTTAAGAATGTATTTTGAATTTTTGAGTTAAAAATTAAATATATTTTGACACACACAGATCTCATTTAACGGCACACGTCAACAAAAAACGATATTGTATTATCATGTAGAAATATTAATCTACGTTCATAAGTGAATCATTTTTTAAACTAATGCAAAACGTTTGAAAATGAATACAATAAATACTATCAGAATATTTTTTGTTTATTATCAACAAAGAACTTGTGACATTCCATGTTGATTTCTGAATTTTGGAACAACAGACCGAAATCTTTGTCACTGCTTTATTTCTAAATGTTATTCTCTGTTAAGCAACCAGGATTTGTAAAGGGAATGCGGGTTAGGTAGTTCCAAGTCCCATTGGATATTTTCATTCGATCTGGAAATGTTTCGCTTATGTTGAATTAAAAATGTATTTTCATCTGTTGACTCATATTTATTTCTAACATATTAAATTTAGATACTGTTTTCTTTACCATAAAATATAAGAAATTAGTTTCGTTACCATGAAAAATTAGTGAAGAGTATATTTGTGAATATGTGTTATCTTTTTCTAAGGGTGGAATGAAGTCCTTTGAGGTCCCATGAATGCGTCGCTGATAACACCAGGGAATATATGCACACTCATATTTTCTACTGCGCATCAGCGATCGAAAGGAAATATTTTATCCCCTTACCTTATCGTAAGTATACAAGTATCCAACTTGCACCAACTGTTGAGTTGGCAAATTTTGAATCAGTCGGTTTCAAACGGAAATGTTTCCGCAGCGCGCGTGAAGGTGGTGTCTGGTTTGCGAGTTCCTCAAATACATTATAGTTCTGTGGGTTTTATAAAGTGAAATTTTCCACATGATATGCAGATTAAATCAGTTCGATAAAATGCAAATCGTCATTTCACATCGAAAGTGTGCGAATCAATCCGATAACATCTGCTACGTTTGTGGAAGATATACACCCAAACTTCAAAGAACAATAATATATGAAATTACAATACTTGCGTATTCTTTATACTTCCGCTGTCGTGCTTGTTATCACGACAAAACCGGGAGCGGTAGCTCAGTGCATCAACTGATGTCACTGCAGCGCCTCTGACCGGCAGGTCCTAGGTTCGGGTCCTGACGGTGGCAGGATTTTCGACACTAGCTTTCCAGCTAGGTCAAATTCAGTCGCTGTCTGGAGGAGAATTGTAGCGGCCGGCAGCTCTGATCGGTTTTCCGTGGTTTTCCGATCAACACCAGGCGGATGCCGGAGCAGTACCCTAACAAACGGACCACGGACCGCGCGCGATCTGTCCTTCCTCTTCCTTGTCCTATCCTCTCCCCTTACACACACACTTACACTAACATGCACTACACTACTACATATTCCGGGGGACCGGTCGGGAGCTTAGAGCTTGTCCCGGCTGGGGCGGTGCCCCGCTGGTGGCAGAGTCCTGGTTAGGGGGAAACCCCACTGGGCGACGGTAGGTCGGTGCCGGATCTCGCCATCCAGCGGGTGAAGATCATCGCCATCTCCCGAGAAAAAAGCATGCACTACACTAACGGGACTAATGACCAAAGCAGTTGACGTGCTCGGAAACACGAAAAAATCAATCAATCAAAAAAAAAACCATGAGCTACCTCTCCCGGTACACTTCCCGGCGAAATACTTGGTCTAGAAATGAAAGACTCCAAATCTGCGGGTTTTAAATGCAAATTCCACTTTCCCCCACCTTCCCCCAGACGGTACTGTGCAATGACCAAAGCAGTCGATGCGCCCGGAAACACGAAAAAATCAAATGAAATCAAAATTACGACAAACCATGGACTGCTCAGCAGTGTTGTATCACCTGTACAACGAACCTCGTGGTCATCTCGTTACACAGAGCGAAGTCGCTTGCCTTTCACCTAGAAGGTTCTAGTTCGTTTCCCGTCGAATCTCATGTGAACTTTGTTCCAACAAAACGAGTTTGGGTGCTTCACAAGGGATAGTCCAACCCCTGTGAAGTGTCCTAAAGCCCTATCTCTTTCGTATTTCCATCCCATCTCTGTCCGCTGGCTAGTGACGCAGGACCGCGTCACCTTATTCACCCTCAATCCATTGTCTTGGAGCACCTTAAATAAACTCCTCAATTTTCCTTGTGCTCCTTCTCTGTGCTCCCCGTGACTATAATATCGTCCAGGTAGTTACAACAGCCCCTCAGCTCTGCTGTCAACTGTTCTAGACAGCGCTGGAACAGTGCGGCTGCGGAATTCACGCCGAATGGCAGCCTGTTGTACCTGAAGAGTCCTAACGGGGTGTTAATCACCAAAACTTCCTTGGCCTCCTGGTCGAGTGTCAGCTGTAGGTATGCGTCCCGCAGGTCAATTTTCGAGAATTGTCGTCCGCTGGACAATTTGTAGAACAGATCTTCCGGCTTCGGGATAGGATATTGCTCTACTTCCACCTGTTGGTTCACCGTACTCTTGAAATCACCGCACAATCTAATCGAACCATTGGCTTTCTTTACCACGACCAAAGGTGTGGCCCACTGGCTTGTTGATACTGGAGTGATAACACCGTCAGCCTGCAACCGTCTCAGCTCTTCGGCCACTTTTTCCCTGAGGGCCCACGGGACTGGTCTTGCTTTGAAGAAGCGTGGCTTGTGCCCCTCCTTCAACTGGATGCTTGCTCGGAAGTGCTTACACTCCCCGAGCCCGGGAGAGAACACTTCTGGAAACTCTTGTTCTAGTTTCCCGACGACCTGTGTTTCTTCTTTCTCCGCGACCTGGTTCACCGAGTCAATTACTCCAAACCCGAGCTTATCAAAGGAGTCGAGGCCCAAGATGTTCGTCACGTCGTAGCGGTCCACCACGATCACTTCAATATCAGCCTGCTTTTTCTTGTAAGCTGCCCTTAGCGAAACTTTCCCCAACACCTTAATTGGGGTCCTGCCGAAAGCGTACAAGCCTTTCTGCACCCTCTGACACCTGGGTGCCCCTAACCGCCGGTAGGTTTCTAAATTGATCAGTGTTATCGCGGCCCCTGTATCTAGCAGGAAACTCACCGGCACTTTTCCCAGCTCAATTTTGACCATTAGTTTATCTTGCTTGCTGGTATCGAGCACTTGACTGATCATATCGATTTCCATGTCTTGCTCCTGTTTTTTGTACCGTTCCGCGTGCCTCTTTCTTCCGCATACTTCCCTAATGTGGCCCACTTTCTTGCACCAAAAACACTGCGCATTTCTGAACCTACATTGTTCTCTTGCATGTAACCTCTCACAGTTTTTACACGACTTCTTGATTTGCACACTGCCACTGTCACTTTCACTGTCACTGGCTCTCTTGAACACTGGTTTGCTGCCGGGTCGGCGGTTACGCCTCCACTCGTTACTGTGGTTGCCGCCTCTGTTGCGGTAACCTTTCCCGGCACTGTCACTACCCTCACTGGAGTCGCTGTCGGTGCCGTGTTCTTTTGCCGTCTTTCTGCTGCGTACCGACCCTCTGTTCTTGATGTGGTGCAAATGCGATTCTACCGCTATCTGGCGAGCTGTCTCACAAGTCATTTCGTACGTCTTACATAGGTTGTATATTTCCTCTAATGAAGGGTTATCACTTTGTAAGGCTTGAAACCTAATTTTCTCTTCCGGTGTGTGTAGCACTACCATGTCTCTTATTAAAGTCTCTGCGTATGATACTTCCTTATCTGATGGCGGGCACCTGAACTGACAATGCCGCGCCAGCCCGGCCAGCTCTGTAATCCACTCACTGTGTTTGCCCCTCACTTTTTCTGCATTGAAAAAATTTGAACCTAGCTGCTACCACATGAGGCACTTTGTTAAAGTAATTGTTGAGTTTCTCCAGCATTTCTGCCCATTTGACACTCGATATTTCTCTCTCTGGGAACAGCTTTTTTATTAGGTTGGTCACCCTGTTACCTACGCAGCTCAAAAAGAACGCCTTTTTCATTTTTGCGTCTCCTACCTTGTAACACAGTAGGTGCTGCTCCAACCTGTGTATGTACTCGGCCCATTCCTCTGCGTCCGGCCGGAAAGCAGGAAACTGCGGAGGGGAGCGGGCACTGACCGCCTCCAGCAATGCCGCCATCTGCGCCACAGCCTGTTGCCGTTGTTGCTGCAACTGCGCTTCCACTTGTTGCCGCTGCTGCTGCATCTGTTGCTGCTGTAGTTGCATCTGTTGTTGCATCAGCGTAATTAAGGTTGCTATTTGCTCGGACTCCATGTCGTTGTTTTCTCTTCGTCGCCAACTTGATGTATCCAAATTCAAAACACCAGGGTTCAATAAACAATTTATTGACAGAAACAGGTACAGAGCTATAGTGCCGAATATCCAGGAGAATTGATAGAGAGACGTAGCCGTGTTGCCGTAAAACCAGGAGATGTACCACAATATGCCGAGTCACCAAATAGCCGAAAAAGGAAGTCCGAAGTCGTTGCGCAGTTGTCGTAATCTCTCACTCCTCACACCGTAACCACCACTTAATCACCAGATCGTCGCTCTATCACCGCCGCTCACTCGCTCACTCTCTGCCTGCCTCAGCTCCGCGCCGAGGCTTTATAGCTGCCCCGGGCCGTAGGCCCGTCGACTGGCTGTGTAGTAGGGGCGGGGTCGAGTCTCGCCCCGCTCGCTCAGGCGTGGTGGCCGCACTCAGCCGAGCACCGCTGGCCCGCACTTGTTGTTGACCGCTGCCGCCAGGGGTGGTAACGCCCTACTGGCGTGCTCCTGTGGCGGCACATTTAATTATGTGCGGCCGGTCACGACACCTAGCAAAATTCACAAGTGACGTTAACGCCGAAAGCAGATTGGACAGTAAGAAGCGCAAATTCTCCCAGCGTAATGAAAGTAATGAAGAGCATAGCGAAGAATGCAGTGAAATCAGTTATAGTATCCCAGTCTCATCTAGTCATAAGTCGTTAGAAAATACTGTAGGTGATCCCATGGAGCACAGTCAGATAGAACCAGTCCAAGTGAAAATCCCTCCCATTTACGTTCACGAAGTAGAGGAATAAGGAAATATAGCCTATTGTTACGTTTCTATGTGGTGAATTAAGAGTCTGGTATTATTTTAAGAAAAACGTTTATTTTTGTTTCTTAACACAGTCACTGAAAACACTTCATTATTTATTTACACAACACTTTTCTTTATTTAGTTATTCTGTTCACTTCTCTTACACACTCGCACAGTCCTAAGCACTGGCCACAGTTCACTGCACTGATCACAGTTCGATGCACTGGTCACAGTCCACTGCACTCACCACAGTTCGATGCACTGTTCACGGTTCACGTCACTGACCACAGTACGATGCACTGACCATGGTTCACGTCACTGAGCACAATCACTGCACTGCTATTCACCGCGATGCTCACACTTCACAGTTCAGCTTCCACTGCGGACTTACGACTGACTTGCGGTCGCCAGCCGCCGCGTATTTATACTCGGCGAGTGCCGTCAAGACCTTTCCGGACCCCGCGAACGTTCTGGAATAATCTAGTGCAGGGACCTCCGGCAGATGACGCAATCCGCGCTCAAAGGCAGCTCGTGGTGGCACCGGCAGATGATGCAATCCGCGCATACAGGGAATTCGTGGTGGTGCCGGCCGGTGACGTGATGTTCGTTCGTTAGATCTCAATGGTACGACCATCTTCAGAGAATGGATAGTTCGCACATCCCTCTTCAAAGTTTTGGATACAGACCGCAAAGCAGAAGAAATGTAGGACGTCCACGACTGCGTTGGAATGATCAAATGAAACTCCTGGAGACGGAACAAGCCTAAAGGCTTAATCCATGCTGTATATGATGATGATGATGATGATGAAGATGTAGATGATTATAACATGTTAACATCAGACTTAAAAAAATATAGCCCAAGCAGACTTTACTACTAAACCTAACAAAAGTTCAGTCAAAATAATGCTCACTTCTATTGAAGACTCGCAGTTTTAGAAAATTTTGTGATGAATAAAACATTCAGTACTACACGTTCAGAGATTCAACACAAAAGCCCCTATCAGTGATAATGAAGGACATACCTACAAGCTACACAGAAAAAGACATTAAAGATGAACTTATTCGTTTGAATATACCAGTGTTAAAAGTTTGCAGACTCCATAATAAGGAAAGAAAGCCCATTCCAGTGTGTGCAGTAGATGTAGAAAACAATAATGAAGCTCGAACGATATATTCTTTAAACAGGTTTATTCATAGTGTAATCAAAGTGCAACAAAGGTTAAATTCCAGAGTCATAATGAGTAAAAAATGTCAGAGATATGGTCATTCACAAGCAAACTGTGGCTATCACCCCAGGTGCGTAAAATGCGTGGGAAACCATCATTAATCGGGATGCAAAAAGTCTAAAGACGCCGCACCACAGTGTGCTAACTGTTTTGAATTTCACACAGTTAATTATAGAGGTTGTAGCTATTATAAAAAATATATTGAGTCATTTATTAAAACTTCCCAAAAAGCAAATGACAGTAAATCGAACAACCAACGTACGTTACAATTCACATTTTCTTCGAACCCGCCACCACAATCCAGTAAACATTTCCCACTCTTCCTTGCACGGCAGCCAAGTTCAAACAGCCAAAAAATATTTACTGTCCAACCAATTTTGAAACTGCATATATAACATCAACAGATTAGCTCCAAATGAACCAACAAGATACGCGTCTAATCCAAACATCATTCCAGATGCCTTAGATATTGTACTCACTAAAAATGTTAATTTTCCCATTCATCAAAAAGTTTTACCGGAACTCGAATCTGACCACTGCCCGATACTAATATCCTTATAGGCACAAATCAATAGAATACAGGTCGATCAGGAAGTAAGACGAATCGTAAATTGGAATAAGTAAACTAATCTAATATTATCCTTTTACTCATATCGAAAAAGTATAAGTAATACGTGCGATATCGACGATGAAGGTGATAAATTCTCCAAAGCAACTATTAATGGCATCAAACAGTCGACACGACCTCGTCGTACGCTAAATGCTAAACCGATCCCAGTAAACATTCGAAATTTAATTAAATAAAAAAATATTATGAGACGGTACTGGCAAATTACTCAAAGACCAGACGTCAAAACGAAAGTAAGTTAACAAGGCTGGTGAAATCCAAACTTGATAAACTACGTTTTTCAAGTTTCAATAAGTATATAGGCGAAATTCATCCAAATTCGAGTCACCTCTGGTCATTGGTCAAGCGCCTAACCAAAGAAAAATCAAACATTCCACCCTTGAAAATAGGAATTAACCGAGTCTACTCAAATGAGGATGTCTTCAGTAATGGCGGAACACCTTGAAACTACCTTCAAACCGCACCCCGTGACCAACGCACCATTAAACTCCAAAATCGAAAATTTCGTCAACTCTACTTTTCCAAATGTCGCACCACCCATTAAATTCATTACTCCATCTCACACATCCATTTGAAATCAAGCATCTGAAAATTAAGAAAGCACCTGGAATTTACGGCTTAAATACCGTGTGCGCAAAAATGTTGAACAGGCGATCTATTGCAGCCCTGACGGCAATATTCAACGCGGTTTTAAGGCTTCACTATTTTCCTGCAGTGTGGAAAATACTGTAATAATTCCTTTCTGTAAAGCTGGAAAAGGCCCGAGATACGTTGAAAGCTACAGACCTATTAGTCTATTGCCAACCATATCTAAAATATTTGAAAGACTAATACTATATAGACTTATTAAATTCCTCAATTTCACCAACACTATTCCATCGATTCAATTCGGGTTCAGGATCAAATCACTCAACAACGCACCAACTACTACGACTCACTGAAGAAATAGCACAAGGCTATTACCAAAAGGAACATACAGCATCAGTATTTCTGGATATAAGTCAGGCGTACGACAGAGTCTGGCACTCGGGCCTAATTTATAAAATGCTACAACTAGGAGTCCCGGAGTATTTACAAAAGGTTATCGAAAGTTTTCTCTCTGATACTTTATTGTAAAAATCAACTCTTCAATATCTTACCTGCGCACCATTGATGCAGGAGTGCCACAAGGATCGGCACTCTCTCCCATTCTGTTCAACATTTTTAGCTACGATATCCCCACTGAGGGACTCAGTTAGCGCTCTACGCAGATGATGTCGCCCTCTTCGCAACGCATAGCGACATTGCCGTAGCCCAGGGCTATATTCAAAACACATTAAACGAGTATGTTAACTGGACTCAAAAATGGAGAATCAAAATAAACCCGTTAAAATATCAAGCAAAAATCTTCACGTTACACCTCCCCAAATTTTCTACTGAATTAAACCTTCACAATACATACATTCCGTGGACCTCCTCACCGATAAAATACTTACGAGTGTTGCTTGACGAAAGATGAACATGGAAACCACACATAAATGCAATAGCTAACAAAGTATCTGCAAAAATATCAAAACTCTTCCCTCTAATCAATGCATATTCTTCATTGAAAGTCGAATGCCGATTGCCACTATTTAAGTCCTTAATTAAAACAACCATGACTTATGCATGACCAGTTTGGGGTTGTTCTGCGACTAGCAATCTCCAAAAGTTAACAGCCATTCAGAGTGTATTTTTAAGAAAAACTTTAAATGCCTCCTGGTTCATTCCGAACACCCAGATTCGCAGAGAATTGAAAGTGCCTTCATTAAGCGATCACAGAACACAAATAGCCCAAAAGCTTTACCAAAACCTTCACACTCCCCCATGCTCCTTAATCTTCAGCCTAGGTCGCAATGCTGCATACTCACGTATTAAATCCAGGTATCCGAAAGACCGATTCAAACCACCGTAATAGTCTGTCAATACATCAAACTGAAACAGTCTAGAACCTCGCTTCATTTACTTTAGCCCAATGTTTACGTTATTCCGAGTAATAAAACCCACTGCTTATGGATGGCCATTCACAATACGTAAAAAACTATGTAATTCATAATTTAACCTCCTCGAAAGACAAGTATGTCGAAAGAGAAGAAATAAATTTTTAAAAAAAGATTACAGAGAAAAGGGCGTTTCTTTCTACGCGAGTGCTATTGTAAATTTTAGTTAGAATAAAAATGTGAAACATTTTAATTATTAATTTCTTTACAATAATTTCTTTTAAATGGTGATTTTTCAACATTTCCTGTGTTTTTACTCCCTTCTTTAGCCGGAATAAACGCCTTGTTTGCATGCCTATTTTAGTAAAACTAAATGCTTTTTGCCTACCTATTTTTCAGATAAAATAAATGTCAGAATTTCTGGAATACAGTAACTACCAATCCAAAGTTGCTTTGTGATTCTTTTGTTTTTAGCATTTGGACGTGGCATTGTGTTGCATAGAAGTCTCGGAAAGTGTTTTTTTTTCTTTGAAATGTGCGATTTATGAATTTCGGTGTCGTCCTGCTTAATTAGCAAACATTATTCATTCTACTGTACCTTTATACCTCCGTCTCATTCTCCTGGCCACACTCATAGCCTAGAGTATTTCTGTTTAGTGTGAGAAGAAAAAATTGAAACAACAGTATTTCTGAATGAGCTCTCTCTCAAAAAGAAAGGTGAGGAGAATTTCCTCTTCGAAGGAAGCGTGGTCCATAGAAACATTTTAAGAAACAAATAATAAAAGGAATTGATACTGTTGCTATTTACATGTTCTATTTTAAATATCTAAGTGCTTCCATATTTTGTGTTCAAGGAAATTATTAAAAAACTTTTCTCAAATTATATAAGTGAAGAAATTAAAAACAAACATTGTAATAACTTTTTTACTTAAAAATTGTAATTTTGTAATGATATAAAAACTGATTTGTACTGATATAAACTGTTGATACGTTTGTTAATCTCCCAAATATACATATTGTTGTTTGTAACGTCTGCAGATTTTTACGTAAACGAAAAATTTATTAATTAGTCATCTTACTCGGAAGTGGTCTAATTTATTGTGACGAAAAGTTAGAAAATAAAAATAAGTGAATGCTGAGTGCTTAAGACTTCGATCCTTCTATTTATTTCCATCTCTTCTATAACTACGCAAGAACGTTTTGCAAAATAATATATTTGCGCCTCTCTTCTCTGATATATGAAACTGTTGCGATGAAATGCCATGCGCTTTTCGAGATTTCGAAGTTCTTCTGTTTAATTATCAAACATTACCCTTCATACGAAAATTGCTTTTGCTAACCTCTGGTGAAACTATATCATCGTCAACTGTTATTTCCCGTGAGGTAAGAGAATAATCACGATATGATTTCTTGATAAAGTATTCCTCTCCTGTGTTGCGAGTATCGAATTGGAGCACCGGCAAATTACCATTTGATAATTGAATTGTTTTCTAGATGGAAGGTTTAACAGGAACTCATTCCTTAAATGAAACACGAATCGCAGCAACGTTGTAAGCAACACCTTTCTGGGGGGAAATGTGCAACGATAATAAAGTTATCATCTCCGAAACCAAACATCAAATTGACCCACTTTCATCCTCCATCTTAATGCAATGTATTTAATTATATCATGTAACAATATTTAGCGCTATCAATAGAATACACAGTTGTGAGTATACTGCTAAATCTGCTAATCGACAGGGCCTGTTTTCGTTTTTTGAAGGCGTACTTTTGACATCGCCTCAGAAGCTGCGCATATTCAGGTACTATCACAATCGTTACGCGCTTTGTAATCAGAGTGGAAGTTCTAATTTTCGATAAAATCCTAATAGTGGGATGTTTTCCTCAGCTTTTACAATGATTTTTTTAACATTTGCATTTCCAATTACAGGTTACATTCTCAATTCATTCATGTGGATCTTTTTTTTGTTTGTTTGTGTGTGTTTTAGCCTTGCGACGCAGGGTGTTAGGGTTAGGGTTTTTATGCAGTAGTTCTGTACGTGTAGTGCATGTTATATTTCAGGAGTTGGCCTTGTTTCTCTCCCGCTGAAACATGAAATGCAGCGGCGACGTGTGGGGTTATCCTCAAGATATCTTCTCTGGCGGGACATCGTTACAACCAAGACAAACTCTTGATTCATCTCCCGGCATGTAAAAATGTGTTAGGAGATACCAGGGGCAAGGATTAGGAAACAAATATCGCGCGTCGTTTTTATTTTTGTTTGTTTTTAATATATTCGTTGCGTCTACAATTGACGCAACGCGTATCCAAGTCCCTTGGGGGTGTTGAGCGCTTTGAGCTTTCGGAGTAATCCTCCATGAATTACAGCGTTTTTAAAAAAATGGAGTAATCCTCCGTTAATATTATGTCCGTCGCGTCTCGTCGCAATCAGTTGCCAAGAGGACCGCCAGGTAGCATCTCCTCTCACCAAACGTTCCTGCGTCACTACCCAGCGGCCAGAATTGGGAAGGAATAAGGATAGGGGTAGGGTTTAGGACACTTTACTGGAGTTGGACTAGCCCTTGTGAAGCAGCCAAACTCGTTTTGTGGGAACAAATTTCACATGGGTTTCGACGGAAATCGAACTCGGATCTCCTTGGTGAAAGGCGAGCGACTTCCCTCTGAGAAACGAGATGTCCCTTCGTGGCCAATTTGATTGGGTACTTCTCCGGCATTCGCTTGGTGTTGATGGGTGGAACCCCAGCAAACTACCGATCAGAGCAGCCGGATGCAAGAATTCTACTCTAGAGAGACGTTGAATTCAACATAGCTAGAGTGGAAAATCCGCCACCGTCGGGATCAAACCCTAGGATCTCCTGGTCAGCAACTCTGCACAGGCAACGGTAAAACTGCCACAGAGCCATCGCATCCACTACATCTGCGAGTCAATTTGGAAAGTGATCCATTTTCGGAAACCTTCCGCCATCAGGAAACCCTGTCGCCGTACGTCGACACTGACCGGCAAGCAGCTGGCCGCCACAAACCCTTTCTGCACATCACCTCAACTCCAAAGGCGTCTCGCGCCGTGGCGCTTACCCGACGTCTGCGGCACATCCGCTGTCTTTCCTTCCCGCTTCGCTTCCTTCTCGCGGCCATCCCCCTGCCCCACTCCACCCACGTCTTCGCCGCGACGGCGGCGTTTCGTCCTCTGTCTCGTTGAGCCGCGGACGCCACGCGACGCCTGTCGTCGTTGACACGCCGCAGGCGTGGTGCCCGATGGCCACCCCGGCACAGGGTGTGCGCGGTGGTGGAGTGGGGGAGGGGTGTAAGCGGCGGCGACGTCTGTCCGTCGAGTGTAACGGTGCCATCCCTGCCCCGCCCCCTCCCGCGGCCGCCCTCGCCCACGCACCTCCTTGCCGACCCGCTCGCTCGCCGGCTGCCCGGCGTCGCGACGCCGTCGTCCTGAGATGAGCTGCTAAATATGTATGGGACGCGTCGCGTGATAGCATCGGGAACCCGGGGCCCGTCGCAGGCGCTCGCGACGCCCTCCCCCCCTCGGCCCCGCCCCCACACTCCTCAGTCTGGTCCCCCGCGATCCACCCCCGCGTCGCGGGATAGGTTTTCGCGGATCGGGAATGAGTTCGGAATATTTTTTTCGGCCGGGAACGTCTTAGCAGGGCCCCGAGGAGCTGAGTGCCGCCGCGAGGCTGCGCTGCAGGGAATGGGGCGGGGGGGAAGGTGAGAAGAGCAGAGGGGCCCGGAGGAGAGACGTCGGTGGCCGCGGCGGGGGCGTTGAGGGGGCGGGAGACGGCGAGGGCTGCTGCGTCAGGCGTCACGGGTGATCTATGCCTGCGCTCGACTATGTCGCGGCGGAGGGGCGCGGGCGAGCGGGGGGCGAGCGGGGAAGAACGGCGGACGCGGAAGCTCTGCTGCGGGGGGAGGGCGTAATGGCGGTCTGGCGGACGGAGTGTGAGAAAATAGGGCGGCCCAGTGTAAGTACAAACGGCAAACGACATTCCCGCGATCTTGTACTCTCGTAAATCTGAATATGTACATTATTAAAGGGCAGATTTTGATGACCTAGAACATCGCCAAAAATGATAAATAAAATGCTCTTAAAATGTTTTAAAAATTCCCTAAATGCAAAGAAAAATGCCGTAAAAAGGTTGATCAAAACCAGATCAGATAAATAACTCAATGTTGGACATGTTACTGATGTAATCGAGGCTTCTTTTCGTTCAAGTGAATTCAGCTTGGAAACTTTTGGTTCGAATTGTTCTTCACCAGAAAATCTCTGTCTTTAGTTATCGTGAAATCGGCCGAACCGTCAATATCGCTGATAGGCGTCAAAAGAACCTTAGATTATATACAACGACTGACATAATTTTGTAGCGAATAAATATATTAGGCAACTCAGGAATTCTGTGGGGAACATTATTTCTTACATCTCCTAAATATTAATTGAAGTTAGTACCATTTAAATGACATGAAAATCGATTAAATCAGTGAAGATGCTATAAAAATGACGGAAAATGGTAAAAACTGACTTATTAGTCAAAATCGACAAAACATAAAAAAAAGGTGGATAAAAATACATCATTTCCTTTTGTCATAACATAAAATAAAGATCTGTAGTAAAAGGTATTGTTCTAAATTGAAAAGAAAAAATGATACTTCAATACCCGCCCCAAATCATTATTAAAACATTTTATACCTTTTTATGTTTCATCCTTGCGGAATCCTTCCCGTAGCCATTGGCAGATTCATATAATTTTCAGAAAGATGGTACTAAATTTGAGCGTGAAAGGTTAATACTGAAATGAGCAAAAACTAATACAATCATGATTAGAATTTTTTCCCTTATGTTCAAATTTTACATAGATCGTTGTGAATCGTAAAATATCAACCAATCAATGCCTTTGAGAAGACTCCGATTGCTCGCCAGGAACCTGGAATGAAACATGCAGATCCCTCTTTGTGTTGCAAACATAACGATTTTGTATCGCAAAGCGTTAGCGCGTTTCAACGTTAGGCTATTCAGTGTTATATATTTTCACTATCTGATAATTACGAAGTATTTACTAAAATATGTGACGAAAACGTGTTGTTTTAAAACTTGATTTGCGAGTAATTAATTAAAAGCACTTTTGTCGGAAGTAATGGGGAAGATAAATAACTAAATATAAATGGCACCAAGGGAGACGATATATCTTCATTTATGAGCGATTACAAAGACGGAAGAATATCACCCTCTCTTTGTCCGTCTTCGAGATATCTAAATCTTCAATTATTCAAAGGATTTTCTCGCATATGGATATTTCTCGTTTCATTTAGCCCCAAAGGACACTTTCAACATTTTCGGAACACTGCACTACACTGACCTATAATATCATTTTTTCTCATTCCTTTCACACCACTTCACAACAGACCACTACGTATAAATAATAATAACAACAATAATAATAATAATAATAATAATAGAATAATTTACTCTGAAGCAAATACTAGTATTAATTTAATAATTTATCAGTAATATACATTGATGCAATATACACAAACCGCTAGAAAACTAATTTATTTTTAAATTTGCTTTGTGAGGTAGTTTCAAAAACTATTGCCGGCAAACTGTTTCTGTCTCTAATAGTTCGTTTCGCGAATGAAAATTTCCCAACATCCATTTTCTGTATTCTTGTCTGAATTTTGTGAATGTGATAAGCTCTGCCGAAATATGTAGGTTTCCCAAATGAACATGGATTTCATGAGTAAGCTTTGTAAATAGCATCTATTCGCGACTTGATCCATTTTTCGAATGAGCCATATTCTTGTCTATTGTTAGTATTTCTGAAAGTAAATGATGATGCTCTGCCCTGGACGTTTTTTGGATTACCTTCTTGTGAAATTCTATATGGGTACCAACATATCGCGCCATATTCGAAATTAGGCCGCACTAGTGACATGTATGCTAAATCTTTAGCTCTCACGGTACTCTTCGGAATCGACGTAACAAATTGTAAAGATCTCCAGGCTTTCCCCACAACTAAACACTTAATTTTGAATGAATTTTCTATCTATACTGTATTCCTATAAAACTGCAAGATGTGTCTCACGGTACAACATTGTTCAACTTGTACTCAGTTTCATTATAACTTCAACCTGTACTAAACGTGATGGCTTTGGTCTTCGAACTGTTTATTTTCTTGCTGTTTGTTTTCGCCCGTAAGTTTCATTTGTCTGCTTCACTGCAAAATATCCTCCACTGATTTGTTAACCTGATAAATGATACAGTCATCAGCAAAGAGTCTTACACTCGAAGATAATTATTTCCGCAAGTCATTCACGAAGACATCAGAGTTCGAATGTCCCATCTTCCTAGAATTTCTGACGTAGCGTTTCCGAAAGTTGAAAAATTCTTTTAAAAGCTTCTTCTTTTTCTAATTCATACGTCCTATAATTCAGACTTCATGTTTCCTGTCACGAAGTAGTTCATTTAACCACGCCATCACCATTGTGTCTATACCCGAATCTGTTCATTTATTTACAGGATGATCGTCACGGACATGGGAAGTTTGCCTTCTTTCTAAACCAATTACCAATCAAGATATAGCGTTTCAAGAACACACTATTTTTTATTTCTCCAAAATGTGTGTAAAGTTACGCATGCTTATGCTATTAATTTCAAATTATAATATATGTAATAATAATAATAACTATTATTATTACGTGTAAAATTTATTTCAAAATCTGTATAAACAATATCTCAGAAACGTACCCATTTCTAAAAATGTGTGTTTCCTCGTTCCAGTGTAAATCTTTAAAGGGGAATAATTTCATTTCAGTAAAACTTAGTATACACAATTCATACAGCAAATGCAAAAAATACAAATAACTCATGAATGTATGTGCTATTGTAGCTACATTAAATATTTTATAATCTCATCAACTTATTTTTTAAATGCGCGAATCGGTGAAATTTTAGTCTCATATGCATCGCCACCAATTTCAAGAGTTTTAGTCAACTGTCAACTGTAACTGCCCATATGTCGGTTCCATTGAATTTTGAGAAGCACCCGAGAACGTCAAGACACGACAAGATGCAATTATAGTGTTACCGAATTCCAAGAGATCGCGCCAGCAGTAAATGGTATCCCTTGCGAGAATTTATTAAAGTTTCTGAACGCACTCGCGTAGAATGGAACGACAACCAATCAAAAATCACCCTTGAAAATTGTCTTTCGTCTTGGCTTACCACGTAAGAAATTCATTACGCGGTGATATTGCAGTCATATTGTATAACATTTGAAGGGCTGTGATAGCGATTCACCAGAGGACGTGTTCGCCCAAGCAACGGGTTGCCACGATCTTAAAAGGATCTGGGTCGCCGTCACCGCTCCAAGCTATGGAAATATTTCTTCGAGATGTGTCGTAAGTCAGAAAACTTCACTAGAAATTCTCAAAAAAAGAACTGTTTAAAGAAGCTAGAATTATTCTACAGAGATAGAATTCACCTCACTTACAGACGTAGATAGTCGAGTAATTATATTAAAATCATTTAAACATAATCTTTTACAATATTGCAGTCGTAAAATGAAGCCAGATAGCTAATTCCTGTAAAGAATTGTAAAAACCTATTTTTTCATTTTTCTTTTAACGATAATATTTGTTCTTTTAGTGTGTGTTTTCAATTTATTGTTTAATCGTTTTCAAATTGTTCAAAACCAATAATTAGTAAAAGAGTTATTATTAATTGTACGTTCATTGCATAACGATATTTTTTTGCTGCCTAAATTGTACAAAGTAATAATCTACGTGAAAGTGAAACAACGCCTTATGTATATTTCATTCACTATTCAAGTGACAATTTCTTTGAAGGTGTATGTTGAGGGTATTTTGGTATGTGATTCTTTTTCAGTATTTTGTGTTTCCATGTATGATTGCCTTGTGTACAGATATTTTATTGTGTTTTTTTGTGAAGTGAAGGGTGATGTAATTTTATGTAAAGTGTTTATGTAAATGTTAAAACGCAACTGCAGTTGTTTGGTAATCACGTAATTGGTAAAGGTAGAGCAAGTGATAGAATTTTTCAATGCAATGTGTAAATGCTAGATAAAATTGTATTCAAGTATTTAACAGAATATATCTAGAACTCTGTTCATAGTTAAAATATTAACTTGCCTATATTTCGTTTATTACAAAAAGCAGGTTAAAAGACGAACCCACTCCTGTAGGGCAGTTAGGACATATAAAACCATTCCTAATTTTAGGTGTGATATTGTCATAAAGAGTTACAGGTCAAGTAATACTACTAGGTTACTTGAGTGACCCGCTGTAGGCTTTTTAGTGAATATAGTGAAAAGGTAGAGCGGTTTCGAAGATAAAATTTAGAGTGTATAACAACGATACTCCGCATATTTCCAGAGGATTTCATAAAAATACAATCTGCGATAGGTCGGTGGTAATGTCCTTGCTTCTGCAGGATTGTTGAATGGGAGGAGTTGTGGTTCGCGTCCCGATGGTAACGAATTTTCTGCACTCGCTGGGTCGAAATCTATCTGGAGGAGAATTCTAGCAAATCTATACTATATCACTTTCTAGTTATAATAGAACATTGCCATTTCCCGATATGTATTATGCATTAACGTAGGTTGATTGATTGGTTATTTGATTGATTGATGTTTCCGGGCACGTCAACTGCTTTGGTTATTAGTCCTGTTAATATTGTGATTTTCTCCTTTGGAGGTAGCGGCATACCTTCCATGCTCGGTGGTGATTTCTGGCACCAACCTACACATTGTCTGGCGGGAGAACGCAATTGCTGAACGAATGACTTAAATAGTTGACGCGTCGGTAAACAATACTCTTTTACTCTCATATATATATCGATTTTAATAGACATTATATGATGAAGTTCTTAGCAAATTATAGAAGTTACATTTGTAATTGAATACTGTACATACGTAACTGAAACTGCTACTGTGTTGTTACTTTCTTGCAGAACATCAAAATCCTTTACTGCAACTCTCTGAGACCTAAAATATATTTTGAAAGATTAATCGTAATTCTGAAACACTTCCGATTTTCATAAATTCATACTAATGAACGCCGAGGGGTCCAAGGTATAATTTGATTTATGCTTGCTTCCGTTTCTATAAGGAAGTATAATTAAATATTAATAATGGAGCTGAAATCTATCCACAAACTTCAAGCCAGTATTGAATTGAATTGAAATGATCTGTCTTTCGGGAATTATTCTTTCCTCAGAAAACTTATAATGATATGTTTTCGCCTTAAACTTTGATCTTGATTTAGAGTTTCCGAGGATTGTGATATTACAATTCTGTGGAAGTGTTAGTCGATCCGCATTCACTTGAAGGACACCGCTGTTCACAAACTTATCAAGAAACGGATCTTGGTGAGTCTAGAAAGGCAGAGTTCGCAGTTCAGACACAAATGTATTCTTAAAGTGGCGGAATATACCTGTAAAAGTCACGTCTTTTTTATTTTTTATTTCTTATTTTCAGAATTTCCCTTGTTTGTGTACCTCGGCAAAGTCGCCCGGACGCGCGGAGCTGAAGTTGAAAGGCGGAAAGTTCTTAATGAATAAGAGCTCCCCATCCTCCGCAAGAGGACTCCCTTTGCATTTACCATGCGACAGGAGCATTCGTGTCACTGCATTCGCGTGAGCTCCGATACTTTTTTCGCTGCCAGGAAATAAGAAACCCGCTTATTTGTCGTTCGGCTTCCAGATACTCCACAAATTGGCATGTAACAGTAAAAAGAATTTATAAGATACTAGCATACCCGTGCGAGAACTCTCGCATGTTAAACCCCTTCTTCTCACCTATTTTTCCTCTTCCATATTGATCTTGCTTTTCCTTCAAGACCCTCCTATCCTCCGTCGTTTATTCTATATATCTCCTTGTAAATGATAACAGTACAATACAGAGAGGTACACCCTTTATTAAATCGCATCCCAAAGGACAACATGCTCTAAACTTTCGGGACTAATGACCTCGGTAGCTGACGCTTCCTGAATCACTAACAACCAACCAACCAACCAACCAGTCGTTAATTCAATATCGTAGAATAGAACAGTTGCAGATTTTACAGGCTCTGAACAGGTAGGGTAGAATCGAGAAAATGTAATAGAATGTAGATCTCATCCTGTAGATTATGACGTGAGGAAGGTTTCTTTGAACATCTCAAAAATTTAGTTTTTAAGGCCCCAAAAACTCATCGTTCAGGAGTTATTTGACGATATAAATGCAAAAATATGGCAGTGTTGCGGGTTGCATTTGACACGACTATTTACATACTACTTTTTTAAACAAATCCTTCATATTTGAAAAGTCACAGTGCAATTAGTCACGTCTCCGCAAAATTCTATTTCTTTAGAGACCTCATTTATAGAGATTGGTTGCGTGAGAGATCCGCAAAAGGTATCTATGCTACTGAAAACGTGTACAAAATTAACTTCTCCCTGTAACATGTCACATACAGTATTCTTGGCTGTTCGGGATGAACCGCGTCTCAGTCAATGGAACTGACGTTTTGGCCATCTTGTTGTGACCTTCACCATCTTGTTGAAGGCCACAAGATCCCGGAATGCCAAGAATACAATGACTCCGACCGCGGAAGCCTACGAATACATGTCGCACACAGTTTTTAACTGCTTTTAATAAATTGTATATAAATACATAAAATAATACAGGAGACTTTATTTTCATGATTTTTGTTTTCACTTATACGCTTATTTTGGCTACGGTAGCGTCATTTACATTATTATTAGTTGTTTGTCAATTATCCATTGACGGGAAAAGGGGGCTCTGGGTTTCAGGTTTCTTTCCCCCGCCCCTGCCGAGGCCAATGGCATACTTGCAATTGCATTTTTCACAAATTTTCAATAGAGACGAAACGCATGTAATGTCACACTTGCATCTTATAAGTAACTATAATCAACGAACTAAAATTTCTTTTTTATTCAGTATTAATATTAAATCCTTTATATGAAAACATTCAAGTCGGCTGGTCCTACACTTATTATCTCTTCAGCACATCCTGATTGCTTCACTAATTAAAATTGTTTTATATGATTAATTAACTTGCTACATTTTTGAAAGTATTTTTGTCTAAAATTATTCCCCGGACTAATGGTTCTCTATTCGTATTTTTACATACTAAATGATGCACTGGACCAGAGATTTCCTATTCTCCAACACTTACTCTACAATTTTGAAATAAAATCAGGAGGTAAATGAAATAAGAAATAAAGGGATGAAGAACGAAGGAAAATGACAATGCCATATAGAGTATCCTAAAGAAGTTAAAAAACTGACATAATGACGACTTCCAGCATGATCGTGCATACTAATACTCCTTCATAAAGATTTACGATAATGTCATATTGTGGGACATTGACATATACCTTACAATTGTGAAACAGAACTGTAGGTCATATTATTCCCAGTAGGAGCTATTAATCAATGAGTACTTATTCATTAGTTCATAAGTTGTATTTAGTCAAGTCTGGAGAGTTTTCACCTGCCTCTTCATCTAATCTAATTTTTCTCAATTGATTGCCACTATTGCGTGGCGTTTTGTTGCCACTGATTTTTGAAATACTGCTCTGAATTTGACACTAGCCAATAATTAACTAATGATTTTCCAAAATTCAGATACGAAATTTCTATGTCATAGATCTTACATGAACAAAATAGTGTTATATCTCCGGAAGAAAAGATACAATAAGTGAAAAGTAAATTAGTTGTAAATTCAATGCACATTGTATATCAAGCAGATAACTAATAGTACCAAAAACGAACCATCTTGTGTTTCATGTTCTTAGAAAATAAACTCGACTGTTCATACCAACATAGCAACGTAATGAACTTGACAATTGTTTGGAAAATTTTATTCTTCATCATATCGTTATTCCTCCTTCTCATGATTACTCGTGCTTTCCTAAAAACGATATGGAAGTTGTTAACGAATTGGGTTTGAGATGAGAAAATGAAACAGCAGTGTTTGTTGTGAATTATTTCAATTACTTTCGTATGAAATTGTAACCCTTTTCATAGCCGTGTTGTGTAGTTTTGTTTAAATTTTATTTATAACTATTTAATATTAATATACTATTCGTATATTTAGAGGAAGAAGATTGAATGGCAATTAGTTTTTATAAATAAAAAGATCACAACGGAATGCTAAAAAACATAGACGTATCTACCTCCCCTCTAACTCTCAGCTCTCAGTATATGCATGATATTCAGGAGATCGGAATTAAAGAAAATAATCCTATCACTCTTTTTTGCTTCCACATGTCTGCATCATTATTGTTTTTACTTTGACATGATTGCTCCTTGAATTTTACAAACGAGTTATTTATGTCAAGGAGGTTTAAAACATTCATGAGAATGCACGCACCAATCTATCATGGGTCCCGCGCATGCGTAGTACGGAGATGCTTTTTTTCTGAGCGCACTCTCCCCTGACGGGACGTCTCGCGAGACAAATGAAGTTGCTGTCTCAGCTATGGCGTCACGAGTCCTGACGTCCTGAGAGCTGATGCTCTAACATTCCCTTCCTGAATGTCTTGGATTCCTCCTGTGCGATTCTAAAGTAATGTTATTTCTTCTTTGTTTTGTTAGAGCATTTATAACATCAGATACATTTTTTGTAATGACAGTAACATTTTAAGGGTCTTGTTTTTGGATCGTGTTGTAATGTTTAGTTACGTAAAGGAGTTTTGTAGTATTATGTAAATTCCTGATTCTTTCAACTCTCTACCGTTCATCACAGTTTCTGCACCCTGATTTTATGTATTTTGGTCATGATTATTTCCATCCAAAAGTAAAAAATACTTTTATAACAGAAGGAAATGTAAAATACAAGAATACTATCGCAATAGTATTTCATGAATATTTTTTAGTCTTCAGTTAATAGAAAACATGTGAATGTTTGCATATATTTGCATTTTCCGCAATTAGTTTCTAATTAGACCAAATATATCATTACATATACAAGGTGTGGTAGAAAAATATTGATCCTGTTTTTATGGTAATGGTTTTTATGGTAGGGGAAGGTGGGACAAGGTGTGGGAAAGTTACAGTTAACCTTTTACAAAATGAAAAAATAAACAGATCAAAACCTGCGTGATTTAATTTTACTATTCAACTATTGAACTATAATTTACAATGAAATTTTAAAAAGGTGTTATGTGGTATAAGTATAGCGGGATAAGACGGGAAGCTACGTACAATGTAATTTTAAAACGTACACAAAAACTTCTAAATATCTACCAATGAATAATGTGAAGGTTTCAAAACGTGATTTTTTATAAATATCACTGAAATATCCATTAAATCATAATTATCACTTTTGCATAGCGACATTTTCATTTCCTATCTCCACGTAGGGTTTGTGAGTTCAAAGCCCGTAGGCCAGCCACCTGTGCCTACACTGCCCACACGTCTTACCGGGAGTGGTGACTCAGTGCATCAACTGATGTCACTGCAGTGCCTCTGGGAGGTCCTAGGTTCCAGTCCCGACGGCGGTAAGATGTTCGACACCAGCTTGTCAGCTAGGTCGAATTCAGTCGCTGTCTCGAGAATTCTAGCAGCCGGCTGCTCTGATCGGTAGTTTTCCGTGGTTTCTCCGATCAACACCAGACGAATACCGGAGCAGTACCCTAACAAACGGGCCAAGGACCGCGCGAGATCTTTCCTACATCTTCCTTGTCCTATCGTCTCCCCTTATATTGACTTAGACTGCACTACCACACTACACTACACTACACTACACTACCACACATGCTGGGAGATCGGTCGTGAGCTTAGAGCTTGTCCCGGCTGGGGCGGTACCCGCTGGTTGGAGATACCTGGTTGGGGAAAACCTCGTAGGTCGGTGCCGGATCTCACCATCCAGCGGGAGAAGACTACCGCCATCTCCCGAGCAAAGACACGCACTACACGTACGGGACTAACGACTATGGTAGTTGACGCCTCCGGAATCAGTAACAATCAATCATCCCTCCACACTGCGGTTGAATTCGACCTGCGTAGCTAGTGTCGAAACTCCTGGTACCGACGGGTTTCGACCCTTAGGATCTCCTGGTCAGAGGATCTGTGGAGACATCAGCTCAGACACCAAACAGGTAGGGAGCTGCCTAATCCAAAGCAATGGAATGACTTTCTTCAAGAACATTTTTCTCTGCAGGCTTAATCATTATTTTCCTTTAAAAATGTTCTTCGCCGGTGGTCGAACGCGAATGTAATTTCAATTCGGCAAATACTTTATGATATTTTAAAATAAAGCCTTTGCTGAATTAAGGATTACATTTTTCTTTCATATTTTTAACGTCGTGTTTGGCTTGAGCCAAATACATTGCTGAGCAGCAACGTCCTTCATCTGAGACACCACCACTACTAAAAAACGATTACATTGCATTAATTGGACAAAGAATCACCAATATTTTTTATTGATTAGTATCATAATTCGTTCATGAGAGTGTTTAGAGGCTTGCTGTTTAAAGAATGTAAAACATTTTTAGTTTTTACTTTTTTGCGTTGTTGGTGTAAAAAGAAATGTACCTTCCTACCTTCCAACATCTTGCTTTGCCTCCGAGAAGCAGAGTCATGTACACTTGGATTTTATTCTTGAAAAGTTTACGATTTTAATGAATATAACGATTGACCTATGTGATAGTGTGTTATTTTCTATTTGCACAAGAAGTTTAAAGAAAACACGTGTAGCAACTGTTTTGATAATATTATTTATATATTTTTAGAAAATCGAGGCTATTCGGTTCAAATTGCGTGAAAACTACCGGGAGGTTTAAAAATGTACGTGAAATAATTTAAATGCCTAATATCTAGAAATAAAATGAAATGGAGGAAAATATCTATCTTCATAAAGGGGGGACGTTCAAAAATTATCTAATTTTGAGATTTTAAAGCATATTCCTAAGCATCTCCCTAATATACCTTAATATTAGGGGGATATACAAAACTGTTCAGAGGAAATTGAATGTGTACATACTATTTTTTATTAATTGAATCGGAGATTTGAAAAGGAAAATAAGTCATTTTCCTTTGTTTTGAGAAAAACTTTATAACTTTAAACTTGTGGATTAACGAAATCAATTATTTGTTTTTTCAATCAAAATCGTAACTGTTTCATTGTTTTATGTATGTTTTAGTCTTCCTAACGAAACCTTTGACACTTCTCACATGGTCAGAGACCTTTTAATTTTCCGTCAATTTATACATGTATTGTAAATTAGTAATAAGTATTCACACATTTCGAATTACTTTTGTTTTTGAAGATTTCTCTCAACATTTTTCGTACTATTGCGTATTCAACACACGTAACTAATTATTATTTTATCTTAAAAATGTACTTATAAAAGGTATTCGTAAATTTTGCTTTAGGTTGAATATTTAATATATTAGTACTTTCAGTTCATGTTTTCCAGTTAATAAACTACGTTTTCGACTCGGAATAAAGATAAGATAAATTTATTTAAACTGCAATTGGGTGTGACCCGGTGGCAGTTAATTACATAAGTAAGATATTAATTTTCATGCAAATAACATAATAATGTTGATAATAATGCTAAAATAATAATAATAATAATAATAATAATAGTAATAATAATAACAGTAATAATAATAATAATAACAGTAATAATAATTGTAATAATAATAACCGTAATAATAATAGTAATAATATTAATAATAATAATAATAATAATAATAATAATAATAATAATAATAATAATAATAATAATAATAATAATAATAAAATAATAATAATAATAATAATAATAATAATAATAATAATAATAATAATAATAATAATAATATAAAAACTGGTGAATCTTAAAAACAAACATTAAATTACCTAAAAGATAAAAGAAACGTCAATCTAAAACAGCACTGAGTGCTTAAACAATGAAGACCGCACTGCACTTGCCTACACTTCACTTCATTTCACTTCACTATTACACTAAAAAACACCTTCATTATTTCTCTGCTCTACACTGCACAACACTTCACTTCACTTCACTTCACTTCACTGTATAACTTAATATTCCTAGTTAACTACCTCAAACTTAGAAATGCCCTAAATTACTTTCCTAAATTGTTGAACGCTTCGAGGAAAGGGTTCAAAGGTTTTTGCAGGCAATCTATTCCAATCTCTTATCGTTCTATTTGTAAAAGAAAATTTCCCGACATCCGTTCTCTGCGGTCTTAAATTTATTTTGAAGTTTTGAAGTAAATTTATTTTGAATGTTTGAAGTACCCTACCTAATGGCTCCCTACTGTTTTATTTCTATTGATTTATACACTGCTGTTGCTCCATTCAGCACAGCCATAAATATCATGCTGAAATTACGGACATGAATCTTTGGATAATGTGCGTGAGCCTATGACGACGTGGACTTCAAGAGACGGATAGATCTCCTGTTGACTTTGTCGAGTAATATGAGGCGTATCTCGCAAGCTCTTAGGCCCTCCACAGAAGTCCGCAACTCGTGGGGTGAGGGGTCCGGGGTGAATTGTTGCTGTCTAGGGGACGGTGCATGACTCAGTGGGGGTGTGGATGGGGGCGGTGTCTTGCGAACAACAGACAATCGCGTTCGCAGTGGTTGAGGGTTGTCGTGCACGCGATGCTTCGATTTATGTGGGAGGGGTACGCGGGTGTGGATGCTCTTAAAACACAAGCGGGCTACGCGTGAGAACTGTGGAGAATGTTTACTTCGATTTATTAGAGAGCTTCCTTAAGATTCATTATTAGCTGGTGTGCGTTGTAAATGGCGTTTACTATACTTGGGTTTTTCTAACGTGGCGGCTGTGTGTAGCTTCTCCATGATGGAATTCGGCACGACTTTTTGAGTCATTCTCAGTCCTACCGCAAGATGTCGCATGATCGCGATCGCTTCAAGCAGTGCTTCAGATCAAACAACTCTAGCGGCAGGACTGAGAATGACTCAAGAAGTCGTGCCGAATTCCATCTTGGAGATATTACCCTCCCCCGCCACGTTAGAAAACCCCAAGTAAAGGGTTCTTATACACATAGAACCAATGGTGGATTAACCAATAGGCAGTACTAAAAAATTGTCTTGGGGCCCCGACGGACAGGGTCTCAGACGACATAAAACATTTTTAAAAAAGTTTTTTTTAATAATTAAACGAGTCACACATTTTATTTTTGTAACCATGTAATAATTTTCGAAACATATTCATCTTATAAAGGCAACTACTAAATTAAATGACGGCATATAACGAAAGCGAAAAGTGATTAGATATTAAATCGTGAAAACTCTAGATTTTTTATCGAACATAAAGTCAATTTACTTCTTTATACGTTTTTGAGAACTTCAGAAAAGTAATAACATCTTGCATAACATTTTTTAAAGATATATTAATGTATAAATCAGAATGCCTACCCTAACAGCACATAATATTGTGAGGAGGCCAGTCAATGAAAACGGGGGGGGGGGGCTCTCATTCGCAATCGCCTAGGGCCCCCAATGAGTATTAATCCGCCACTGTATAGACCCCATTACTGTCGGATACGTTTAATTCACGTCGTTGGAAGATAATTCGACGATAGGGGTTTTCTTAACAGACCTGTTTACAAAATTATTTAGAAATAAACTTTTCTTTAGAATAAGACAACTTCAAGTTTTAATTTTGTGCCTAGTTTTTGCAATGTTTTGAGGAATATTTTTTCTTGTCTTCAGGTACTTTAAAAACACACAAAGATGATTAATAAATGAAAATAAACAACAGCCAGTGCAAACTCACTTTCACCGTGGCAGCCGCATGATGCAGATCTTATTCCTAAGAAATGTTTATTTCTAATTAAGTATCTTCCGACGTATCTTCCGACGTTCTTGTAGCTTAAGGTATTGTAGTATTGAATGAACGAAGTGTGGTTTTGAACTGAGTGGTAATATGCAGTTCTAGGTGCACTGCTGTGTGTTAGGAGCCACGTAAATTCAAGATCACGGAGTCAATCCCTGTTGATGCCTTGTAAAACTCATAAGATTTTTTATATCGGGTTTGATAATGTAGTAAAAGAAAACTGAATATGTAAACATAGTATATTTTGTCTATGTGTGGTAACTGACTGCTATAAAAAGTGAAAAATACATTGTTTAACTTTGTGCTGCAGCAAGTAAGTAAGGATTCATGGAAACTCAAAGAGATCTCCTCCTAGCATTGTCTCACTGAGAGAAAAGAACAATTATAGCCTGCAATGTGATCAAATAATTGTGCGATTTTTTAATAAACATGATTTTTTTTATTAATAAGAAGTAATATATTGCTATAAGTGACATCAACTCTACGTAACGTGTAACTACTTACTTATAACGTAAAATATCGTACATACGTTACTGGATTTGAAAAGCGAATTGGGACCAAACATCATCTTATAATTCTCTATTGTGACAGTTTAGGTATTACAAATGACAATTTTTATTACTTGTTCACAACCATACCCATTAACTGCCTGGGCGGACTCTAGGTACATCTCGTATAGTGCTCAGTGTTGACGCCAATTATTTCGTTGTGAGAAAACAAAAAAAGTTATCCTCGTATTTATATATTATTCAGCATAAATATTGTTTCCATTTTGCTGCAAGAATAAAGTTATTAAACATAACTTTCTTAATATATAAATGTACACTTTCGATTTAAACTATTTTCTGGAAGAATTTTTAAAATTTAAAAAAAATCCGATCTTTTTGTCTATTTTTTTTTGTTTTCGTATTCTACTTAAAAGAGTTTTTGACACCTGAAAATACAAAAGCGTTTTCAGACCATATTTTTATTGCACCCTTCGTTCTAAATAGGGATCATATTCGACCCCAGGCGCTACTGAACTCTAAATGATAAATGACAAAAAACAAACAAAAAAAGCTGAAATCGCGGTTGCCTATCGTTGACTAGAGACCTATGATTACTTAATCGTCATTACCAACCCTTGGTGAGAAAGAAACGAATTGAAAGCATTTGGCAACGATGCTCACCCCACCTGGGTAGTTACGGGTTGGATATTATTTCATCTACAATAAAAGGAAAAAAATATGTAAAAAAAGAGGGACTTTACCAGAAAACTGTGGAGGCCGGAAGGAAGTGGAATCACAAGGAAGACGAGAAAACTGCGTTTAATCCAATATTAAATTATAATAAGATTTTCTCATCTTCTTAATTTTCATATTTTATTTTAAGCTCTCTATATTCTCTTAAAACGCTAAATTGTTTTCCGTCCTCCAAAAGTTAAACTTCATTACGCTCCCCTCATCGACGTTTCTTCTATCATAAATAGTTCACAGGTGAGATATAATTTTTTTCGTAGAATTGGGAATATACAATTTCCTCTGAAATCTATAATATCCTCACTTCGAATTATCCAGGTATTATTTCCGCAAGTATTATTTTTAAATGAATTTAAATAAACCTGGAAAGTAAAATACTCTTCTGATAGTTATTCAGTAATTGCAAGTATCCCGTGTCGGATTAATGAGCATTATGCTTTACGTAATATTTTACGTTATTTCATAGCATTGAACGTGTACACTCTTTTTCAAAAGTATTGATTTGAAACTTCCCTTTTCTGCATTTCATTTGAAAGAATGTTAGAGAATGCATTGCTAGGTGTCTGCCGAACAGCCTTTGTTTCAGCACATTGGCACGCGAGCAACAGATACAGGCAAGAAAATTCAGTGGCCAGGGTCCGCCGGGCGCGGAAAACTGCGCGGAATACGGTGTTTTCGGAGTCCATTTCCTTCCTTACATCGCCGAGAAGCGTGGCTTAAAAACAAACGGGGCCGATAGTAGGAATGCCCCGACAGCACCTCCCCGAGAACATCTCGTTGGCAACACGCAACTCGCGCTCTCCGGGTATCGATGCTTCGTCATTCGCCAATGGGCCATCGCCGGTCGAAGAAAACAGTGCCGTTACCTTATCTGCAGCGCTCTTCGCCAACCTTTGAACCCGCTGTTGCTGTTGCCGTCGTTTGCTGCGCAGCTTCTCCGGTGCCTCGAGGCTCCTGACTGGGAGCAGTGGCTCAGTGCATCAACTGATGGCATTGCAGTGCTTCTGACCGGGAGGTCCTAGGTTCGAGTACCGACGGCGGCAGGACGGCTAGCTTTTCAGCTAGGTCGAATTCAGTCGCTATCTGGAGGAGAATTCTAGTGGCCGGCAGCTCTGGTCAGTAGTTTTCCGTCGTTTCTCCGATCAACACTAAGTGAATGCCGGAGCAGTACCCTAAAAAACGGGCCATGGACCGCGCGCGATATTTCCTTCCTCTTCCTTGCCCTATCCTTACCCGTTACACACACACACACACACACACACACACACACTAACATGCACCTCACTACCACATGTGCCGGAAGATCGGCTTGGGACGTGCCCCGCTGGTGGGAGATACCTGTTTAGGGAACCACCCGCTAGTGGACGATAGGTCGATGAAAAACATGCCCTACACTTACGGGACTACGATCTCGGTTGTTGACGCGCCCAATCAATCAATAAATCCAGTCTCCTGTCTAGCCATCCCTATCTCTTTGCCACTGTCAGTAGGTTGTTATTATTTCCGTTTCTTTTATCTTCTTCGTCCTCCCGCCTTACTCGCTCTCTGTTTCATTACTTGTCCGTCACCTTAACTACCACTTTACCTGCAACCTTGCTTGCTGCCTTTCTGCGACCGTACTTATCGATGTATCTTACCTACCACGTTGGCCGCCGCCTTGCCTGCTGCCTTATCTGTCGCCTTACCCACTATCTTATCCGTCACCTTACCCACCATCTAACCCGCAGCTTTACGCGTCACATTTCCCGCCATTTTATCTGCTGCCTTATCCGTTGCCTAACCCTAGCCTTACCCTCCGAGTTGCCCACTTCATCGCCATCTTACCCTTTGCCTTAACCGTCTTCTCTGTCGTTATGTACTTGACCTTACAACACATCTTTTAAAATAGCTTTTAAGGCAAATATCTTCAACGCTCATTTGCCCACTTCTTTCACTTCAATTACATTGAGACTCCGTCTTCCTACGCCTACACCTGCATCTTGATTTCCTCTAATCATCCTAATGCATTACTCCATTGGCAGCCACTTGTTCGTACTCGTAGTTTGTTGTTGTTTTGTAGATTTGTTTTGTAGATATGTTCCTTTTGCTTCCATCAAAATCTGTATAAACACAATTTTTTCTCTTCAGTTTGCAGCCTCCTTCACCCTGCCTATCGAACTAACATTTATCTTTTCCTGTTGCCCCTACAGCTTCTGTCACTCCTATCTTCCCCGTTATTCTTGTATTTACCTCAATTTTCTTTACATTCTCTTTTCCTCCATAAATAACAGCGTCAGTCTAAACATATTCTTATTTTTGCTTGTTGGACGCTTGCCGTTGCCAATTTGTGGGATATTTACCTCACGTGACAGCGCTCTAACCTTTCACTCCTCAGTATGAGGGCTCAAATCTCATCCATGTGAGATTTGTTGTGGATAAAGCAGACTCAGTATAGGTTTTCTCAAAAGTCTCCTCACGCACACATTTCAACTACTGAACATGATTCACTACTTCATTCACATTTATTTTCATATTTCCTGCGACGTCGTCATCATCGTATCATCGATCTCAATATGCGTGCGTTGACGGTGCCTTAGATTTGTCTCCTGGCACGATTGAGGATCCAGCGAATAAATCTGGCTACTAATCACGCCTTTTGTATCATCATCCCTTGATTTGTTTATTTATTTTTCTGTTTTCTGTGTTGTGATTTATTTGCTTATTTGTTTGTTCATTTGTTTGTTCATTTGTTTGTTCGTTTGTCCGTTCACTCGTTCATTTGTTTACTCGTTTATTCGTTTATTCGTTTATTCGTTTATTCGTTTATTCGTTTATTCGTTTATTCGTTTATTCGTTTATTCGTTTATTCGTTTATTCGTTTATTCGTTTATTCGTTTATTCGTTTATTCGTTTATTCGTTTATTCGCTTATTCGCTTATTCGTTTATTCGTTTATTCGTTTATTCGTTTATTCGTTTATTCGTTTATTCGTTTATTCGTTTGTTCGTTTATTCGTTTATTCGTTTATTCGTTTATTCGTTTATTCGTTTCTTTGTTTATTCGTTTATTCGTTTATTCGTTTATTCGTTTATTCGTTTATTCGTTTATTCGTTTATTCGTTTATTCGTTTATTCGTTTATTCGTTTATTCGTTTATTCGTTTATTCGTTTATTCGTTTATTCGTTTATTCGTTTATTCGTTTATTCATTTATTCGTTTATTCGTTTATTCGTTTATTCGTTTATTGGTTTATTCGTTTATTCGTTTATTCGTTTATTCGTTTATTCGTTTATTCGTTTATTCGTTTATTCGTTTATTCGTTTATTCGTTTATTCGTTTATTCTTTTATTCGTTTATTCGTTTATTCGTTTATTCGTTTATTCGTTTATTCGTTTATTCGTTTATTCGTTTATTCGTTTATTCGTTTATTCGTTTATTTGTTTATTCGCTTATTCGCTTATCTGTTTATTCGTTTATCCGTTTATTCGTTTATTCGTTTATTCGTTTATCCGTTTATTCGTTTATTCGTTTATTCGTTTATTCTTTTATTCGTTTATTCGTTTATTCGTTTATTCGTTTATTTGTTTATTCGTTTATTCGTTTATTCGTTTATTCGTTTATTCGTTTATTCGTTTATTCGTTTATTCGTTTATTCGTTTATTCGTTTATTCGTTTATTCGTTTATTCGTTTATTCGTTTATTCGTTTATTCGTTTATTGGTTTATTCGTTTATTCGTTTATTCGTTTATTCGTTTATTCGTTTATTCGTTTATTCGTTTATTCGTTTATTCGTTTATTCGTTTATTCGTTTATTCGTTTATTCGTTTATTCGTTTATGCGTTTATCTTTTGTTTATTCGTTTGTCTGTTTATTCGTTTATTCGTTTATCTGTTTATTCGTTTATTCGTTTATCTGTTTATTCGTTTATCTGTTTATTCGTTTATTATTCGTTTATTCGTTTATCTGTTTATTCGTTTATTCGTTTATCTGTTTATTCGTTTATTCGTTTATTCGTTTTTTCGTTTATTCGTTTATTCGTTTATTCGTTTATTCGTTTATTTGTTTATTCGTTTATTCGTTTATTCGTTTATTCGTTTATTCGTTTATTCGTTTATTCGCTTATTCGTTTATTCGTTTATTCGTATATTCGTTTATTCGTTTATTAGTTTATTCGTTTATTCGTTTATTCGTTTATTCGTTTATTCGTATATTCGTTTATTCGTTTATTCGTTTATTCGTTTATTCGTTTATTCGTTTATTCGTGTTTATTCGTTTATTCGTTTATTCGTTTATTCGTTTATTCGTTTATTCGTTTATTCGTTTATTCGTTTATTCGTTTATTCGTTTATTCGTTTATTCGTTATTCGTTATTCGTTTATTCGTTTATTCGTTTATTCGTTTATTCGTTTATTCGTTTATTCGTTTATTCGTTTATTCGTTTTCGTTTATTCGTTTATTCGTTTATTCGTTTATTCGTTTATTCGTTTATTCGTTTATTCGTTTATTCGTTTATTCGTTTATTCGTTTATTCGTTTATTCGTTTATTCGTTATATTCGTTTATTCGTTTATTCGTTTATTCGTTTATTCGTTTATTCGTTTATTCGTTTATTCGTTTATTCGTTTATTCGTTTATTCGTTTATTCGTTTATTCGTTTATTCGTTTATTCGTTTATTCGTTTATTCGTTTATTCGTTTATTCATTTATTCATTTATGCATTTATTCATTTATTCATTTATTCATTTATTCAAAATATATTCCCGCCCTTAAGCAAGTCATTTTTGACAAAAACTACTGATTCGTAAATCAAGAGCCACTGATTCGTAAATGAACAGAGAAGGTAATGGTAAAATTCTTAGATTAATAAAGAAATGCTTACAAGAATCATGTGGGTGGGATTTGGTTATTATTCATACAATTATTTTTTGTAATCTAAAAGTCCTGGAGCTATAAGAGTATTTCCTCAGAATATTATGCCATATCTCAAGCGGGAATGAAGATTCGCTGAATATACACGAGCGGTATGAAGGTGACTGAATTTGAAAGAATTCTGAACGCATAGCATAACGAGCTTAATTTTGTGTGCAATTCATTTTAATGGACGTTCCATTTGGGATTTGACTGAATTGAGAGACCTAAAAATGTTGTTGCCTTAACATCAGCCAATGGTACAACGTTCATTTTCAATGGAGTACAGGATTGTTTATTTGAAAAGGAAAATGCATTAAAACCGTTTTCTTTTCATTTACTATTAATTTGTTATTTTGGAACCAATTTGAGACATCAGATATTGTACTATTTACGGTTTCTTTATTGCAACGAATCCGTATCATTCGCAAAGAGAACCGTTCTTCCGTTTCGAATCGTCGAGGGCATATCGTTTACATATAGTAGGAAGAGAATAAGCATAAAATCTATCCCTGAGGGACTCCACGTACAATTAGCAAAGTGTCAGAAAGGTTTGTACATAATGTTCCATTATTCCAGTAAGGTGTCTCTACTCTCTGAGATCGTTGTTTAAGATACGAACGTAACCCATCTAGGACAATACCATGGATTCCATATGAAGGTAAAATTACCTCAAAAGCATTAGAAAGATCTAGAAATAATCCAATAGTTTCTTCGTTTTGATCCAATGATGAGGCGACATCTTTAAGGGGAAAAAATGGTTTTTTGTGTATATTTTGATGTTCCAAATCTATGTTGGCAATCTGAAAGCGTGTCGTTCAGAATGGTTTCCATTCGTAAAAAGAGTCTCTGTAATATTTTTTAAAACAACTGAGAGAAGAGAAATAGGCCGATAATTTTGAATTTAATTTTGGTTGCCTTTTTTAAAAAGCGGCTTAATCTTAGCTCTTTTAAAAATATCTGAAAACGTTCCGGTGCATATGGATGCATTAACTATGTGAGTTAACGGGTGTATAATGGCAGGCGCACAGGTCTTTAACAAACGATCTGGAAATTCATCTAAACCGGTCGAATATTTATTTTTTAGTTTACCGATTATTTTGAGAATTTCTTAGGAAGTAGTTTCGGAAACAAATATCGTATCTAAAATTTTTGGGGAAATGTTAGATATTGAATTTGGTGACTGAAGGTTTTTAGTGATATCGGCATCAATTCTCGAAAAGTATTGGTTAAAGAGACGAGCAACTGTTGCTGGGTCGGGCACATTTCTACATTCTTTCTTTCACATTTTCTGTTATAATTTAAAACAACATTCTCTACAAGGTTTCTAGTTGATTTGGTAGAATTTTTCATTATATTCCACATTGATTTTGTTTTGTTATTTGAGTTCAAAATATCCTGATCGTGTTTCATTTCACTTCCTAAGCAAGGAAGGTTCTGTGCGTAATTGACTAATGGAATAGGCACACCAGGCGCCTCATATGGTTGTATATACATTTTTTACTGCAATAAATTGTTCCCAGGCAATTAAAATCTATCAATATTATACAAAATAAAATTATTGAAACATTATTTACAACATTTTATGGCCAGATTGGCCACTTGCTAAGGTATGATTCTGTTCAGTAAATAAAACTAAAATTAGTAGAAATGTAAGAGAAACTGCACATTATGGATATAGAAGAATGTAGTAATTCTATAAACAGCTATAAGCCTATCTAACGGAATGAAAAATTAACCGTCCATCAGAAGGGGAAGTGTAGTTTTCTAGACTTGTCGGTAATTGCAATGGACAAAAAAGGTTTATCTGTAAATATTATTAAGAGTTGTTTACAAGTGTAATTCTGTTAATAAATAATGCACAAACAATTTAAAAAGACCGCCGATAACTTTGTTTTACCTGAAACCCGTCTGTATACTGATTTAGCTGGCAGGAAAGCCTATTAGCTGCTTTAATAATTGCTGGAGTGTGTAAAATTTTAAAGGCAGGCACATTACTGAGGAAGCGTGAGTGTGAGTCGATAGGTCGTTCCACGCATTTGCACAATTTCCCAATATTGACTTGTCGCTCTCTCAATAAGGTGAATTTTCCAAATACAAAGTGTACATAGTAAATTAGTATTTGCATTACATACAGGAAATTTTCAGCGAAGAAAAATAAGTGCAAATAAATGAAGCTAATACCTTATAATTAGTTGAAAATATTTGATTTCCAGAAACGTTTCATTATTATTTGAATATTACAACTTATGAACTTACACATATTACTCACTGTCAGTGACCACACCCATATACGTAGAATTAGTCACAAAACACACTTCAGAATTGAGAATATTTTACGTTTACTCAACAAATCTATCAATATTACTTTTGTCGGTTATATAACAGTGTAAATTTAAAAAAAACATAGAAATATTGCCTGATACTATTTTCCCGAGTTGTTTAGTGTAGTAAATGCATGAGTTCATTCTTAAAATATTCCATTAATGAAGTACATATGTTTATAGATGGTCAATAAGGGAAAGAGAATTATGATAAAAAATATTTACATTTTTTAATTAAAATCATTTTTCACCTAAATGGTTTCAAACATCTTGTGCTGCAATCGTTGGATGCTTTTGCGACATGTGTTAATCTATTTCACAAATATATTTTACCGGTCTCTAACGAGTCAAAACTCTTTGCTCTGCCCGTACGCATAATATTAAAAAATCGACAAAATGTTACTAAAATTACTAAAGGCGATGTCTTCTGCTTTATTTAAGGATGACTTTAGAAGGATACCTGATATATTCATGGCGAATACAGGAGTTCTATAGACCATACTAAGTTGTGTAATAGAAAGACGAAATATATTCGTAGACAGAATTGTTTTCAATATTAGTAGTATTGCAACTACGAGGGAGAAGTGTGAATATACAAGACTTTTCGGCACAATTTTACTTACATTTTATTTAAATATAATTCGTTTATAAATTATATATTACATTTACTAATGAAAATTCCTCTTTTGAATAACTCTTCATTCTGTTCATGTACCCGTTATGTACAATTAACATCACACACCCTGTATCTATAACGTCTCCAATTACTGTATTAACCAGTTACAATATTGACCGCTCAACACCAATTCACGATCTCTTGGTATTTGTATTAATTTTAATTTGTTAATATTGTATTTTAGGTAAATAAGCAATATACAAAATATATGAATTGTTTTGCAACGACAACAATAGTAATAATAAAAATAATAATAATAATAATAATAATAATAATAATAATAATAATAATAATAATAATAATAATAATAATAATAATAATAATAATGTTAGACATTAAACTTCTGATTCTACTAATATGAAATTAATTTGAGCCACATAAAATGTCAAAGAAATAGTGGAGAGGCAAACCACTTCATAGAAAAAATCTAAAAAAATGGAGAAGGGGCAGATCAATAAAAATCAATTATTTATGTGGCCTAAAAGTGGAAGAATCGAGCCAGAATCGGAAGCAGTTCTAATAGGTGCCCAAGATCAGGCGTTGAGAACACATTATGATAAAACGGTTCTAAAAATTTCCCAAGATGATAAATGTCGCATTTACCAGATGCAATTAGAAACCATTGATCATATCGTCTTACCTTGCCCAATTCTAGCAAAGACTGAATACTTGAAAAGATACTACAGACAGTAGTTGGCTCCACTGGCAGATTTATACTGCCCTCGAAATTCCAAACACATGCCCGAAGTGGTACCGACCCTCACCAAACCCGATGACGTCTGTTGTGCTGTGTACCATACTGTACGACCAACAAATCTAAACTGATCGCACTATTGTGGCAAAGAAAACGGAGATTGTTATCCGGAATTTGGAGAAAAATGTGTCTACTTGTAGGCTGTGCGATCAAAACGTTGGCAGAAACACGTCTTAAATACAAGAGTTTGGAAATCGAGATCAGCCGAATGTGGAGATTAAAAGCCTAGGTCGATAGTTATCGACCTCTGTTATTTATCGAAGCTCAGGGATTTGTTCCGCAAAATTTGTGTAAGAACTGGGATAAACGCCTAGATCATTCAAAAGACTGAAAAGCGCAAGACATTGCTTTATTTGGAACAGCCCTAATTTTACGCTTGGTATTGTAGATGCGACAGTCCCTATATCTGCTCCTTTGGAAGCTGGTTGCAACCTGGAGTAAATTTAATATTCAACTGATAGCACATTTAGTCGTGAGGTTGAGGAATAACAACAACAACATGAAATAAACCATTTGTTACCACAGCAAGAGGTCTGTACAAGAAAAATTTTAAAAAGTATGCACACAAATTACAATTAAACTCGAATGTAATAATCCTTAAAACGAAAAAAACAGTTATCCTGGAAACGTGTCGAATAATCCGCACCGTGCTGAATTTATCATAAACTGTAACTGAGTATGTGGTCTGCCAAAGTAGACCGTACACACAACCGGATGTTAAATCTCCCAGACTAAAGCAATGATAATAATAATAATAATAATAATAATAATAATAATAATAATAATAATAATAATAATAATAATAATAATAATAATATTCAGTAATAATATTCATTTAAAAAATAGAGTAACTTTTGTTTTTAATGTGATTCTGCAATGTGATTTTGATATAATTTTTATTTTTCATCTGAACTTCGTATTTTCGAGAAACACGAAATTTACAGTCTAGACAAAACAGACAGTTATATATTTGAACTGTTTCTATTTAATTAATCTGAAAATTTGGTAGTGATGTTTTCCCAATTTCTACCGTTCACATTCAATTTAAATATATTTTTCCTAATATTTTGGGGAATATAATTTTCTTTACAGACAATGTAGAGAAAGTTATAAAGAACTTCTCTTTGGTAAAAGTCAACCACTTTTTATCAAGTATTAATGAATAAAATAAAATGTCACATTCAAAGCATATGACTTCATATCTATTCATTTGATAAATACCATTTATTTAAATAGTGAGAATAAATTAAAACTAGTATTTATACAACAGTACACGTGCTTTATGCAGTAATTTGTATCGTGTGTATACTTCCACCTATTATTTGTACGGAATAATGTATAATTGCACAATTAATTTTACTAACATTTCAATCTCTTGAAAATATCCCTTCGAGAAACGAATCACAGGCCAATATAAACGGGTAGGATATCTTAGTGACAATATCTATTACCGCTGAGCGTCGCTGACCGGAAGATCCTGGGGTTCGAGTCTTTTCGGTGTGTACTCTATGGAGGGGAATTGCAGCGGTCGGTTTCTCTGATCACTATGTTCTCGTGGTTTCTTCGATCAACACCATGAGAATGCCGGAGCAGCACCCTAACAAACAGACCAGGGACCGACCGTGAGATCTTTCCTTCCTCATCCTTATACACTCATCTCCCTTCCTCTCTCTCCAAACACACACACACACACACATTTTCTTGCAATCTAATTCCACACGTCTGGAGACCAGTTGGTCCGTAAAGCTTGTCCAATGTGGGGCGATGCCTCACCGGGGAAGACAATGCCAAAAATGGTTACACACTTCGAATGCATTCAGAGGGTCTAAAATGATCACCAATGTCTGCAAATGAATATATGGTGGGATATTTGATGTAATGAAGGTACAAATAAGGTTGCCCCTGATAGGTAGGCAACTCTTCATGCATTGATGTATGGTTGGAACACGAAATTTCTTTGCCTCAGAACGTGACCCGCTATGTAGGATATTCCATTTAAAATTTGTTTTCGATATATCTCGCAAAGTGCACATTGGATAAAGAACACAGGGTATAATGAAAGTTGTTCGTATCGACGGGGCCCATCCAAAGGTATCCTACTCGACCCCCCACACCTACCCACAGGGGGGATAAAAAAGTTAAATGGGAATCCCTCTTTTTAGTGCAGTTTTGGAATCTCCGAAAAAATACGTAACTTTTGTATTTAACGTTTTTTCCTATTTCGTGATAGATGGTGCAGTAATCATTACAAAATAAACAAAAATGGTTTTTAAAAAATTAGTTTTTTCTTGGCAGTTATTTATCGGATCGAATGAAAAAAAGTGTCCAAGTAAGCTACTGAACGAATTCAAACGCCGCAGTGTGCCTTCTTCCATAGGACAAAACTCCTTTCTCTTTCTACAGGCTGGAGAAAATTGGATTTAAAAATATTCAAAAACAAAATGAAGTCCCGGGTTTGGGGACTTTCCTCTATTAGTTTAAGTGTATATCCACTTTTTAAATAAATTGTATTTACTCACTGAAAATGACATATATTTTATTCCTTACTTCTTGGTAAAGTGATTGGCTTTCACCAAAGAGAAGTTCTTAATAAATTTCTCTACATCGTCTGTAAAAATAATGTGTTTGCTAAAATATTGGGAAAAACTAGTTTTAAACTAGCAAAAAAAGCTAAACTAGCTAAAAAAGCAACAGGTAGAAAATCTATAAATCTTTCATGTATTTCTGTTTTAATATTTAAACAATTAAAAAGAACGCTTCACAAACAATATACAATAAACCCTCATTAACACTAATTCCAAGATACCGAATTATCGGAGTTCGTGTTATAAAAAGTCCTGTTATCCGAGTATTATAAATGTCCATATTACTGTAAAACCTTGCCGGGCCTAAAGTTTTGTTCGTGTTGCGGCGAAATTCGTGTTAATCGAGTTCGTGCTAACGAGCGTTTACTATATTTCCCTTAAGTTATCTAGACTGTTATTATAGAGCACTCTTCAATATCTTCATCGGCCTACTAGGTCTTCTTTCTCTCGAAATGTTATTCCTTGCTGTATTCAGAATTTTTTCTTTAGACATGCCAGATACACGTTTGTTCCATTTCCTTCTAGGACCTTGTCTTAGGGTAGAAAAGGTAGAAAGTAATGGAACGGAAATATAGAAAGAAAAGGAAGGAATCAGGAACTGAACGGAAAGGATGAACGCAGGGAATAGGTGGGAGGAACAAATGGACGAAATGGAACAATCAACTGGCGGATGGAACGGAATGGAGCGGAAAAATTGACAAAGAAACGAAAGAAACAGGCGAAGTGAAGGAAATGGGAAGAATACAGAACGAATTAACGAAGAAAAAATACCGGTAAAGACATTTTTCTAGTAGAAATATACGCGCCTATATGGCCATAAATAGAAGAGTTTTGTCTATTATTGATTGAGAATTGGCCCCTGCATTTTGGCTGTATCTGTGACCCAAAGCGACTTCTCTTAACATCCGTATTATTAGACAGTATGCGAAGGGTGCACTTGGAAAAGAACTTTAATTATTTAGTAGTAAAATAACTCTTAGAATAAAAACAGATTGTGGAACTAATGTTGCTCAAAATGTTTGTTAGTGTTTGTTACGAGTATTTAATTTTATTTGCTTGTCACAGTGTATTAAAAACTAGTAAACTATGTCATAATAGTGGAAGAGGAGGGAACACAGGAGACGGAACACAGAGGGAACAGAATTAAATTGTCTAAGACAATATGTTACTTATCATGCTTAGGAATCTATTTCTGAGTATCATGTATTTAGTTACATGTGTTTTAAGGTGAATTAATACAGACGAATGAAAGAAAAAAATTTAAGAGCCTGAGCCATAACGAAGTATGATGCTGTATCCTAAAAATATTTCATTTTCTCTCAGTGAGTTCTCAAGTCCCAACCAATAATTCAATTTTACTCAACTAATAATGAAATGAGGTGTAAAGCTGTGAAGAAGCTAGAAAATAAAAAGAAATAAACTGTTGAATTAACTTAGCACGGGATGTAACTTTATTTAATTTCAATTGATTAATATAGCTTTATTATAAAGTATATTAACAAAATTAATTATTCATTGTGTGTATTTGCAGTTACGTTATTAGATTTTTATCTTATTCATAAAATAGTTCATAACATGGTTCACTTCACGTAGTATTATACCGACCAATGGGGTTTCATTAAAAATAGCCTACCATCTGTTTTCATTATTGAAGCAGTGAATAATAGCTGTATTGAAAGAAAAATACTGATATCTATTGAGCTTGGATTACATGCTTACGTAGCCTGCGGTGATACAACTTTCGGAGAACTCGTTTATTTCCTAATTTTTCCCACTTACCTCCTTGGCAGGCGATTTCGATCTTTTGCCTTCTGGGAATACTGCTGTTTGAAAAACGACTTTGTCGCGGGCGAGAGAGAGAGGGAAAGTACCGAGGACCTGGTAGAAGTTGAAAGTGGAATGAATCTGTAGCTTTGTAGCTTTCACTTTATCGATCGTCTCTCCCCTTCTAAATCCGGACATGTTCCTTCTCTTTAGATCTACAAAATGCTGCCAAAGGCAAAGAGGTATATGTAATGAACGAAGCACACAATTCAAGACCACATTAATATTTACGAGAAAACATTATTTGAATATCGTAATAACAGGAATTCATTGATACGCGAAGAGGGAAAGTAGCAAAGACGACTTGAATTGCAAAGTGTATTCTTGCGTGCCTATTACCTTAACATCAATGTTGTCCGGGAGGAACAAAGACGTAAATGACTTCGCGTGGGATTGCAGGAAGTAACAGCCATCTTTAGAGTCAAAGATCTCATTGATTTTCTTTCTGTATAAGTAGTTGCCAGCAGTCAGACCTTATATGCCAGCAAAGCAGGGAAATCATAATAGCGAATGAGTTGTTCGTGAAAAAATAGGGCAGAAACTCCTTTAAACCAAGACGGTCGGGCTGCCGACCTCATCAAAAACCGAGAATTTTCGTGTTGGTTTGGCTTAATTAATTCGAGCATAATTAACATCGGTGTTCCAAGAGCACATACATTCTTGTATTATTTGTTACCGATACTTGTACAGGCACTTGGGATGACTTTATACCATGGGAGTGGCTTTGTACCAAGCACCACTTTAGTATATGTGTGTTACATTAAATGTTGGCGTTTGTGGTTTCAGTTACATTAACCGTTAGTCGATTCTCTCGATTAGTCTCAATCAAGTAATGGTTAATGCAACTGAAAATACAAACGCGAAAATTTAATTTAACAACCATTTATTAAAGTGGTGCATGGTGCAAGGTCATCGTCTATGGTCCTAAGTGACTCCAAGTGACTGCAATTATAACAGCTATACAGTCTACTTCAGTCGCTGAAGCTGTTAGGACGTGTGTCGCTGTCGCTCTCGAGTTACTGTTGTCAGGTGCGTCCAGTGTGTTTTTACCACTTTCGTCACTTTAACTAGTCAATTAAAGTGAAGTTGTAAACATGGTTATATTGTGTGGTGCATGCAATGAGATAGTGTCCACAGACAGAGAGAAAATAATGTGTAGAGGTGACTGCAAGAAAATATTTCCACTTAAAAATTCAGTTCCCAGGAAAAATTAAGTTTTCCCTGACGACATTGCTTTTACTTTTTCTCCTAATGATGAACAACTTTGAAATTATATTGAAGACAATCATATGATTATAAAAAATGGAGCAGCAATAACAAAATTAGTGTTAATGAAAGAAAACCTAGATACATGAATATGGGATTTGCTGATTTTAATTTTAAATATTTAAGTTACATATTTTTAATCTTAGTTAAATAGTTAGTTATATATTTTAATATATATTTTTAATAATATATTAAGTTATATATTTTAAGTTCCATGATCATAATTGTGTTTAAAAACTGACATGCAAACGTGAAATAATAGAGAAAGTCAACTATTTCAAATACATAGGAATAATAATTGATAATAAAATGACTTGGAAAAATCATGAGTATACAACAATATGTAAGGGGTAATATAAAAAATTCTATTATCTATGAAATTTTTACGATATCCATACACATAGAATTCTATATTACGCACTATATATTCAAAACTCCAATATGGAATCCAAATATGAGGAGGCACATTCAAGAATCTGTTAAGAAACTGAGAATAACTCAAAACCAATTGATCCGTATTATCTATAAAAAAAGACACTTTCTTTACTTCCTCTTTATAAACATTTAAACATTTTAGCATTTCAACATCTCTTTGTATATAAAATACTACAAATGTTCTATGTCAAAAGCGGAAATAATTTAACTGATATAATATTTCACCGTTTCAGCGCACGGAGCAAAGCCGCTAATAAAAAAAATCATAAATCTCTAATATCAAGAACCTTGGTCTTCATTGGGCCTCAAATATGTAATCAATTACTGATAACATTGAAAAATAGTAAGTCATTGAATATTTTCAAACCCAAGTTAAAGACAAACACCCAGTAAATTTTCACTTATTTTATGATTTAAGGGTATGTTTTTTTATTTTTGAATGTTCACAAAACGTTGGATTGTAAATAAAAATATATTATTAAAAAAACACGCCACACACAAAAAATACTACGTAGAAGTAAACAGGCAATAAATTATAAATCCAGTATTGTTGACCTCACCACTGGTTATCGATGGTTAGTAATTCCAAAAAACTACAACGTACATTATCTCTGTAAGAAGATGGCAATAAATATTACTATTATTATTATATTAATAATATATTAACGTAAAGTCGTAAAATATTATATTCTAAACTTACAATCAACATTTGCTCAAAAAGCAGCAGAAAATTATCGAATGGGCTGTAGATTGTCAAAGTAAGACAGCTGGGTTATGGGAATAATAAAGTAAAACAAATACATGTATATGGAATGATTCTGACAACTTTAAGTAGTCAAGAAAGTAATTTACTACATAGGGGGTAAGAGAAATATACTTTTTGCAATCACGAACCCGCAAAACACTTTTTTTCGAAACAATAAGCACTTTTCCTTCCAATATTACATATCTCTATACTCCATAATGCAGAGTAAAAAAACAAGTTCTCATGAAACAAATGACACAGAAAAACGACCCGTCTGGTGTCTTCAAGTCTCTGATGATGATGATGATGATGATGATTGATGTTAATGATTAAAGGACTAATGTGGAAGCTGTGAAATCTAAAGTTAAAGCAAGTCTTCGTTAACAGACGCATTCCAATCCCACAACGGGAGAGGGTCACAGACATTACCCAGCGCAGTGTTTACTTTCTCATATTGTGTACTTACATAGTAAAAAGACAGTATTGTAATGTCACGACAAAATTAAGCGATTTTTCAAAAGTAAAAACTCGTATTGTGGGATCTGGTATCGAAAAAGTGGATAAATCATGTTACGATAAGTACAAGAATACCAACTTTAACACGTCGTATAGTCAGAATCCATGTGATGGCGGTCCTTGATACTGACAACTGAATTAATATCAAAACGTCTGCCTCTGTCTATGTCTGTGTCTTTGTCTGTGTCTTTGTCTGTGTCTCTGTCTGTCTCTGTCGGTGTCTCTGTCGGTGTCTCTGTCGGTGACCCCGTCGGTGACCCCGTCGGTGACCCCGTCGGTGACCCCGTCGGTGACCCCGTCGGTGACCCCGTCGGTGACCCCGTCGGTGACCCCGTCGGTGACCCCGTCGGTGACCCCTTCGGTGACCCCGTCGGTGACCCCGTCGGTGACCCCGTCGGTGACCCCGTCGGTGACCCCGTCGGTGACCCCGTCGGTGACCCTGTCGGTGACCCCGTCGGTGACCCCGTCGGTGACCCTGCCGGTGACCCTGTCGGTGACCCTGTCGGTGACCCTGTCGGTGCCCCTGTCGGTGCCCCGTCTCTCTGTCCCCGTCTCTCTGTTCCCCTGTCTCGCTCTGGCCCATCTCTCTCTGCTACGTCTCTCTATCTTCCTCTGCCCCGTCTCTCTCTCTCCCTCTCTGCCCCGCCTCTCTGTCCCTGTCTTTTTCTGTGTGTCTTTGTATACCTCTGTGTTATCGTGCTAGTGCCTAAACTGTTCAGACGATTTTCCCCAAAACTCATCTAAATCTAACTCGAGGCTCTCTGAGTTCGATGTGGATATTTTAATTTTTGGGTGTAATTTACATGGAGACTAAAAAGCTTTTTCAAAATTTTCTGAAAATGGCACTACATGTTTTGATTAAAATTTGTCCTCAGATAACGTAAAGGTCTCTTAATATAATGTTGCCAACCTCATTTTCGTTGAAATCTCTTATTTTTCGATGTTTTCAAAAGTTAATTTTTTTCGGAGGCTTCCTATAACTACAATATTAAATATAAAGATTATTTGAATGAAAAATGTTCTTTAAAGTGCTCCAGAAGGCAAAAGATTATGAATTTTTCGTTTTTAGTTGCATACTCATACATAAAATCTCCGCTTAAGTTGATAAATAATTTCTGAACCTTTGCTTCTTGTAAAGTGTTCAAAATTACATTTAAAAAGAAGTTATGTGGCCATCTTTGGGTAACTGACAGCGATAACGTTTATATCAATGTGCGATTTGTTTTGTTTACTTTGAATTACCGCGGTAGAATTCCGAATGTCAAATTCTGAAGGTGGTGAAATTTTTATTATCTTAATTTTTCTGTAAAGTGGCCACATGTAATCAATGCTTCTGTGACTGTTTATATTGTGTTCTTCTGCGCTTAGTGAGCATTTATTTCTCTTTTAAAGTAACAAGTGTATTTAAATAATCGCTTAAAGTGTGATTTAATTACGCTTAGTGATCTATCTCCCTTTACAATGTGATTAAAAGCGCTTTACGTGATTTTAAGAAAAGGAAGAACGTGGGCAAATCCAAAAATCAATTGTTAGCTATTGTGGCGTCATATGGGTGTAATCAGAACACAGACGAGAGTGGGTTGTAATAACAGCAGGTTTATTCACAATTTAGACCGTAGTCACAAATAACCAATGCACTGTATATAATTAACTAACTAAATAGACCCACTGCTAGGAGAGATATATACAACGACTACCACACCGCAACATACTACCAAATGTTTCGCCGTGCGTAGTACCGCCTGCCCTCAGACCGACTACATGTCTCACTAGTCATGACAATAACTGCCGGCTTCTTGCACCGCGTGCACGTTCGCACCTCTCACGGACTACCTACGCTGCTGCTGCCAGGATCACAAGAAGGGCGAGCTATTGTTCTCACGGCCCTTAAATAGCCCTCGCGACACTGCCCGCCGCCTCCATTGCCTCCGCCCTAACGACACGCACACCCTGTCGGAAAAGCCCCGTGCGTCATAGCTTCTGCCTTTGTCTACGCATCCGGAGCACACTTCGCGCCACCTGCCCACGCTGTTTTAGCGACACGGCGCTACACTATGTTCACGAAGAAGCGAAGGAAATTTCACGAAGATTACTACAGTCGACTCCGGCTATAGTGAACTTCTGGGGACTAACAGGTTTGATTCACTATATCTGATGATATGAAAATAGAATTTCTCCACGAAGTATTATGTTATTAAGAGATAGGAACAGCAAAATTCATTAGCAGCACGAATTGAAAATTTAATTATCTTTATTTGTCCTTAAAAAATCAATTAACTTCAATTGTTTGCTTCGTACATTTTTCAGATCCTTGATAGTCACTTCTCTAGATCCTTGTTCAGAGTTCGAGGTCTCTCCATACTTGATTCTGCATTGTCCTCGGTCTCGTAGAATCTAAATGCGATATTGATACCTTTCAATGCCTCTTGCACTGTGGGAACATCGTCCCACTCTTCTAAAGCTCTTCAACTCGCCTAATAACATACGAGATCCACACAATTTCCAGCGACTCATTTCCTACGTTCATTATAGCCGAGGTTCAGGTTCACTATAACCGAATCTGCGTATGCTTATTTGTAATGTAAGTGAAACAGGACTAGTGATGTAAGTTATCTATAACTGAGGGTTCACTATAACCGAAATCGACGGTAGTTCTGGAAAGAAACTGTTGATAAAGAGCTTCAAATAAAACCATGAAAGAAATTTAGCAAAGGCATATGAAAGAAGAATAAAAGTAGGAAAGAAGTTTGAAGAAACTTTGAGAAAAATACCCTGATGACAGAGTTACGGTGGTAGAATGCACTAGAAACTTTATTTTCCGTCAGTTTATTTTTGAAATGATATTTTTTTCTTTTTCTCCAAATTTACTGGACAAAAATTAATGAAATGTTTACAGATCTTCAAATGTACTCTTCTGCATATTTTAACCGAGTGATTTTACAATAACTTGTGTAGGTGACGATTTATAAAAAGAAATATATACAAAAATGTGTAAAAAATACAAACAATTATTACTTTTTTCTAAAAAAAACAAAAAAAAATTTTCGAAAGCCCCTGTGTTAAAATGGGATCATAGGTGCAATTTTTGTGAGATTAAAATGCGATCATAGGCTCAATTTTTCAATCCAGTTATTATGAAAAATATCTGAGAAAAGGAAAAACGAAATACGTCAAATTAACATGGGAGAGATAGAGAATTCCGGAGTCTCTTAATGACAAATCTTGAAATAAGGTCGTATACAATTATTGCAAATATGAGTAGTTTCTGCGTAATTTTGTGTGGAATAAAAGCAATTTTAAAATTTAAAACATTTTTATTCTTAAAAAAGGACCACGGTTTTTTCTTTAAATTTTCTCCTCGTTTGTACAAAACGAGGCAGTAGGCAGTAGTGGCGTAGTGTCATAGTGATCTCGGACCGAAGGGTCGCGGGTTCGAGTTCCGCCTCGGGCATGGTTGTACTAGTTTTCGTCCTTTCACCCCTTACCATCACCATTTCGTTTCATCTTCATAGTTACTAAACCGTTATCTCCCATAGTGGTCGTTAATGACCTAGATGTTGATACGACTTTAAATAACAACAACAAAAAAAGGAAGTTAAAACTATGGGTTAATATGAATATAAAATAGATTTTTGCCTTAAAATCTGTTCCAAAACATCAGTTCTTTAAAGAAAACCACGTTCAATTTCTTGAGAAAACGAGTAGTTTTCACGTTATTTCTGGTTGTAATTAATGAAGTTATAATTTTTTTCTGAAATTGGGTGATTTCATGATTGTTGCCATTACTTAGGAGAATCAGTAAACACACTTAGATTTGATTCATATAATTAAACTAGGTAAACACACTTACATTTGATTCATATAATTAAACTAGGTAAATATTACAAAGAAAATTAGGTTGGCAAATTCGATATAACTTGTGAAGGCATAAATCGTGGAATTGAAAGATTACAAAGACTAAGATTAAGCATAATATGCTATAATTGAATCATTATGAAATGCTTGAGATTGTTAGGTTATGAAGATGGCATAAACAAAAATTTAACAACTATGAAAAATGTCACAGTAGAATTAGCACCTAATGCTGTAAGAAACTATTACGTGGATGTTACGTTCGATGTCCGAAAAGCGGCGCCGAGTTTCACAGCGCGATAAGCCGCTGGGCGCGCCGACGCTCGGTGTGAGTGATGCAGTGGCCAGCTCTGTGACCCAGAGATTGTGACGAACACAGCGACGACGGGGGAACCCGCAAGAATGCATGGTTATGCTACCTGCCTTGAAACAAGCAGGTTTGCAATATAGTGAAAAACATTTAACCCATCAGTGATACACTGTTCAATTGCCACGCTAGCAAAAGCAAATGGCTGTTATGATAAGAGTTCATGCATAAGAAAATGATTGCCCGCACAGGGACTGTTAAAGCTTAAACATTAAATGGAATACAGTGCAGCATATAATGGCAATAACTATGTCACTGCGTAAATAAACAGCAGTGCAGTGCAGCATATAATGGCAAATATATATTGCGCATACAATGGCAATAACTATGTCACTGCGTAAATAAATCAATAGTTCTGTAGCACGTACACAGAAATTTACGTGAGATGTAAATGTTGCAAGCCCGGGCAATTAATGCAATTCTAATTAGTTCATCGTAGAATACACTGCTGTTGGCGTAACATGTTAAAGCAATCTTACACATGCGTATACTTAGACATTGCAATGTGAAGATATTATAACGTGGGTGTGAGCTCGCGAGACACATGTGCTCGCTACGAAATTTGGAACTCAACTGTTCGCAGGCGCAGCATCTGTGTAGACACGATCGGCCGTTAGTGACGTTTCTGTATCAACCAATAGGCGAGCGAGTAATAAACTGGTGATAAAATTGAAAGTAAGGAGTCTCTTATTTATTAATTAAATGTCCAGGGTTTTAAATCCTGAAAATTTTTATATACACTCCTAGACAAAAAAGAGTTGGACCCAGAAGGGCGTGTGCAAATGGAGTGCAATGGGAAGAGGATATCGAGGGTATGAAATGATTACATTTTCAGCTCACAGTGCAGAATATTTATTGCACAATGCATTGAAAAATGCAATTCTCAATAGGACGTGCTTCTATTCCGCATACAATGAGCCAAGCGTCGCGGAAGTGACTTGTAGAGATGTAGGATGGCATTCTGCGATATCCCGTACCAGGCCTCCTGATTGAACACACACAGTTCCGAATATTGCGCAGACGAGGAGTGTTCTGTAGGGAGCGTCCCATTGCATCCCACCTGTGCTCGATAGGGACGAGATCTGGGGATGCTGCGGCAGATTCTATGTGCGTTCGGGCGTTGATCTGCTGGACTATTGTCCCGGGGAGTGAGTTCAAGATCGGTAGAGCAATTTGCTGCGGGATTTCCTCAATGTAGCGGCGTGTTTTTAAAGTGCCTTCGATGTTTATCGAAGGTTATACGCAATTGCACCCGACACCCTGATACCACGTCTTCGAGAAGTTTGGCATTCGAAAATAAATCGTGGTATTTCGCGTTCACTGTGGTGCCTTCACACGTTGATTCTCTGGTTATCACCGCTCAGGCAGAAGCGAAATTCATCGCTGAGCACCACGCGCTGCCAGTCTGCGTCCTTCAACGCCTACCGGATGCGACACCTTGCCAAACTTTGCTGCCGTTGGCGAACCGTCAAGGGGAGTCACCTAAACGGCTCGCGTGAGCGTAATCCCACGTGTAGCGTCGCCTGGTCCGGCGCCGGTGCGTCGGGCCGCTTCGGGGAAACCCGCGTTAAGCCGGATGTGGGTGGAGGGTGGCGGCGCCACGCCGCGCCGGTTGGAAAAGCCCTCAGGAATCCCGGCTGGAATTTCCTTCAAAGGGACGCGCGCGGATGCGAGTCTAAGAGAGGTCGGTTGTAGCTCTGGAAAGGCTGGCCAGCGAGCCGTGTGTCGCCCGCTGCTTGTAGGGTGGGGGCGAGCCGGCGGATATTTAAGGCCGCGCCGACAGGCGCCTCGCGGGATACGCTGGGTGTCGAAAGACGTGAGGTATCTCCAGTGCAATCCTTGCACGTGATCTTCAGGTCGAAGATCGGTTTGGCAACAAGCCATGTAACTGGTGTAGTTACGGGACTCTATGTCCGACAGCTTCGCACTTCGCGTTGCTTTTTGCTGCTTCCGAAGCAGTGGTTCTGGGCGAGGCCTAGGGGACGGTCGCGGGGTTTCGCGGCTAAGAGAATTGAAAGGTTGCCAAGGGGCTAGATTTTTGTATCATATCATTGTACATTAATTGTAAAAAATCTGTAAATATATTGTATTTATTCAATCAGAACAGTCGTCTGTGTTTTTCACTCTAGTACGTCACAGACTCGGAACCTTTCTTTTCTAAAACTGGTGGCAGCGGTTATCGAAAACTCACGTCGGGGCGCTCGCAGCAAATTCTGCCACTTTTCTTTTCTAAAACTGGTGGCAGCGGTTATCGAAAACTCACGTCGGGGCGCTCGCAGCAAATTCTGCCACTTTTCTTTTCTAAAACTGGTGGCAGCGGTTATCGAAAACTCACGTCGGGGCGCTCGCAGCAAATTCTGCCACTTTTCTTTTCTAAAACTGGTGGCAGCGGTTACTGTAAACTCACGTCGGTGTGCCTGCACCAATTCTGCCATTTTTCTTGTCTAAAATTGGTAGCAGCGGTTATTGTAAATTCACGCCGCAGTGCCTGCGCCAATTGTTGCAATTGTAGTTCAAAATTGGTTGCAGTGGTGCTTAGAACTCACACCGGGTGGTTGTGCCAATTGCAGTTAATAATTGGTTACAACAGATTAAAGACTCACGTCTATCATTCAGCTTTGTGGAAGCACTTACTACGTTCGCAACGAACGGGGAACGCGGAAGTCTGCAGCAGCATCCGCGGGGACATCAGTGCGGCATCAGAGCCATCGGTGCGCGCTGATTAATCAGAACAGCACGCGTAAAGACAGTGTACGCAGTTAAACGTGAATACGCGTCGTAAATACGTGGCGCCGGCAGTGTCGCGCACGCCACGAGAAACCGAAAAGTGCGGTGTTTCGGTACGGTAGTTTCGGGGCGGTACAATCCGACTCGGAACCTTTCTTTTCTAAAACTTGGTACTGGTACTGGAACGAGCTGATATTGGCACTGGAACTTGATCTGCTAATATTTGCATCACCGGAAGAACACATCACGGACCGACCTGAACGAGAGGAAGGAAGGAGGCCACAAACCGGATCCAGAAGGCGCTCACGCGACACCGAGGTCAACTGAACGTAAGTGTGTTTTTTGTTCTGGCCGGGGATCAATTCAGGCAATATGGCTTTCTTAGCGGGTTATAGGAAAGAGGTGCTTGTTAGGGTCGCGATGGAGATGGGGGAAACATTAGAAGGGAACGAGACCGTTGTTAAACTTAAATCAATCATTACGGAAAGCGAGCAGTACGAGGAATCATTCGTGAAACAACTCGCTGACCAAGAAAAAGAACAGGTTGCAGAAATACGAGAGCAGGAAAGATTACGCGAAGAGAGAGTGTTAGAGCAGGAAAGAATACGCGAAGAGAGAGAGCAGGCAAGAGAACGCGAAGAACGCGAACGGCAATTTGAACTTGAAAAGTTAAAACTAACGAATCAGGCTCCCACGCGTGTTTCCATAGGTAGTAGCGACACGGGAAATCGAACTAATATTCGTATTAGTCAAGTCATGGACAAATTCAAAGGCGAAGGCGACGATATTACGTTGTTTTTAAGTGTTTTCGAGGCGCATGCTCGCCAGCTTGGTATTGCGCCGGTCGAATGGGTAAGCCATTTAATGGGTTTACTTCCTAATGAGGTGAACAACTGGCTCGTAGTAGGATCCGATTCACCGGATCAAGATTATGACCTAATTAAAGAACAATTATTAGATATGTACAAGTTCACGGCAGAAAAGTGCCGGCAGATGTTTTGTAGTCACGTAAAAGGTGCAAAGACCACTTGGAACGTCTATGCACGTGAATTAGCTAGTTATTGTAAAAAATGGGTCTCAGGTTTAAAGATCGAAACATTTGAGCAATTGCTAGATCTCATTGTAACAGACCAGATGAAGCGAAAGGTGCCGGCGGTTATGCGTGACCATTTCATTGATGTGTGGGGTGAGGTTTCTGCGTCCCAAGATTTGGCACGAAGGCTGGACACCTACGAAAACAACCGGGCTAGCGGATATAAGAAGGATTTCTCGCGGTTCGGCAATAAAGAGCAGGCAGGCGAACGGAAATGGCCGAAGGCGACGGAAAGCGCGCCGACCACTTCCAAAACGGCAGTGCCGAAGGTAGCTAGTAACGCGGAGTTCGAGAAGCCGCAAGAACGGACGTGTTACTTATGTAAAAACCAGGTCACATAAAAAGATATTGTCCTCAAAATAACAATAAACCTAGCGAGAAGATGTGTCACGTGGCCGACGCTAGTGCGCCAGAGTTATTGTCTCCACACACATTTCTTGCCAAAATTTGCGGCGAAACAGTCACCTGTCTCCGTGACACGGGGGCCACGATCGACGTCATCAACGCAAAGCACGTCACGCCGACACAATATACCGGCGAGTCCGTATGGGTTCAGCAGCCCCTGGACGAAGCGCCGAAAAACCTACCGGTAGCCAAGGTAGAGATTGTAGGGCCATTCGGTACTCTTGTTACAGAGGCCGCAGTCGCGAAGAATTGCGACTTGCCTTATTACATTTTTAGTAATCGTTCTGCTACGATTTTGAAAGAAATAAAGCAAGGTTTCTTAGAACCACAGCCTATCTGCGCTGTGCGGACTAGGGCGCAAGCAGTGGCTGAGCGCGTAAGGGCGGAAGGGCCCCAGACAATAGAGGCGGTAGAGCCTGCCGAGAGTACAGGAAACGGCCGAGATCAGGACGCGTTCCAGGTAACCGCTTCGGAGGAAACCGAGGATGACAATAGAGTTGGTCAGGGCGAGGTCGACGCCCCGGGCAACTCGGAATCAAACGATCAGGAATCTGAATTAGATTTCGGTAGCATTGCTTTGGCTCGTTTGGACCCCACCGAATTTGCTACAGCTCAGAGACAAGACAAGGAGCTCGCGCCGTTGATTGAGCGTGCGGAAGGACCCGAGACGGATCGGCGCGATTATGTTATGAAAAACGGCCTATTGTTTCGTGTCCGGCATAGTAAGCGCGGAGAGCAGTTCACTATGTTAGTAATACCGCGGGTGTATCGTGGCACGATCTTAAAACTCTGTCATGAAGTTGCTCACGGCCATTTAGGGGTCACAAAAAGCAAAGATGCCATGGCCAAATATTTCTTCTGGCCGAATTGCTATAAGGATATTGAAAACTATGTGCGTAGTTGCGACAGTTGCCAACGAGTAGGAACCGGCGGCGAAAAACTTCGCGCGCCTTTGAAAATTGTTCCTATAACGGGCGAGGCATTCGAGAAAGTGAATGTCGACGCGTGTGGCCCATTTCCAGAAACGGTCACCGGAAACAAGTTTATTTTAACGGCGATGTGTTTAGCCACGAAGTATCCCGAGGCTATTCCGATACGGGACCTAACTTCGGTCACTGTAATTGAGGCATTACTAGAATTATTCAGTAGAATAGGATTTCCACGCGAATTGCAAACCGACCAGGGCACTTGCTTCACGAGTGCTTTGACAGCGGAATTCGCCGAGCGGTTTGGCATTAAACTGGTGAGAAGTTCGCCGTATCATCCTCAATCAAACGCAGTCGAAAGAATGCATCGAACTATGAACCGACTTATGAAGGTTCTGTGTTTGGAGGCAGGGACGGATTGGGAATGCCAGCTTCCCGCTATTATGTTCGCGTTGCGCACGAGTGTGCACGAATCATTAGGTTTCTCTCCTGCCGACTTGGTGTACGGGAAGAATCTCCGTACCCCCATGACACTTCTTTATGAAAGGCTTGCGGGAACTGCGGAAGGTGAAGAAAATTCTGTAGTTGAGCATGTATTCAAATTAATCAATCGTTTGAAACGCTCCCGTGACCTAGCTCACAATAGAATGGCTGAAGAACAGCAGAAACGTAAAGTGTGGGATGACCGGAAGGCGGTCTCACGTACTTTCGAGATAGGCGCGAAGGTGTTGGTTCTCGCACCTAACAGGACGCGGAAGCTCGCGGTTCAGTGGATAGGGCCGGGCGAGATTCGCGAGAAAATTTCGGAACATAACTATGTGGTCCAGATGCCGGGGCGGAAGGAACCCCGCGTCTATCACATTAATATGCTTAAAAGATACCACCAGCGGACAGAGTACTTAAATGTGCTTAGTTCTACGACTGTGACAGACGCAGGTGACGAAGACGCGCTAGATCGCTATGCGCTTAAATTGGATTGTTGCGACTTTGACGCGGAAGAAATGCTGAGCGGGACTGAGGTCGAACCGGAGTTTCGCGACGCTCTGAATACGGTCATTTGTAAGTACAGGTCAGCTCAGAATAGGTTAACGCAGATGCGCTTAGTCGCATGTTTGATGATGTGAATTGATCCACCGGCGAGAATAGGGAACACGCACGTTCATGACATGTATAAATGTCGGTGAAATTCTATGTAAATAATTTTGTAAATTCAAGGGTAAAATTGTTTTGTTGTTTTTTTGATATTTTTATATGTAGATACATACATGTGTCAATAAATTCAGTTAAGAACGGCACATGATGTATGTAACGAATTCCACAATTATGTAATATTTCAATGTAAAGTAAATGTTTGTATTTCAGGATCTTATGTAATTCGAGATGCGTCAAGAATTATTATGTAATATTTCAATGTAAAGTAAATATTTGTATTTCAGGATAATATGTAATTCAAGATGCGTCAAGAATACTTATGTATATTTATGTATATAGGAGTAAGGTTTAAATGTACTGGCAACATAGCTTAGGTGAAAAGGGAGGGGGACAGCCCAGAGATTTATTTCACACATTTCGATTAAATAGGGTTTGATATTTTGGTATAATTATGTTCATGTTCATATAAAAATTAGGATGTAGAGGTCTCACGACCAGGTAACTTAGCAGAATTTTTTTCCTGGGCATATTTTGCTGCGAAAAAAAATTCTCACCCCCCGGCATGGGAGGGTCTGTAGCGTCGCCTGGTCCGGCACCGGTGCGTCGGGCCGCTTCGGGGAAACCCGCGTTAAGCCGGATGTGGGTGGAGGGTGGCGGCGCCACGCCGCGCCGGTGGGAAAAGCCCTCAGGAATCCCGGCTGGAATTTCCTTCAAAGGGACGCGCGCGGATGCGAGTCTAAGAGGTGTCGGTTGTAGCTCTGGAAAGGCTGGCCAGCGAGCCGCTGCTTGTAGGGTGGGGGCGAGCCGGGGATATTTAAGGCCGCGCCGACACGAGCCTCGCGGGATACGCTGGGTGTCGAAAGACGAGAGGTATCTCCAGTGCAATCCTTGCACGTGATCTTCGGGTCGAAGATCGGTTTGGCAACAAGCCATGTAACTGGTGTAGTTACGGGACTCTATGTCCGACAGCTTCGCACTTCGCGTTGCTTTTTGCTGCTTCCGAAGCAGTGGTTCTGGGCGAGCTGGGGACGGTCGCGGGGTTTCGCGGCTAAGAGAAGTGAAAAGGTTACTTAAGGGGCTAGATTTTTGTATCTTATCATTGTACACATTAATTGTAAAAAATCTGTAAATATATTTGTATATATTCAATCAGAACAGTCGTCTGTGTTTTCACTCTAGTACGTCACACACGTCATACTTAGGTCGTCTGGCAATAGTGCAGCGGGACGCGGGATGTCTCATTGTGGGTTGATCTGCGCGCTGAAGGTCCGCAAGCAGCGGCAAGTTTCGCTCAGTCACAACCTATGGACGAAATCCTCCTATCAAGTGAAGTCGTAGGCTTCCGCGGCCAGAGCCATGTAAATGATCTTGGCTGTCCAGGTGACGCCGCGTCGAAGGCTGTGTTGCCGACGTTTCGACCATCTTATCGTGGTCTTCCTCAGGGCTGTTGTGCGCAGGTGTGGTAGGCGCTCGGGAATATATAGTAGTGGGGGCCGGTGTGATTGGCTGGAGCAGCCGGCCAATCGGGAGGCCGGCGCTCAACGGTGGGAGGGGGTCGCGTCGGGCGGCGCGGCGCGTGATCGGACGGCAAGGAACGGTCCGGAGTCGGGCGGTAGGGGGCGCTCCGCGATCGGACGGCACCGGCCGGTCCGGGGTCGGACGGCATGGTGCGGCCCCCGATCGGACGGCAAGGATCGGTCCGGCCCGAAGGGTGACCGCGTGGGGGCCCGTAGCAATGGCCGCCAGGCGTCGTGGAGGCGCAACCCCGCGTCGCCGTTGATGTTTTGGGGGTGTCTGGCTATTTCCATTGCTTCCTTTATCCGTCTGGGCCACCATCGCTGTTCTCTGGCGAGCACCCTCGTGTCTTCAAATAAAAAGTCATGCCCGGTTTCCCAACCGTGCTGGGCGACAGCGGAGCGTTGAAGATTCTTGAGTTTAAAATGGCGGATGTGCTCGCGTAGCCGTTCCTCTACCGTTCTGCCCGTCTCGCCGATGTAGTTTCGCCCACAGTTGCAAGGCACGGCGTATAGTCCTGCTGTTTGGAGTGGCGGGAGCTGGTCTTTGACCCGCACTTGGGTTTGGCCTAGTTTATGGTGGGCCTTAAAGATGGTTTTGACTTGGAACCGTCTCAGTAGCTTTCCAATACGGTCTGTAATGCCCCGAATGTAAGGAAGTGCCACTGTTGCCTTGTCTTCGGATTCCGTGCTGGTTTCTCCGTGAGTCGTCGGGTGGTGGGTGAGTCTTAGAGCATTCTGGATGGTGGGTCCGTTGTACCCATTAGCCGCGAAGGTTGTCTTAAGAATTTCCCGTTCAGCAGGAAGGCTGGCTCCATCACATATTCTGACTGCTCGGGTGTTCTCAGAACGCCGTTCTTCGTCGCAGGGTGGTGGTGCGATGCTGCTTGAAGGTAGCGGTTGGTGTGCGTCTGTTTCCTGTATACGGCGTGTCCTAGGCTGCCGTCGTCACGTCTGCTAAGACGTCGAGGAAGGGTAACCGGCCATCATTTTCCACCTCCATGGTGAACTTGATTTTGGGGTGGGCGCTGTTGAGATGATCTAAGAATTCTTGGAGAGTGTCTTGTCCGTAGGGTCATATGACGAATGTGTCATCTACATATCTGACCCACATGGCGGGTTTCAGCCTGGCGTTTTCTAGTGTTTCAATTTCGAAGGCCTCCATGAAGAGGTTGGCAGCTATAGGTGATAAAGGCGAACCCATGGCCCCCCCCTTCTACCTGGGCAAACACACTGCCACGAAACTGGAAGAAGGTGGATGACAGGCAAAAGTGAGCGAGGTCGACCTATTCTGTCCACGGTCTTCTAATTTGTTCCGGATGACCGTGACTGCTTCGTCGACCGGAACCATGGTGAAGAGTAATGTTACGTCAAAGCTGACCAGAACGTCAGTATCCTTTAGCAGCCTACCTTGTAGCAGGTCGATGAAGCGGCTGGAGTTCTTGACAGCTGACGCAACATCTTCTGTCAGCGGGCGTAGTTTGGTTGCAATGTGGCGTGCCAGCGGATGTGTCGGAGAGTTTACGGCGCTCACAATTGGTCGTAGAGGTATGTCAGGCTTGTGGATTTTGGGAAGCCCGTACAGCCGTGGCATGGCACTGTGGCCCATCTTTAACTTCTGCTTGATTTCCGCTTCAATAACCGTGGAGTTGTTGACACGGGTCGCGACTTCTCGAAGTTTTCGGAGAGGATTGTGTTGAAGCGGGGCGTAGGCCTCGTCCTCGAGTAGGGCGGCCACTTTGCTGTGGTATTCTTCTGTCTTCATGACCACGGTAGCGTTGCCTTTGTCCGCAGGTAGGATGACAATATCATCGCGCTGGCGTAAAGTGCGCAGAGCCAGGCGTTCTTGCCGGGAGATGTTGCTGCGCGGTAGCTTGGCCCGTGTGAGAATGCGTGCTGTCTCTCTGCGAATTTGGTCCGCCTCCTCCCCGGAGAGGCGCGTGATGGCGCACTCGATCCCTGCGGCGATGTCTGTTGTTGGCACACGTGTAGGTACAGTAGCGAAGTTGAGCCCCTTGCTTAGTATTGATAGGGTGGGTTCATCCAGGTCTTCTTCCGTTAGATTAACCACTACGTTGTTGGCCTGTAGTGGAACCGCCTCCGGGTGTTGTTTCACTTTCTGCGCATTGAATTTCCTCGATTGGCGAGTCTTTGCATCGTCGTGCACATGGATAGCGTGCTCTGCAGTAGCCGTGTCCAGGATGTCCCAATCGGCTCTGTTTAATGTGGATGAGAGCATCAGGTGTAGGTGAAACAATTTCTCCTCACTGTGCGCTAGGTCGGATCGGGTTTGTTGGATCCTCTCGCGGAGTAGCGCAAAACCGGATCTACGTAGAATTCGCGCTGCTCGTCGTGTCTGGATATGATGTTTTACGTTGAGGAACGCCGGGAGGACGTCCTCGTCTCTGCATCGTAGGAGGAACGCCAGCGGGCAGAGCTTGCGGCTCCGTTTGTCCCGTAACTTGCTGAATATTCTGGTGGATTTATAAATTTCCCACCGCAGAGGCGTGTTAAGTGAAGTCGTAGGCTTCCGCGGCCAGAGTCATGTAAATGATCTTGGCTATCCAGGTGACGCCGCGTCGAAGGCTGTGTTGCCGACGTTTCGACCATCTTGTCGTGGTCTTCCTCAGGGCTGTAGTGCGCAGGTGTTTTCAATTTTCCCCTCGCCAATATCCTTGGCGATGCGGGAATTTATTCAAGGTTGATTGGATACATAAGCTCCAGCTGTAAAGCTTTTGGAGCGGAGGTGAGGGCTTGTAACTTAAATAAACTAAACTTATATCTAACTTAAAACTAAGACATGACCACTTTGGGCAGCGAGTTTTAATACAATTAATAGTTAATCAATTGGTTTTCAGTGTTAGTTCTTTATATTGTTCTTAGTCATCTTCGTTTTAATTTTGCACTCACTCACTTATTCATACCTAAATTTATATGTACAAACACATTCGCTCACTCATACATACCACACAGCACTACACTTCACTTTGTACACTATATACACTTTATTTTCGCCACGGCGCCGACTTTACTCAGGCGTCCGTGGCGCCGCGATGTTTTCAGGGCCTGGCGGTTGAGACCCGGCTGAGCGCGATTCCGCGCCTCCCACGCAGGTTCCGGCATCAGTAAGCGGCGACCGCCTCCCACGCACTGTCTGCTCCCCCGCGTCGCACAGCTCGGTGAGCTTGTGCGGGGGAAGTGCGCGGAAGGTGAAGGCGACGTGCTTCGGGCCTTTTCTTCTATGGAAGGCCCTGTGCACGCCGCTGTTCGCCGCTACGCCGGTCTCGCGCACGATGCGCGGAGCGGACGGCCTCAGCGGCACCTAGCGAGCGGCGCCCTAGCGAGCGCCGTTTCCGCCCGCTTCTGCAGCTCCGCCGGGAACTGATTTCGTATGCCCAGAACTCTGAACACGTCAGCATTTCTGGGTGTGCGGTCATGGCGAAGGTTAGGAAGGTGCGGGCGCGCCGCGAGGCGCGCCGCTCTGTTCTCTGCAACCCGAATGGGGTGCAGAGTTGAAGAAGGAGCAGCGGCGAAAACCTCGCACGCGTACGCCCACAGGGGGCGCACGCACGCGGTGAATAATCGCCGTTTTAAGGAGATAGAAAGTTCAGGAGAGCGGAGAAGAGGTTTCAAGAGAAGAGTGCGGTTTTGAATTTTGGCCGCGAGACACCGAGCGTGCGCATGCCAACGGAGACCGCTGTCAAGCAACACGCCCAGATATCTCGCTTCGCTCTGCCAAGGCAAGCGCGCGCCCGCCAAGCTCACCGTTTCATCGGGGTTTGCCCTCTTACGAGTGAAGTTGACGGCTACGCACTTATCAAGGTTCAGAGCGAGTCGTTTCCGACTTAGCCATTCAGGAAGGGCGGCGAGACAGTCACTTAAATACTTAACTGACTGCCTGACGTTCGCCGATTTCGCATAATATGCGAAATCGTCCGCGAACATCAGGAGTCCGCAGCGTTGAATACCAGTTTTTGTTTCAGCAGGTAGCGGCGCATCATTCACGTATAAGCCGAAGAGAGTAGGAGAGAGAACACTCCCCTGAGGCACGCCCGCCTCGGCTCGTCTGAGGGACGAATATACGTTATTGACGCGCACTTTGAACTGCCTGTCAGAGAGAAAACTCGCGATCAATCTGACGTAGCAATCGCTCATCCCCGGCTCCGTGAGGCACTCGAGTAAACCCGCGTGCCACACAGAATCGAAGGCCGATCGCATATCCAGAAAGACCGCTGGCAAGTTCTGCCGTCTCTCGAGGGCGAGGCCGATCTCCGTGCAAAGCCGCGTTAGCTGCTGCGCGGAGCTGTGACCAGCTCTAAATCCAAATTGCTCATCTCTGAGAAGAGTGAGGCGACGTATTTCCTGCTGCAAACGCGACAGAATCAGTCTCTCAAACGTCTTCCCTAGGATGGAGAGGAGACTAATTGGTCTATAACTGCTCGGGATTAGTTTATTCTTGCCAGGTTTTGGAATAAGCGCGATGGTCGCAATCCTCCACGCCTTTGGGAAATAACCGCACGCCAGGCACGCATTCAGGAGCTCGAGTAGAAACTCGACTCCGCGCCCGCCCAGAGCACGCAGCTGGCCGCCCGTACACCCGTCTGGCCCAGGTGACTTGGCTGGATTGATGCGCCGGAGCGCGCTCTCCAGCTCCCTCTTTGTCACTCGGCGGGCCGAGGTGAGAGGGAACAGCGGTTCAGTGGTGTTGCAGCTGACCGCCGGCGCCATCGGCTGACCACCTGTTACAGTGGCGGCCAATGGCAGCGCAGCGGCGCCCGTTTCAAACGCGCGGAACTGCAGCGCAAGCGAGTTCGCGAAGATTTCGCTTTTTGCCGCGTCGTCCCACACGTAAACGGGCCGAGGTGGTGGAGCGCCGGGTGCCCCCGTCCCGGCGTTGCTCTGAAGCGGGTTATTTACTCCCGGTTTGCGGCTCAGCGCACGAGAAAGATCCCAAAGGTGCCTCTCGTGAAGGTTACATTTAGAAATTGTTTCTGACTATTTAGCAGCTCTCTCGTCCCGTAGAGATGAACGGAATTCTCTGCTTAAACTGCGCGCCCGCTCTCCGTCAACGGGATCGCCATAGCGGTGATGAGCTTTGACAGTTCTACGCAGTTCTCTTAAAATCCTTCTTTGCTCGTCTGAGAGCTCAGGGCGAGAATTCTCTACTCGCGTGACAGTGGAGTTTTGCTTGAAGGCTGATTTCAACGTTACAGTGAAGTGATTCACTGCTTCGTCGATTTCGGCCTCCGTATTTACTGGTTTCTGCTCAAGCTGAGAATTCAGCTGAGCTGAGAAACCTGCCCAGTTAGTGTCACGCGAGGTTCGAAATCTATTTTGGCATTTAGCTACAAGGGACGCCACAACACATGTTACTGGATTGTGATCGGAATCCAGTGTGGCAATTGAGCGGGGAACCACGCACTCAACGCCTTTCACGATCACAAAATCAATAACACCCGGGTTCCTGTTACGTACTTCCGGGAAATGCGTCGGGCTATTCGGTGCGCAGATTTCCACGCCCCGCCTTGTCGCTACAAGATTGGCAATTTTATTACCGTTTCTGTTAGCTCCGAGGCCGCCCCAGGTTCTATGTCTGGCGTTAAAGTCACCCAGGAGGATGACTTTGGAATTTAATGCAAGAAGCGCATCAATTCCAGCCGGATCTAAGATTTGGTCTGGGCAGTAGACGGACACAGTGCGCAGGTGTGGTAGGCGCTCGGGATTATATAGCAAGGGGGCCGATGTGATTGGCTGAAGCAGCCGGCCAATCGCAAGCAGTTTTTTTTTTTTTTTTTTTTTTTTTTTTTTTTTTTTTTTTTTTTTTTTTTTTTTTTTTTTACATGAATCAGGCATTTATCTGCCCGAGTTTGCCGAGTTTGATTCACCCCAGTCGCGCACAGTCGAGCGCGAGAGTAGGTTGCGCTGCGTGCGCTTAGTTTGCGTCGAGAGTTCGCGACCCGGCGCGAGTTTTTAGTTTTCGGAGTTTATTTTTTCGCGCTAGTGGCGCGCCGAGTGGTAGTGTGTTTTACGGAGAGTTGGACTTGTGCTGTTAGGAGATTTTTGGTTCCTGGTTTTGTACTTTGGTTTTTTGTGATTTCGTGACTGTGATTTTGTGATTTTAATTTCATTCTCGTTCCGGGGACTTTGGTTCTGGGGGACTTGACTTGGGGCGGCGCGCTCGCTGCTCCCGCTTTCGGAAGGCGAGGAGGGACAGTTGTGTTATTGCTGCGCCGACCGACCCAGTGCACCTGCACGTGTCGAGTGCTACGCGAGCGCAGTTGCTAATTCAAACACTAACTTTGTAGGAGTAATAAACTCTAGTTACAGGTGTTATTTTGAAATTGGAGGAATTAAAGTGCACCGAACCAGACAATGCTCGCTCACAGGACATGCGAAATAAACGTCTGACAGATACCCCTACAGTCAGCCCGGTTCTGTCGCGCACTAGCATGACACGGAGAGCAAATCGGTCTCTTTCACTCCCGCGGCGAAATCATTGCCGCGCCTGCCAGTACCTGGACGACGCCCTTGGCCACACGTGCGTGATAGTACGACGAGCAGACCCTGCGCTTCATGACGACATCAGCGCACTGAGGAGAGCCGCAGCTGAAGAAGCCGCCGCAAAGCGCAGTACACACATCACTCAAGTCAAACTCGGTGAGTCTGTTCCGCACCCCGCTGAGGCGCCCGCTGCTACTGACGAAGTCACCCCCCACCCCTGTACCCCCTCTCAGCCCACATGCCAGTCGGACGAGCCCCCTAGTTCGCCCGAGACCAACCCCCACAAAATGATTGCGTCACCGCCCCCGCCTTCTGCCTCACCGTCTTCGGTCGCCCCTGCCTCGCCGCTGCCTACAGAAACCGACCCAGCCGCCATCACGCTTACGGAGCAGGAGCGCGCTGATGGTTGGGAGATGGTCGGACGGGCTTTCAGCGCCCCGAAGCCGCTCCCATCCCAAGCTTGGCTGCACCTTAATGCACTGCCAATTTCCAACCGCTACCAGGTCTTAACACCTAGAGAAGCTTCCGCCCCCCCGAGTGCTCCGCGCCCGCCCACCCATCCCCCTGCTGGCTCCACCGCCACCCCTCAAAACGTGCGTGCCCCCGCCCCCCGCTCTCGCGAAGTGGTGGGGGAAATCTGCATACAGATGCCCGTCGACACCCAGGCCATCTTAAACCTCTTAAAGCCCAAACTAACAAAAATCTTACGAGGTACTGTCACACCAGCCTTCTTTACGCTCAAACCGGCTTGTATCAAAGATCATCAAACCATAATCCATGAGCTAGAAAAGATGCAGAGCATGAACCGGCATGCTCAGTATTTCTTCCGCCGGGCCACCGAAGAGCGCCGGCACAAGCTTGTCATTAGAGGCTTAGAGGGTGGAGCTGACATTAACTCCCTTAAGGAGGAAATTCAATCTCAAGGCGTGACTGTCCACTTTATTTCGGAAATGATGCGACCACGCATAGATTTAAACGGCAGAAAAGTGTTTGATTCTCTAGGTCTATACCTAGTGGAAATTAATTATGCCCAAATCAATCAAATTAAAACCATCCAAGCGCTACAGACCCTCCTCATCAGATGGGAGGAGTACAAGGGGGCTGGGCGTGCTCCGCACTGTAAGCGGTGCCAGATGTGGGGCCACTCGCAGAGCGGGTGCCGCCGAAACCCTGTCTGTTTGTTCTGCGGCAATGGACACAGCTTCGACGACTGCCCCCGCAGTGGTCAACCCAAATGTGCCAACTGCGGAGAGGCGCACGTCGCAACTTACGGCGAGTGCCCTGCGCTACTCGCCTACCGCGAAGCACGCTCACGTCAACTTCAAGGAGCACGACTTACTCGCTCCGCCGCCGACGCGCTCCGCCAGCAGAATAACCTCGCCGTCATAGTGGTGGTTGACAGTCTTTTCGGCCTGCTCCGGGTGGAGCTCTTCCGATTAGATGTTGGCTTTTGGAGTTGTAGGCTTTTTGCGGGCGCCCTATGATTGTCTCATGTTGGGCGCCCGCGATGATTTTTTAATTCAGTTCTAAATTTTTGTTAGCTTAGCTGCTCCCTTGTTGTTGTTTTTGGTCATTTCCCGTTTCGCGCACACCAACCGGTCGTTTTTATTTATTATAAGTTGTACATAAGTCTTAAAATATAGTCCTATTATCTAATAAGTCTTAATCATCCTAACAAGTTTCTATCTAGTTCTGTTTAAGTAGTTTACATATTGTTTACAGGTTTTTCCTATTGCCTAGTATCTAAGTCCTAGCTTAATTCTACTGATACCTAACCTACGTCTTATATATCTAATTTCTAATCTAATTCTGATTGTTCCTAATCTAAGTCTTATTTACAAATGTTATTTACAATTTTATTTACAACATATTATTGAGTTATGTCTAGGGCGTGGTTGATTACATTTCCAGTTTGATATCTGGGCATAAGAGCAAAATATAACAAATAGAACACAAAGTATATTTACATGGATGTGATAGCAATACAGAGATTGGCTAGTATAACTAAATAAAGGTACAGTTTGGAAGAATGGGAAGTGAATAAAGTGGCACTAGTAGGAACAGAGGGTGAGGAGACGAGAAGGTAGCAGAGAGAGGCATGGAGCGCAGCGCAGTACACATAATGGCACGGAGTATAAGATTTGGGGTGGAGGTATTTACAGAATCTGTTCCTCGCCCGCAACTTGTCTGACGAGGGAGGAATGAAGAGAGTAAGAAGTTAAATTTTGAGGAGTTTAGGGGGGTTTCAAGAAGATGACGTCAGAAGGGAGTTTCTTAGTTTTGAATCGAGATTTTTTAAGGAAGTATTGAAGGTAGGGACGAAAGAGGGGGTGTGAGTCAATGTTTGAAAAGATTGAGGTGATTCTTTCCGTGGCGAGTGTGTGAATGGTGGAGGTGATAGAGTTAACGTTATATGAGAGGAGAACATTTCTGTAGGCGTCTCCTGGGGCGGGGTTAAGGGCCGATCTAATGAAATAATTTTCCGCTCGTGTGAGCAGATCACGAGTGGTTTCTGGGGCTGTGGACCAAACCTCACATGCGTAGAGCCCCGCACTCCTTACGCACGCAAGGTATAATCTGATTTTGGTTTTCTCCTGGAGGGAGCGGCTCCTAAAGAGTGGTAGTAAGGAGCTGATGCGCCATGTCATGTTTTTCCGCGCAGCTTTGATGTGCTCCCTCCAGGTAAGTTTGCGGTCGAAGATGACGCCTAGGTAGGTGATGGATTGTCGCCACGGAAGAGTGTGTGCATCTAGGCGGATGGGTGCGACTGTGTGCGTGTTGTGATTGAGTTTATGTGTGAAGATGATGGCTTGGCATTTCTGTGCGTTCAGCGCGAGGCCGTTTTCCGCACTCCAATTCGATAGTGCTAGTGCGGCGCGCTGGAGCCGTCCTGTGGCAAAATTGATCCGGCTATCTTTCACAGCGTATGCTATGTCGTCTGCGTAGATGAAGCTATGAACTCCGGTGATTGTCGGCGCATCATTAATGAAGAGAGAAAAAAGAAAGGGGGAAAGGACGGCGCCCTGGGGGACGCCGGCATAGATAGGGCGGGGGGAAGAAGTGAAGAGCTGGTATCTTACTGTGAAGGAGCGGTGGGAGAGATAGCTAGTGATTAAGTTAAGAATGTGGAGAGGGATGTAGGGACGAAGTTTGTGAAGAAGAAGTGGGTGGTGGACAGTGTCGAAGGCGGATGAAAAGTCGAAAAAGAGAGCAGGAACTGAGCAGCGACGGCTGAGGGCCGAAGAGACAAAGAAGGCGAAACGAAGTGCCTGCATAGCAGAGGAACGCTGCTTACGAAAACCAAATTGCTCCTCCCTGATAATGCCCTTTTTCTCGAGATCCCGTTGGATTCTCGTGAGAATTATTTTCTCGAGGAGTTTACCGAGAATCGGCAGGAGAGAAATGGGTCGGTAATTTTCCGGGAGGCGCGAGTTCTTATTTGGCTTCGCAAGTAGGGTGATAGTAGCCGCTTTCCATTCGAGTGGAAAGTATTGCACAGAAATGCACGCTGTGTAAATTTGTGCTAGAAGGTCGGCAGCCTTATGCGGTAGGTGTTTAATCATAGCTCCCGTGAGCTTGTCAGGGCCGCTCGACTTCTTTGTGTTAGTGTTCTTAATAAGGTCGCGCACCTCATCCGCTTTGATGTGCCAGTCGGACGAGATGGTGGTGGGGGGAGTGATGTTAAGTTGAATTTCCGCGGCGGTGGAGGGGAGCTGCAGCGAGCAAGAAATAGGCGGGGGCGAATATCTGTTGGCCAGCATGTCGGCGAATACTTCCGCCTTTACAGCGGGATCATAGGTCGGCGCTAGGCCATTTGGGCGCTGGAGGGCAGTAACGGCAGGGGCGGGGTTTCTAAGGGCTCGCTGCAGTTTCCATAGGTCTTCAGCATTGTTAATTTGCGATTTTTTAATGTACTCTTCCCACATCGCGTTTCTGTGATCTCTCAGGAGGCGAGAGGTTCTCCTCCGTATGCGTTGAAACGCGGCTTTTGCATCGGGGTCGCGCGATTGGTGGTAATGCCTTTGTGCTTTACGGCGCTCTTGAATTAGACGGATCAGCTCGACCGGGGTTTGTGAAGAAGAAGGTGATGATGTGGGGTGTTTAATGGTTGATTCGGTGAAGGCGGATTTGATTTGATAATTGAGATGGTTGATGGCGCGGTCAATTTCGTGAGTGGTGGAGAGAGAAGGGTTTGAGATAAGTTTGTTGTTTAGTTTAGTTTGATAAGTTTTCCAGGAGGTGTCAGAACTGCACTTGGAGTGGGTGGGGGCAGCAAAGATATCGTTATGAAGGGCGAAAATGACGGGGAGATGATCAGATGTGAGGTCGTGAAGCGGTTTAGGTGTTGAAAGAGAGAGAGATGGAGAGTGAAGGGCGATGTCCAGGATGTCAGTTTCTATGGTGTTGGTGATAGGATTGGTGCGTAGGTGGGTGAAGGAAGAGGGGGGAGTGATGCTGAGCTGATCGCATTGATTAAGGAAGGCTAATAGACGGGCTCCCGAAGAGTTACCAACGCGGCACCCCCAGTCCGGATGCTTTGCGTTGAGGTCGCCCGCTATGATAATCGGCGCCCCGAGCGTCAGCAGTGCATCGAGGTCGAGTACCGCGAGTGGTTCCTGAGGCCGCTTGTAGGCGGAGACGACCACGATCGGCCCCCGCGGCGTTCCAATCTCCACCGCTGTGGCCTCGATGCTGGTGAGAGGCGGGGTCACGAGAAGCGTGTGTGGGACCGTACGCCGAATCGCAATTAAAGTTCCACCGCCGCGGTGTGGGCCAGGGCGATCAGAGCGGTAAATGATGAAATTACTGAGAGTGAATCTGTCGCTAGGCAAGAGATGAGTTTCTTGAATAAGAAAGAGATGGGGGGAGTAGTCTGAGATGAATTGGAGGATTTCGGCTTTTTTCCTTACAATTCCCCCGTTTGCATTCCAGAAAACTAATTTAGTTAAATTTATGGGAAGGTTTCCTGAATGAGAGGGGCAATTTGGATGAGTTTAGAGAAGATGTCACCTGGGGTTTTGAGAATTTCAAGGACGGATTTGACTAAGTTAATGATTTTCTTCACTTCTGTGCCCTGCAGAAGTTTGAAGAGTTCTAGGAGTTCGCCGAGACCAGATTCTGGGGGTGTTTGGGCGTTTGGGGAGGGCGCAGATCCAGCGGAGGATGTGATTGGCCGGCCGGCAGTGATATCGGCGAATCCGGTACCTGCGGGAGTGGGGGCAGCGGGGACCAATGAGAGTGGCGGAAAGGCTGGTCGGACGCCTTGGGCGAGCATGGGTGCACTGGCAGTAACTAGGGCGGTGCGTGGCGCCGCGAGGTTATTCTGCTGGCGGAGCGCGTCGGCGGCGGAGCGAGCAAGTCGTGCTCCTTGAAGTTGACGTGAGCGTGCTTCGCGGTAGGCGAGTAGCGCAGGGCACTCGCCGTAAGTTGCGACGTGCGCTTCTCCGCAGTTGGCACATTTGGGTTGACCACTGCGGGGGCAGTCGTCGAAGCTGTGTCCATTGCCGCAGAACAAACAGACAGGGTTTCGGCGGCACCCGCTCTGCGAGTGGCCCCACATCTGGCACCGCTTACAGTGCGGAGCACGCCCAGCCCCCTTGTACTCCTCCCATCTGATGAGGAGGTTCTGTAGCGCTTGGATGGTTTTAATTTGATTGATTTGGGCATAATTAATTTCCACTAGGTATAGACCTAGAGAATCAAACACTTTTCTGCCGTTTAAATCTATGCGTGGTCGCATCATTTCCGAAATAAAGTGGACAGTCACGCCTTGAGATTGAATTTCCTCCTTAAGGGAGTTAATGTCAGCTCCACCCTCTAAGCCTCTAATGACAAGCTTGTGCCGGCGCTCTTCGGTGGCCCGGCGGAAGAAATACTGAGCATGCCGGTTCATGCTCTGCATCTTTTCTAGCTCATGGATTATGGTTTGATGATCTTTGATACAAGCCGGTTTGAGCGTAAAGAAGGCTGGTGTGACAGTACCTCGTAAGATTTTTGTTAGTTTGGGCTTTAAGAGGTTTAAGATGGCCTGGGTGTCGACGGGCATCTGTATGCAGATTTCCCCCACCACTTCGCGAGGGCGGGGGCACGCACGTTTTGAGGGGTGGCGGTGGAGCCAGCAGGGGGAGGGGTGGGCGGGCGCGGAGCACTCGGGGGGGCGGAAGCTTCTCTAGGTGTTAAGACCTGGTAGCGGTTGGAAATTGGCAGTGCATTAAGGTGCAGCCAAGCTTGGGATGGGAGCGGCTTTGGGGCGCTGAAAGCCCGTCCGACCATCTCCCAACCATCAGCGCGCTCCTGCTCCGTAAGCGTGATGGCGGCTGGGTCGGTTGCTGTAGGCAGCGGCGAGGCAGGGGCGACCGAAGACGGCGAGGCAGAAGGCGGGGGCGGTGACGCAATCATTTTGTGGGGGTTGGTCTCGGGCGAACTAGGGGGCTCGTCCGACTGGCATGTGGGCTGAGAGGGGGTACAGGGGTGGGGGGTGACTTCGTCAGTAGCAGCGGGCGCCTCAGCGGGGTGCGGAACAGACTCACCGAGTTTGACTTGAGTGATGAGTGTACTGCGCTTTGCGGCGGCTTCTTCAGCTGCGGCTCTCCTCAGTGCACTGATGTCGTCATGAAGCGCAGGGTCTGCTCGTCGTACTATCACGCACGTGTGGCCAAGGGCGTCGTCCAGGTACTGGCAGGCGCGGCAATGATTTCGCCGCGGGAGTGAAAGAGACCGATTTGCTCTCCGTGTCATGCTAGTGCGCGACAGAACCGGGCTGACTGTAGGGGTATCTGTCAGACGTTTATTTCGCATGTCCTGTGAGCGTGCATTGTCTGGTTCGGTGCACTTTAATTCCTCCAATTTCAAAATAACACCTGTAACTAGAGTTTATTACTCCTACAAAGTTAGTGTTTGAATTAGCAACTACGCTCGCGTAGCACTCGACACGTGCAGGTGCACTGGGTCGGTCGGCGCAGCAATAACACAACAGTCCCTCCTCGCCTTCCGAAAGCGGGAGCAGCGAGCGCGCCGCCCCAAGTCAAGTCCCCCAGAACCAAAGTCCCCGGAACGAGAATGAAATTAAAATCACAAAATCACAGTCACGAAATCACAAAAAACCAATGTTCAAAACCAGGAACCAAAAATCTCCTAACAGCACAAGTCCAACTCTCCGCAAAACACGCTACCACTCGGCGCGCCACTAGCGCGAAAAAATAAACTCCGAAACTAAAACTCGCACCGGGTCGCGAACTCTCGACGCAAACTAAGCGCACGCAGCGCAACCTACTCTCGCGCTCGACTGTGCGCGACTGGACACGCACCGCCCTAGTTACTGCCAGTGCACCCATGCTCGCCCAAGGCGTCCGACCAGCCTTTCCGCCACTCTCATTGGTCCCCGCTGCCCCCACTCCCGCAGGTACCGGATTCGCCGATATCACTGCCGGCCGGCCAATCACATCCTCCGCTGGATCTGCGCCCTCCCCAAACGCCCAAACACCCCCAGAATCTGGTCTCGGCGAACTCCTAGAACTCTTCAAACTTCTGCAGGGCACAGAAGTGAAGAAAATCATTAACTTAGTCAAATCCGTCCTTGAAATTCTCAAAACCCCAGGTGACATCTTCTCTAAACTCATCCAAATTGCCCCTCTCATTCAGGAAACCTTCCCATAAATTTAACTAAATTAGTTTTCTGGAATGCAAACGGGGGAATAGTAAGGAAAAAAGCCGAAATCCTCCAATTCATCTCAGACTACTCCCCCCATCTCTTTCTTATTCAAGAAACTCATCTCTTGCCTAGCGACAGATTCACTCTCAGCAATTTCATCATTTACCGCTCTGATCGCCCTGGCCCACACCGCGGCGGTGGAACTTTAATTGCGATTCGGCGTACGGTCCCACACACGCTTCTCGTGACCCCGCCTCTCACCAGCATCGAGGCCACAGCGGTGGAGATTGGAACGCCGCGGGGGCCGATCGTGGTCGTCTCCGCCTACAAGCGGCCTCAGGAACCACTCGCGGTACTCGACCTCGATGCACTGCTGACGCTCGGGGCGCCGATTATCATAGCGGGCGACCTCAACGCAAAGCATCCGGATTGGGGATGCCGCGTTGGTAACTCTTCGGGAGCCCGTCTATTAGCCTTCCTTAATCAATGCGATCAGCTCAGCATCACTCCCCCCTCTTCCTTCACCCACCTACGCACTAATCCTATCACCAACACCATAGAAAGTGACATCCTGGACATCGCCCTTCACTCTCCATCTCTCTCTCTTTCAACACCTAAACCGCTTCACGACCTCACATCTGATCATCTTCCCGTCATTTTCGCCCTTCATAACGATATCTTTGCTGCCCCCACCCACTCCAAGTTCAATTCTGACACCTCCTGGAAAACTTACCAAACTAAACTAAACAACAAACTTATCTCAAACCCTTCTCTCTCCACCACTCACGAAATTGACCGCGCCATCAACCATCTTAATTATCAAATTAAATCCGCCTTCACCGAATCAACCATTAAACACCCCACATCATCACCTTCTTCTTCACAAACCCCGGTCGAGCTGATCCGTCTAATTCAAGAGCGCCGTAAGGCACAAAGGCATTACCACCAATCGCGCGACCCCGATGCAAAAGCCGCGTTTCAACGCATACGGAGGAGAACCTCTCGCCTCCTGAGAGATCACAGAAACGCGATGTGGGAAGAGTACATTAAAAAATCGCAAATTAACAATGCTGAAGACCTATGGAAACTGCAGCGAGCCCTTAGAAACCCCGCCCCTGCCGTTACTGCCCTCCAGCGCCCAAATGGCCTAGCGCCGACCTATGATCCCGCTGTAAAGGCGGAAGTTTTCGCCGACATGCTGGCCAACAGATATTCGCCCCCGCCTATTTCTTGCTCGCTGCAGCTCCCCTCCACCGCCGCGGAAATTCAACTTAACATCACTCCCCCCATCACCATCTCGTCCGACTGGCACATCAAAGCGGATGAAGTGCGCGACCTTCTTAAAAACACTAACACAAAGAAGTCGAGCGGCCCTGACAAGCTCACGGGAGCTATGATTAAACACCTACCGCATAAGGCTGCCGACCTTCTAGCACAAATTTACACAGCGTGCATTTCTGTGCAATACTTTCCACTCGAATGGAAAGCGGCTACTATCACCCTACTTGCGAAGCCAAATAAGAACTCGCGCCTCCCGGAAAATTACCGACCCATTTCTCTCCTGCCGATTCTCGGTAAACTCCTCGAGAAAATAATTCTCACGAGAATCCAACGGGATCTCGAGAAAAAGGGCATTATCAGGGAGGAGCAATTTGGTTTTCGTAAGCAGCGTTCCTCTGCTATGCAGGCACTCCGTTTCGCCTTCTTTGTCTCTTCGGCCCTCAGCCGTCGCTGCTCAGTTCCTGCTCTCTTTTTCGACTTTTCATCCGCCTTCGACACTGTCCACCACCCACTTCTTCTTCACAAACTTCGTCCCTACATCCCTCTCCACATTCTTAACTTAATCACTAGCTATCTCTCCCACCGCTCCTTCACAGTAAGATACCAGCTCTTCACTTCTTCCCCCCGCCCTATCTATGCCGGCGTCCCCCAGGGCGCCGTCCTTTCCCCCTTTCTTTTTTCTCTCTTCATTAATGATGCGCCGACAATCACCGGAGTTCATAGCTTCATCTACGCAGACGACATAGCATACGCTGTGAAAGATAGCCGGATCAATTTTGCCACAGGACGGCTCCAGCGCGCCGCACTAGCACTATCGAATTGGAGTGCGGAAAACGGCCTCGCGCTGAACGCACAGAAATGCCAAGCCATCATCTTCACACATAAACTCAATCACAACACGCACACAGTCGCACCCATCCGCCTAGATGCACACACTCTTCCGTGGCGACAATCCATCACCTACCTAGGCGTCATCTTCGACCGCAAACTTACCTGGAGGGAGCACATCAAAGCTGCGCGGAAAAACATGACATGGCGCATCAGCTCCTTACTACCACTCTTTAGGAGCCGCTCCCTCCAGGAGAAAACCAAAATCAGATTATACCTTGCGTGCGTAAGGAGTGCGGGGCTCTACGCATGCGAGGTTTGGTCCACAGCCCCAGAAACCACTCGTGATCTGCTCACACGAGCGGAAAATTATTTCATTAGATCGGCCCTTAACCCCGCCCCAGGAGACGCCTACAGAAATGTTCTCCTCTCATATAACGTTAACTCTATCACCTCCACCATTCACACACTCGCCACGGAAAGAATCACCTCAATCTTTTCAAACATTGACTCACACCCCCTCTTTCGTCCCTACCTTCAATACTTCCTTAAAAAATCTCGATTCAAAACTAAGAAACTCCCTTCTGACGTCATCTTCTTGAAACCCCCCTAAACTCCTCAAAATTTAACTTCTTACTCTCTTCATTCCTCCCTCGTCAGACAAGTTGCGGGCGAGGAACAGATTCTGTAAATCCCTCCACCCCAAATCTTATACTCCGAGCCATTATGTGTACTGCGCTGCGCTCCATGCCTCTCTCTGCTACCTTCTCGTCTCCTCACCCTCTGTTCCTACTAGTGCCACTTTATTCACTTCCCATTCTTCCAAACTGTACCTTTATTTAGTTATACTAGTCAATCTCTGTATTGCTATCACATCCATGTAAATATACTTTATGTTTTATTTGTTATATTTTGCTCTTATGCCCAGATACCAAACTGGAAATGCAATCAACCACGCCCTAGACAAAACTCAATAATATGTTGTAAATAAAATTGTAAATAACATTTGTAAATAAGACTTAGATTAGGAACAATCAGAATTAGATTAGAAATTAGATATATAAGACGTAGGTTAGGTATCAGTAGAATTAAGCTAGGACTTAGATACTAGGCAATAGGAAAAACCTGTAAACAATATGTAAACTACTTAAACAGAACTAGATAGAAACTTGTTAGTATGATTAAGACTTATTAGATAATAGGACTATATTTTAAGACTTATGTACAACTTATAATAAATAAAAACGACCGGTTGGTGTGCGCGAAACGGGAAATGACCAAAAACAACAACAAGGGAGCAGCTAAGCTAACAAAAATTTAGAACTGAATTAAAAAATCATCGCGGGCGCCCAACATGAGACAATCATAGGGCGCCCGCAAAAAGCCTACAATTCCAAAAGCCAACATCTAATCGGAAGAGCTCCACCCGGAGCAGGCCGAAGAGACTGTCAACCACCACTATGATAGTTTGATTCCCAGTGTGGCGTAGTGAAAGTGTGCCGACAAGTTAAATCTGAGGATCTGAAATCGGGTCTCGGAGCGGAAAAAAACTGCTGGTTGAAAACACTTTTGTTGGTTTATGTGGTAGTATAAAATTGCGTAGCATTTAGAAACAATGCGAGAAAATATGTGCTTTGAAATCACTAGTGTTGTTTGCAAAATGTTTGTCACATCAAATCAATTGAAGGGCTCAGTAGAACAAGGGACTTCCCCAGATTGGGGTAGTTCTGAGATAATGAGGGCTCTACCTGTACTTTCCTTTGATAACTCAGTACATTTTTGAATTTAAAATACAATACACGTGCATATAAGTCTATACTGGTTATCAATATTTTTTACAATGAAAGAATAACACGAAGTTTTATATATAGCTAATAAATCAATTTCACAAAAATATGGAATAGCGCCTTGTTCTACTGAGCTCTTCAATTGTCTTTCTGTGCATCTCTATCAACACATTTAAGTAAACTAATCTATCTATCAACATGCAATTTAAATACAATATATACACTACTCATGGGGTCTACTTATATATCCTTAACGAATGACCGGGAGAGGGGGCTCCCGGCATCAACTAAAGTCATTGTAGTGCCAGTGTCTGGGATGTCCTAGGTTCCAGTCTTGACGATGGCAGTATTTTCGACACTAGCCGGGTAGCTAGGTCGAGCCCTATTGCTGTCTGGAAAATAATTCTAGCGGCCAGCAGCTTTGATCGGTAGCTTTCCGTGTTTTTTTCTGATCAACATCACGCGAATGCTGGAGTAGTACCCGACCAAACGGACCGCATTCGCTCTTTTCTTCCCATTCCTTGTCCTGCCCTACCCTTTACTTACACACACTTAAATGCACCACACTACCACACATGTCGGGAGATCCCTTGAGAGCTTAGATCTTGTCCCGGCTGGAGGAATTCCCTCTGGTGGGAGACACCTGGTTGGGGAAAATCCCGCTAGCCGACGTTAGGTCGGCGCCGGATATAGCCATCCAGAGCGGGAAGATCAACGTTACCTCCCGAGCAAAAACATGTACTACACGTTCGCGACTAAAGACCTTAGGAGTTAGCGTGCCAGGAATCACTCTCAATCAATCTATAAACCTAAGAGCTGCCAGTCAGTCTTTGGAAAATTGTAGCTCCTAAAGAGTCCAGCCGATTTTCTTATCAAAATTGATATTTCCTGATCGAGCTGAACGGACTGGAGTTGCTATGAGTGCCGACAAGTTAACTCATTGAGATCGGGTCTCGGAGCGGGAGAAATATTTGCTGGTTGAAATCACTTTTGCTGGTTTATGTAGTAGTATAATATACATTTGCGGCGCATTTACAACCAATGTGAGAAAGTATGTGCTTTATGAGCACCACTAGTTTTCTTAATGAAATGTTTTCATCAAAAACAGATGTTCAAATAAGATCATTTTCTTAAAAATATGAGTGAGCAAGAACATGCACTACACTTACGGGACTAAGGACCTTAGCAATTGGTACGCCCAGAAACACTATCAATGAGTCTATCAATCTAACAGTGGCCAGTCCGTCTGTGGACAAATGTAGTGCCTAAACTCTTGTTTGATACCTAACCAAAATTGATATTCCCTGATCGTGCTGAACGGACTGGAGTCTTTGATAGTTTCTAAGGAATATTTTCATTGTTTAGGCATTTACATTTTTATGCCTCTCCCTGAATTCGATCCATACGGCTTTTGTGTGGCATAGTGGTATGATTGATTTGATTTGATTTTTTCGTGTTTCCGGGCGCGTCAACTACTTTGGTCATTAGTCCCGTTAGTGTACTGCATGTTTTTTCTCGGGAGATGGCGGTGATCTTCCCCCGCTGGATGGCGAGATCCGGTGCCGACCTACCGTCGGCTAGTGGAGCTTCCCCTAACCTGGACTCTCCCACCAGCAGGGCACCGCCCCAGCCAGGACAAGCTCTAAGCTCCCGACCGGTCTCCAGAAATATGTGGTAGCGTAGTGCATGTTAGTGTGTGTGTGTGTAAGGGGAGAGGATAGGACAAGGAAGAGGAAGGACAGATCGCGCGCGGTCCGTGGCCCGTTTGGTAGGGTACTGCTCCGGCATTCGCCTGGTGTTGATCGGAGAAACCACGGAAAACTACCGATCAGAGCAGCCGGCCGCTAAATTCTCCTCCAGACAGCAGCTGAATTCGACCTAGCTGGAAAGCTAGTGTCGAAAATCCTGCCGCCGTCAGGACTCGAACCTAGGACCTCCCGGTTAGAGGCGCTGCAGTGACATCAGTTGATGCACTGAGCTACCGCTACCGGTCATAGTGGTATGAGTGCCGGCAAGTTAACTATGAGGATCTGAGCGGGTCTCGGAGCGGAAACAAATTTGCTGGTTGAAAACACTTTAGCTGGTTTAACTTTGGTGGTATAATTTTGCGTAGCATTTAGAAACAGTGCGAGAAAGTATGTGCTTTGGTAGCACCATTCGTTTCTTTCGCACTGGCCCTCTCTGAATGCTGAACGCCGACCCATGTGTTTGCCGTGCATGGCGAGCCGCGTCGAAGGGAATGGGTGACCTGGGAGTTAAGGGGTCTGTGTATGCGTTGCCGCCTGCCGCCTTGTCGCTGGTTCCTTGTGGACCCGCCCTAGTCCATGTCCGCTGAGAGAACATCGGTGAGCCCTCATGATTGAGGGGAGGTCTCTACATCTTGTAGGTTCCAATACACTTTCTTTGGCCTCGGAATCTTCTACACGAGCAGTCGGGAGCTAACCCAACCCGATGAACCGACTCAGACTAGGTCTTAGACGGAACTCCAGGGTGAGTCACAGCGGGGCAGCGCTGTGTAATTCTCCCACTATATCTCCGTGCCAACCCTGGCACCCCAGTGGAGTGTCCCCTTGTTGGACTCCATGGTAGGTGGGGAGCACTCCGCTTTCATTTTACGGAGCATAAAACAAGCTCCTTGTCCTCTTACGGAAGGAAGAGATGATGCTTCGAGAGAACAGTTGACTTGAATAGTGCCTTCACAAAGACGACAGACCAAAGAAACCAAGTTTCCTTCCTATAGTGTCCCAGTTTTCCTTCTTATAGTGTATTCTTATAGAAGGTCAAACATTTAAAAGTGTCGCTGCAATCCATCTCGCGCGCGCCATAGAGAACTCATTCGTCAAGTTCCAAGCGGTCGTGCGATAAAGGAATGGAACCATTCTCTCCGAAGCGGGCACCGATTAGCAAATAGAGAAGAACCTGAAAACTCAGCAGATTGCCGGCCTCCGTGTGGAAGTGGCCACCCATCCCACTTTTCACCTTTGTAAGGGATTGAGCAACCAAGACGATTTCCAATGTGAATCTGAGGAGGAACTTCTTTCCTTTTTTAACTCAGGCCACCACCGAGGTGTTCAGGATCAAGAGGAAGGAGTATGGAACCGGCTAGTATGCACATTTAAAAAGCCATGCTTTGTATCACGTTGCTTCCAGGGTAAGTGGTTAGTTTTATTTACTTAACTCTTTCATGATATTCTTGTCTAAATTCATATATTATTGTGTACATATACCTTTTTTATATATTCCTCTTTTACATCTGATAGGGAGCACTAAGGTTGAGGGAAACACCTTGAAACGTGTGTGCGCGATCTATATTTAGTGTAAATACATTTTTTAACCTTGAAAAATAACTTCTTTTTCATTTATCCATATGGATTTCCCCAAATTCTCTGCGGTTGATTAATAGTTTTCCTAGAGCAGGCACGTCAAGGTCGCAGGTAAGGTAGCAAGCATACTTGAGCTCGCGGGCACTGCGTCTAGAGAAATTGAAACGAGATTTAAAAGTAAAGCTTGTACAAATGCTACGAAATGCTACTTCGTTGCACATATGGCCCATGACAGTCTTTGAGAGACGTTACTTGACAGTTACTGTCACAAAGTTAGGTGTATTAATTCCCATTTTCTCTTTAAGGCAAATAAATGAACCATTAAAATGAAATAATACATCTATCCGATTTCAAATTCTCAATTGAGAGTAAAATATAAAAAAAATTAATCAAAAGTATCTTTATTTTGTAATTCTGTTTACTTAAGAGTGATACAGAATCATGAACGCTCTACATTAAGGTTAGAAGGTTTAACAAGCAAATATTTTTTTCTGTGCAGTCCGTCCGTAAGAAATAATTGATAACTTAGAGAGACTTGTTAATTTATTTCACATTATTGCTAAATACGATAAATAACTGAATGATTTAACAAAACAACACAAAACGAAATCAAGAAAGAAGTCGCCATTCAAACATACTCCGGTCACTTAGAAAATATGTTTATTAGAGGGAGAATTTAGTACGGAAATAAACATCAAATAATAAGTAGTGAAAAATATGAACATAATACAATTCTCGGTTGTATGATAGAAAAAATCTGGCAAACATATTTTCATATGAAGTCACTATTCACCGCCTCGCGCCACTTCAGCTTGCGCATGTACACTCCTTTCTGAATTTTAAGGGGAAATGAGTGCGGAGTCAGGAGGAGTTGCCTGTGGTAGGAGCGCCAGGCCCCCAGGTGGGCAAGTAGCTCATGCGGGCGCGATGGTTGCGTACATACAACTGGGAAAAATCGAAAAGCTTTCCCACTACAAATAAGTTACAAAACTAACTAGTACCAGAAAGTCTTTACCATTCTGTACCACCACTAGTTTAAAGATATGCTCAATGTGGTTACAATTAAATTCACTTGCGAGATTCCCCTCTCGTATTCGCTGGATGAAATCGCTACTAATTTTATTAAATTTTGAATTTAATAAAAACTATTAAAAAATAAAAAATAAACAGGGCGACAAATATCCTCCCTGCTCAGTGGGAAACTTCCATCCAATTTCTCTGTCACGTGTGTGTTTAAAACTAACGGGAGGTTTGCCGACGTGATCAGTGAGTTGGACACCCACTGACATCAATTTGGGTGGTCACTTTACTCCTGAGCAACATGTTGACAAACTACAACGTGCCGCCCAAAACACGAACATTGTGATCTCGACTCTGCCCTTCTTGTACAACAAACCAACACTGTGCAAAGAAATTAGACAGGAAAACAACCAATTAACTTAATTTTCTCTCATAAAAACACTTCACCCAGCATGGTCTTCACTTACCCCTTGTCGGAAAACATGCACTCGGTAGCGAGCTTGCAAAACACATCCTTACACCTCAGCAGTATCCTGCCCAAGACTCATCCCCACCTACAGTTCCTAGTTCTCTTCCATCCTCCGGGACTCCTTTGGATCCAATTACCTTATCCCCTGAACCTAATCCTTGTACTACCTCTCCCATTCATTCCTCTACATCTGTAATCGCTCCTTCCTCACCTCCTAACACTAATGGGCAGCATACTTCCTTCGACCACACACTCGAGATAAAAATGAGATAAATAGCAACTGCAGTCAGATTCAGCAGAGAAGCATCCATATAGGTACATGAATATATTCAAATAATGCATCATAATGTGCAATCTCAAAGCTTTTTCTCATAGCTTTCATTTCACTTTAACGCGTGCTTTCCTATTAAAAAGAGAAAATTAAACATTTCACGAAAATGTAATACTTGAATAACTAAAGGAATTAGAACATCGTGTAAAAACAAACGTACGCTCTACTATTTCTAAACATCATATCGTATCACTCGGTTTAAATGTCTACTTCCGAGAATATAAAAGAATTTTAAGAAAAATAATAGATCAGGCAAAAATGATGAAATACAATGAGGATATTTTGAACGCTAGAAACAAAACTAAAGCAATGTGGAATATCGTAAAAAATACGACCACATCATCACGATATTTCGTAGAGAATGTTGTTTTAAAGGATAATGAAAGAGAAACAAGTAATCCAGAAAAAGTTGTGAATATCTGCAACAAACACTTTTCTAGAATTGTGGTTGATCTCACGAAGGGACTAAAACCACAAAATTCAACATCATATGCTTCTCAAAAACATTTCGGTACGATGTTTATTTCCGAAGCTTCTTCCAACGAAATCCTCAGAATAGTCAGTAAACTAAAAAATTAATATTCATATGGTTTAGATGAATTTCCGGATTGTTTATTAACAACGTGTGCACCTTCCATTATACACCCATTAGCTCACATTTTCAATGCTTCCTTGTGCACAGGAATATTTCCAGATAATTTCAAAATAGAAAAAATTAAACCTCTTTTTAAAAAAGGAAACGAAAATGAAATTCAAAATTACCGGCCAATTTCTCTTTTGTCAGTTTTCTCAAAAATATTAGAAAGGCTTTTCTATACGCGAATGGAAACGTTTCTTAGGAAAAACGAAGCGTTTTCACTCTCACAACACGGTTTTAGAAAATCAAAATCTACGGAAACTGCCATTTTTCTTTTCTTAAAGATGTTGCTTCATCTATGGAACAAAATGAAGAACCCATTGGGATATTTTTAGATCCTCCGAAAGCTTTTGACGTCATTAACCATAACATCTTGCTCTCAAAATTACCTTCTTATGGAATTTGTGGTATTGTCCTAGATTTGATAACATCATACCTTAAACATCAATCTCAAAGAGTAGAAATACCGTATTGGCGACAGGTACTGGTACACGAAAGGACATTATTTCGTGTCTTCTTCGTGACATCTTTCCAGTTCTTTGCCAATTGAACATGGGGTCCCACAAGGTTCGATCTTAGGTCCTATCCTCTTGCTGTTGTACGTAAACGATATGCCCTCATGTATTAAACTGGAGAACAGTTCTTTTTGCCGATGACACGAATGTTCTTTGCAAAAAAGAAACAATAAATAGAACAATTTCAGAAGTTTCAAATTGTTTTTTAATAACAAATTAATAGTTAACGAAGGAAAAACGGTCACAATAAAAATTTGCGTTTAAAATCGGCAATCGTATGCTCCATTGAAAATGAACAATATGCAATTAGCTGATGTTAAGGTAACAAAATTTCTAGGTATCTCAATTCAGTCAAACATCAAATGGAATGTACATATAACAGAATTAAACACTAAATTAAACTCATTATGTTACGCATTCAGAATTTCTTTCAAATTCTGTCAGCCTTCATGCAGCTCGTTGAGTGTATTTTGCAAATGTACATTCCCGCATGATATATGGCATAATAGTTTGAGGAAGCTCATTCTTTAGTGCCCAGACATTTAGATTGCAAAAGAAAATTATCCGAATAATGAAAAAATGCCATCCACGTCATCCCTGCAAGCCTCTTTTCATTGAGCTTGAAATTTTACCATTGCCTTGCTTATTTATTTACGAATCTGTAGTATTTGTCAAAACTGACTTACTTAACGGTGGGAACATATTGTTACGTTTCTAGGTGGTGAATTAAAAGTCTCGTATTATTTTAACAAAAACGTTTATTTTATTTCTTAACACAATCACTGAAAACACTTGATTATTTATTTACACTACTCTTCTCTTACAGACTCGCACAGTCCTAAGCACTGGCCACAGTTCACTGCACTGATCACAGTTCGATGCACTGGACACAGTTCACGTCACTGACCACAGTACGATGCACTGACCACGGTTCACGTCACTGAGCACAATCACTGCACTGCTATTCACCGCGATGCACATACTTCACAGGTCAGCTTCCATTGCGGACTTAAGACTGACTCGCGGTCGCCGGCCGCCGCGTATTTATACTCGGCGAGACAATCGAGAACTTTGCGGACACCGCGCACGTTCTGGAATAATCCGCCGGCAGATGACGCAACCCGCGCTCACAGGCAGCTCGTGGTGGCGCCGGCAGATGACGCCATCCGCGCGTACAGGTAGTTTGTGGGGGTGCCGGCCGGTGACGCAATATTCGTTACAATATTTTCATGTAATACTGATATTTATAGTTACAACACAAGACGTAGAAATCAAGTTCATCAAGTATCAGTATCAACTGCTCACCACAAGAAATCCACATACAATACATGTAGGTTACTTTACAACGCATTGCCAGATGAAATTAAACAATTAAAAATGGTACACAAATTGAAGTTAAGGTAAAATATTTTCTGCTGCATAACTGTTTCTATACAATTAGAGACTATACTGATCGTGTAAAAGAAAAATAATGTTTACTTAAACAAAACAATAATATAGTAGAATGAATTAGTTTACATTTGTATTGTATAATTTTTTTAAAAGACTTAATATGTCTGTACCAAGTAATGTACTCCAGCTTCCAGGTCAATGACCCCCATCTACATCGGGTTTTTGTCCAGTTTCCCTGATCCATTGAGCAAATGCTGAGATGGCCCCTTGATTTGCTTCTTGACGTAAATGTAGCTTCACTATGCGCACGTTTTGTTGAGCTTTCCTTTCGCTTGTAGTGGTAGTAGAGCTTAGAGGGAGTTTCTATTTTGTTAGCAATACACGAAAATCAAATCTGCAGTTCATTTACCGTTACAGATACGTTTTCTATAACTCGGAAACGAAAATATTTAGTTTTTGAAATGTTAATCTCTCGCTTTTTTTAATTTATTATTATTATTATTATTATTATTATTATTATTATTATTATTATTATTATTATTATTATTAATACTTTTATTTTTTCATCTTTCAACTATTAATAGTTAAATTGTTGGGAAGGGCTTCCGAAATTCAAGGAAGCGTGCGCAGATGATTTTCTCCCCCATAAGTCACATACAGTTTTTTACTGTTTTTTACTAAATAAATAAATAAATTTAAAGTAGGCTGTCCGGGATTGTCTTCAATGTTAATATTCTCGAAAGCCTGAAAATTGTCTCTCATTCAGTTTAAATCTCGTGTAAGTTTTTTATTTCATCTTCTTCATTATTCAATTAGACATTTTTGGCCAGTGTGTCGATTCTATCACTTTTACTAAAATGAAATGTTCTTGATCATATTTAAGGAAGCAGTCTTATTTTATTGGTCAGTTTTAATTTTTCATAAAAGTTGATAGGGTTCACAAGATTTTTGTTGATGCGTTCTTCATTTTTGTAGAGGTTCTCCAAAAAATGATTAATTTTCCACTGTTTCTATGGCCATTGTACAATAACTACGTGGAGATAATTTTCTGCACTAAAAATGAGATTTTCAAATTTTTATTCGCAAAATGTAGGTGCATATTTCGATGCTGTTAAGTCTCACTCAACTCAGATAATTTCTGTAATGTATCGCACATCAATCTAAGACCCAAAATAAAGTTGATGTAAGTAATTTTATTCAGAAGATCGCTAAAATGCTCTTTTCCTCGTCTCTTTTTTTATATATTTCTGGTTCTTGGAAATGCCATACTAATTCTTCATAGCTTTTCCACACGGCTAAAACAGATCTGAAACGAAGCAACTCATCGTATATTCATATTCTTCAAAGTTTTAATAGTTATGTTTCTAACAAATTTGCATATAAGTCCAATTCTCTGCTGTTCTGGGGCGACGCATAGTATAAAAGGTAAAATTTATCTATTAAAGCTTTAAACCTGTTAATTCCAGAAACTGACTTCACTGTATCGGAAACTAAAAGTTGAAGTCTGTGGTTCGCACAATGCCAAATAATAAGAGAGGGGAATTTTTCTCCCAATACCATTTTACCTCAGTCATTATCGTTGCACCATCCAGTGGCGGACCCAGGGGGGGGGGTGAACCATGAAGGCCATGCCCCCCCTCCCACAAGTCTGGAGTTTTCGTTTGTTACCTCCCTTTATTTGGCAAAATTGTTTTAAATATGTGTGTTGGAATTATGTAATAATTGAAACAATAATGTATAGTATCATATTCTCTACAAAAATAATATTTATAAAAATTTATATAATATTATATAATATTTAAAAATATAATAATATTTATATAATTTTATTTATATAATAAAATAATAATAAGCATGTTTGCTATTGTAATAGCAAACATGCTTATTTAACAAAAAATATATGTCCCTCCCCCAATGATCGGTTGGATCCGCCCCTCGCACCATCTCATGTTAAACTTACTAGAGTCTTTTCCAGAAATGAGTTACCATTCCGTAATATTGAAGACATTTAATTACTGAATCAAACACATCATTGGCACTTTTATGTGGTCATCTTTACTCGCAATGGCAGTGTTGTCATTATCTTCACCGAGTCTTTTGTTTTCAGATACCAGTTGAAAATGAGCACTGACATTTTTAATGTTACCACTAGTGGTCTTATCTCTGATTTAGTCTGATCCTTCGGAAAAATTAAATAATCTAGTGGTGCTACGAAAGCACATACTTTCTCTTATTGGTTGTAAATGCTACGCAATATTATACTACTACATAAACCAGCAAAAGTAATCTCAATCAGCAAATTTTTCTTCCGCTTCGAGGCCCGATCTCAGTTCTCCAGAGTCAACATGTCGGCACTCATACCACTTCTCCACACAAGAGCCTCATGGTCGGCCTCATAAGTCGGTCTCGTGGGTAGTGTATTTATTATTTAAATTGCATGTTGATAGATTGATTATTTTATTTAAATCGGCTTACACAGATGCAAAAAGGCAATTAATTTAATGTGACATACAAATTAACACATGGAACGAATCGTTTTACAAATCGAACAAGAGAGTTGAAAACTTGTTTAAAAGTTCGAAATACGAAAATCACATACACTTCCAGTTTATTTAGTACCTTAATTGATTGTATATGTGAGCAGAAGTGCTTCAAATGATTTTCAATAAAGTTTCTGAAATTCTCAATATTTTTTTTCCCAACACAGAATTGGGACAAATATTATTCCTAATTACAATTATCCCTAAACTAGACTTGAACCAGCGACCTCTTCTTCCGAACCAATAAAACGCTACCCGCCATTTAACCTCTTCGACCACGGTACTATTCCTTCAACAGTAGTTATTAGAGCTAGATGTTTCAGTTCTAGAATTAGGCAGCCGAAAAATTAATAAATTGTGATAAAAATGTACTTTGGGCAGAAAAAGATAGAAACTGAGAAGATATAACGCGTTGCGGAAAATAATTTTTGCAGGTTGAAAACACATTTGTTTGTTCATGAAGCAACATAATATAACGAAAAAGTTAGCAATGTTGTGAGAAAGTATTGTGCAATTTAGCACAACTAGTTCATCTTGATTAATTGTTTTTGTGATTAGAATTTCTTAAAATAGTTTTCAACAAAGTGTCTGAAATTCGCAATCGTTTTCCTTTGCAACATAGAGTTGTGACAAATAATTATCGCTGAGAGAGACTCGAACCAAGGACTCATCCCTCTCAAAGGCTGAATCTGTATCCGACTGCTAGCCTCTTCGACCAAAGGGACATACAGGCAATTAGCACTTCTGTCATAATCGCATAGTTGTTTCAGTTCTAGCATTAGGCAGCCGAAAAAATGAGAAAATGTGAAAGAATGTCCTTTCGGTAGCAAAAGATGTGAGCTGGGTAGAGACCAAGACCATCCGGGTGCTCGTCAAGACTAAAGAGATTCGAAAACTAACTTGCGCGAGAAAGTCTGTGCCATTCCACAGCACCAGTAGTTTATTTATTACCATATTTTTTACCGTCCCTTATTACATATTTGAAGAAAATTTAAAGGGAAAAATGGGAGCAAGAAAATTCTGTAAATTTCAAGCGCAAATTACGCAAAAACTATTAGTTTTTTTTCTTCAAAAAATTGTGCATGACCTTATTTAAATTACTGGTTTTGTAGAACCGTCTTTGCTTGAGGCAAAAATGTCAATCTTCAATTTTGTAGTTTTGAAATTGTGTTCATGGTGTGCACCGAGCTCATGGTGTAATCGGCTCTGTCGTTTCCTAATATTTATCATTAGTTTCCTGCAGCTTCACGGCAGTGCCAAATAAGCTTGGAAGAGGGAGCACCATATTCTCTCCATATCTTAGTTAATGCTCGGTGAATGCTTTGGCAACGCTAACGAACCTGGCCGTGATTATCGGGAACAATTCCCCCAATCGTTGGTGTCTTGTGCGCCGTCGATACACGGCGCTTTCAATATAACAGACGTGTAAGAGACGGAAAGCGCTGCACGTTCATTTGCCGATTCAGGCAGCCCGCACGACTTCTCGGCGAATAGGTCGCGCCGGAGGCTCTTTCGGCCGGGGCAGCTTCTAGTTCACCGCAAGTGGGGCATTTTACAGGGATGCATCAAAGCGGGTATGGAATGTCCTAAAAGATGAAGGATATAAACTGTACTATTTTCAAAGGATGCAGCACTTGTCGGACGCAGTTAAACTACGTCCTACTACTTAATCTCGAGTTGCATTTTGTGAGTGGCTTCTTAAGTAGAACGCTGGTAATGCATCGTTCTTGGAGGGTATTATGTTTAGTGACGAAGCACTGGTTTCACGCGATGGTTTTGTGAATTTCCACAATTTAAACACGTTGGCAACTGAAAATCCACTCGCAATCTGAGAAGAGATGTCAGGAGCAGTTTTCTGTAAATGTTTAGGCTAGCATCGTCTACCATTTGATAGGGCTAGTGGTTTTTCCTGACCGATTGAATGGAAGTACGAACTTGCGTTTCAACAGAACGCTTTATGAGAACGAGACTTGTAGACCTTGCCACGTGTGTGCAAATAAGGAACTTGCACTTTGCACGCTCAAACGCAACCATCGAAGTGAGCATTATGGGCAGTGGCGTGACCACCGCACTCGCCAGATCTCAATCCTTTAGACGTTCCTTCTGGGGTCACTCGAAAAGCATTGTGTACTCTACTGTAGGGGGAAAAGATGAGTTGTGGGTGAGAAGAGTGCGCGCATCGGGCGTGGTTCCAAGTACCCCTGACTGCTGTTGCGTGTGCGAGGGTCGCCTTCCGGCGCGCGCGAAGGTGGTCATTTCGAACCCCTACCGTAAACACTAATACAATTACACTGCTGCATTCGAACAAAATTTATAATTTAATACATCAAAGTAACGAAGCTTCTAAAATAATAAAAGGAGAACAATTTCAGTAATCGTTATTTATATTTTTATTACACTCGTCGCCAACAAAGATTAACCGTTAGTGTGCTGCTTGCTTCGCTGGGCCACGACTTTTTTGAATTCGGAAAGTACGATTAAATTGATGTTCTGAAATTTGTCTTTACCGACGTAAACATTCATAAATTCATTAATATTTAGATATTTATCGAATTTCAGGAAATGAATCTAAATGTAAATTGTAAAGTGGAAAAACCTTGGACCAGCGAAAGCATACGCCACTGCGAATGATATTTTCGAAAATGTGGAATAGTAGTGTTTTTGTGCAACTAGCATGTTATTTCCTGAGCACGGTGAAATGCAAAAATTGACACTATTCAAAGTGCAGATATTCTAAGCTTTGGATGTGCTGAACTTAACTGATGTAGCACCACACTACAGTCGAGGAGATTCTCAGGCCTTTCACAATTCAGGTGCTGTTTGAACTGTAAATTGTTGAACAATTTGAGACACATAGTAACAAATACAATCAAATTTTTTTCGAAACAGTTAACGTAGACACGTTCAGATATCACATTTTGGTGGAATGTTGCATTCCACGTATGCGGGATGATTAACACCGACATGTAAATCTTACAAAGTACCTGTAAATCATGAAGGTTTTGTTTTTGGTAAAAAGTAAACTTTTCTTCTCAAAATAGCCATATATATATATATATATATATATATATATATATATATATATATATATATATATATATATATATACACACGTTAGTCACGTAACTCCTGCAGTTTTTGAACGATTAAATTTATTGCAATGCTATTTTCACGGAAGTGCCTGAGGGAATTCATACATGTCTTCATTTCCATTTTATCACTTCTATTTTACAAGATATAGAGGTAATTGTTTTTCAAATGGAACTATACATATTTTTACTTCCTCGTGTACACACGTATACACAGAGTAATATGCGTAGTATAGAGAAAGTTATGTAATGCTTCGGAAACTCGATTTCGAGATGTCAGCGGAAATACACGTTTTGGGGTCCCCTGATACCGAAAAAGTGTTTTTTTTTTCAAAACGTCCAACCGTCTGTCCGTCCGTCTATCCGTCTATCCTTGTGTGAACACTACTAGCACCTAAACCACGCGTTGGATTTAGGCATAGCCCTGTACATCTGGCTCAAGTTGTCGCGTTAAAATTTTGAAAAACATTCTTTAAAAATTGGGGGTACTTCACATGAAGCCCCCCGGACATTTTCTTAATTTTCTCAAAAAGGGATCCAGAATTTTTCTTTAAATTTCTTGTAAGAATAGAGTAAAATACTCTTATAAATATGACATAGATCCGATTTTCGCAGTTAACTCTGAATTTTCGAAAAAAAAAGAAGTTTGACTTTTTCAGCGTCTTCCTACAACTAAAAAATTGAAGATAGAGGTTTTTCCTTCAAATGAAACTTGTTGCACATAAATAAAGGTCATGTGGACTTTTTTGAAAATTTGAGTACTTTTCATGCAATAGTGCGTGTAATATTTGCAATTTTAAAAAATAACAAAAACAAGATTTTCTCAAAAACGGCTCCAAATTTTTTTCTTAAATTTTTGGTAGGGATAGAGCCAAACGAACCTTATACAATGCCATAAACGCCATATTGCTGTATCTTTTGTTTTTCAAAAATTACAAAAATGTAATTTATTTAACTTGTCTCCCACGTCGGTAATATTTACATTACATGGGATTACTTCACGCTACTGTACTTATGAGTACATGTGCTTTAAATAGTGTCATATAACTTTTTCGGAAAGTCAACAGTTTCTTGTTTTAATTATCTCAAAATTCCTTATTTTCAGAAACGCTCAAACGCCATTTTTTCTTCAAACTTTTTCAGTGGTTAGTGCTAATTGAACTGTTTAATATAACGTAAAGTTAATTTTGGTGTTTTCTTCTTTTTTTTCAAAAATAACTCAAGTATTTTTTTTTAATATCTCTCACCACATTCATATGCACATTTTCATCGATTTGCATCCAGGGAGCGTAAGTGCTTCAAATGACTTCAAATGAAGTTTTTCGAAAACACAAAAGATTGCTGTGAAAAAGAGCTTCAAATTTCGCATTTACAGTAATGCTTAATGGCCATTTTGTTAAAAACGGCTTCAAATTTTTCAATAAAAATTTCTATTTAGGACGAGATTTTACTCTTCGTTAATATTCTTGATGTAATTTCAGTTGCACTATTAGGAAAGCAAAAAGGTGAGAAAATGTCGAAAATATGTGCGTTGGGCGACGGTAGGCAGCTGTCCAGAAAATGGAGAAAGACCTGTTGTGAGCAGTTTGTGGGCATGTTTCAAAATGGCGCGCCAACTGGGGCAGTATTTGTTATAAGTTGCGTAAATATATCAAAATCGATCAGGAGGAATCTGAAGCAAAGAATTGGCATGAAAACCAACTGTTAGTTTAAGGAAAATTTTGCCAAACCATTTCATTGTGGTCAAGGTTGTAATAGTAATAATACAGAAATTATATTTTAAAGTCTTGATAAAGAAATTACGATGGATACGAGAAGTAAGAAATCGCGATCTGAAAACTTGAACGTAATGGCAGCCGAGGCAGAACCTGTACGAGAATCAATAGAGATAGCGTCACCGGAAATGAACATTGTTGAGGTAGCGTCGGTGAAAGAAGATCCTAATAATTTAATAATAAAAATGATGGAATTAAATGCAAAATTCGGCGTTATGTACTCCGATATAAATAATATAAATGCTAAATTAGAAACGATGAACGTAGACATGAATACTAAATTAGAAGCAAATAGTTCTAAATCTGAGGAAAATAATGCTAGATTAGATGCAAAATTAGGCGTCATGTACTCCGACATGAATTCTAAATTGGAAGCAAATAGTGCCAAATTAGAAAATAATAATGTCAAGCTAGAAAATATTCGATGGGAATTAAATAAATGTCTGGATGAACATCAGGAAACACGAACATAGGAATTAAGGCTAAATGTACCGAAAAATACTTATAGGAAAAATCAATAGATCGCAGCACCATCACAGGGAATTTACTAGACCAATAACGTCTGAAAATATTGTCCGATATTCGATCTGTAAACGGCAGTGGACTCCTTTTTAAAATAGAATTTACGCTACGAAGCCGTTTAAAAAAAAAGATTTCCAAAATGTTTGTAGAAATTTTTTCTCATAGTTCCGGGAAGAAATGAAAAAATATGTGGGCTTATAGCGCGATGACGACGTGCTTCCTGAATCCAACGCCGTGTCAATCATGCAAATCGGATGAATAGGAGCGGCGTAAAGTGAAATTTCGGAAAAACACTTCACCCCCCTTCCCGCTCCACACCGTTGCGTCGCCCGGCCTTGGTGGGAGCTCCCTCGTCGCGGCCGAACGGCCAAACCCGGCGGCCTGCGGCACGGGAGGAGTCCGTGTTCTCAGACAGGCACGCCGGGCAGTCGCAGTTTATACTTTCGTCCATTTCAATCTCAATATATTTTTCTCCGCTTACCAAACTAGTGATGCTGTAACACAACTAAACGGTCTCGTATCATCTGTAATAGTCGTATTTTGTAGGTATATATCTCGTTCACATATTTCCGTCTTCCTTCGAATACCATCAAAATATTATTTGAGGCATTACCCAAAATATCGATTCCGATTTGGAAACTGATTTCAAAAAGAAAATTGAACTAATTGAGTAGATAACACCAATATTCCATGTTCTAACATCGTATTTTACATACATTTTACTTCTAAGATCTTCCGTTATCATTCCACTACCACAAAGAGTGAGCCGAGATTACGCAAGAGCTCTTTTATCCTGGGAGTCGATTTTTGATCTTAAAATGGCGTTTGTCTCCTTGATAGATTTCACTTGATGAACCTGTTTCCCCAAGTATAATCGCCGAAGCTAATTTTAAAACTGTTTTTGTACTTTCGGACAAATTTGAAGAAGTAGTAAAATAGCGCGCTGGCGAGATGCATCCTAAATCCAACGCTGTAAAAAAACATTGAAATATAATATTAAGAATCATGACATGTCCCAGCTTACTTGCTAAGTTATATTGATATAAAATGAATCCGTTATATTTGTATAAACTTGAAGATGGGAATAAGTAATTCCCGGTGCGTCATTTTGGTACAAACTACGTAATGATAATGTAAAAGGATATAGTGTAAATCATTGTATTATGACACATTTATGTATTTTATAATGCATTGAATTGTCATGAAAGCATTAAAATTTTAATTCTAGATAGAAATACCGTACTAGAAGAGGAATATCCGTCGATGAGGCGGATAAATTATGTTTTGTTATACAGTTATTAATTCGGCAACTTTTACATTTCTACATTGAGATACTATTTTGAGATCGTATATACTATAATACTTTGAGATCGTACACGCTTTTCTGTAACATTTAATCGAGTAGCAATTCAATTTATAAAATTTAATAGACTAGTAAAACATGGTTTACCGGTCTCACTGATAAACCTTCTATTAGGGAATGTGAATCAGAATGCTCAAGTATTAAATCGGTGATCCTCTTCTAGGTGTCGCAGATAGGGATGCAACATTGATGTTGATATTTTCAAAACATAGATTTTGTATAGACACATGAACATATTTCATAAAAAAATGAAACATTTATGAAACCTGATGTTTATTATCGATGTTTTAAGCTTGATGAGTAGTTCGTGAATGAAAAAAATCGATAATCGATAATCGTATGAACAAACTGTTCTTTTATATACGCGTACATGTAAAATTCCGTGTGAGATCAGCAAAAAATTTGCATTCTCTAATCTGACTCCCCTCCACTCCATCCATAACTGTTGTGAAATTGTCTTACAGAATCACCTTTCGACTTATAAAATGTTTATGAACTACACGTGACGTCAACAGTACTCTTTATGATTTTATTGCTATTTACCATGTCGTAGCAAATGAGTCATTTACCGTTTATTTAGAGGGAAACGTAAAAACTTGATTTCTATTATTATAAAAGTTGCATAAAAAGAAAGGCATTTCCAAACCTTAGTTTTTAGAAAACATTGGCTCATACTTCCTGTTTTGAGTCCCGATAGGTTGGGGTTCCTTGGGCCTCCGGAGTTTCCCCGGCCGCTCGAGAGAAACAATGAGAAGCCTTTCCAAGTATTTTGGCTAATCCTCACTTGCAATATTTAAAGCAGTAACGGTTCAATTACCTGACATTTTTACAACTTCATAATATAGAGAATCAGTCAGTTGGTTACTGACCACGAAATGGACATGAAATTGTTCTTACTGTATGTGAAACATTTTGCTTCAATATCGCTATTTACTGTTGAGTTGGAGGAACATATTATCGTACATCGAATAATTCTGAGCCATGGAAGTGGAGGTGTCTGTTAGTGACATTACTCAGCGTTCGAGAAAACGAAAAGAAAGAAAAAAAGAACAAAATAAAAAAAATCACGAAACACGAATCGCTCAAACCGTAAGGTAAGGAAGCCTAACATATTTTTTTTTAAATGTCAAAAATAATTGTTTCTTGATAAAAGGAGGAAAAATGAAGGCGCTCTTTTTTTCGCCAAACGTGTCAATGGATTTGCCTAAAATTCTGTAAGTCGGGATATTCTTACTTTAATAATAAATAAATTACATACTTTTTAATAAAATTTGCAATAATGGATTTGTGAAAAAAACGCATAAAAAAGATGCAAGAAAATGAATGTTAATTTTCCCAATATATTTTTATGATTTTTGAATAAAAAGAATTTATTTTCCATTCCATTCAAATCAAGATATGTCCAGCTGTCATTCAATCAAAGGACGATATGTCCTTCGCATTCATTCGAAACGAGACATATCCGACGCGAAATTTGATATTAATAATATATTTAGCTATCATTATTACATAATTAAGAATTGCGTACGAATAAAATATTAGCATAAATTTGATGCTATAATATTTTGCGTTTTTCTCGAAAAGGAGGTTCACTGACAAGTGAACGTTCACTGACAAGTGACGTTTTGAATGTTTGCTCTTCATTTCGCGCTCCTTTCTGTCCAAGCCCAGCGCCGCCAGGGCCCGCGCTCAAGTGTTCAGTCACCCTTCTGACCTGGAAGTAGGGTCGCACCTCTGGCACACTGCTGTTCTGATAGCGTGACTTTCCTGACCTCCGCAGACATCTCGCCGCGTTCTTCGGCGGGCTGCGTGCTACACTAGAGCAATTCGATATGCCCAAGCGTAGGAAGAGAGCGGTGAGCAGTTTTCAGTGGGGGAGAACATTGTGCAATGACGAAGTGGAGATTATATTTACTCTATAAGAATTAGTGGAATCATTCGCGTTTCCTTATTATACTTATTTTCTTATATTAGTATATACAAACATACAATATATATATATATATATATATATATATATATATATATATATATATATATATATATATAAACAAAATAATAATTTAAACTATAAATAACAATTATGAAAACATATTTGATTAATAAAGGTTTTGTGAGATATTATTAACTAAAGAAATTTATTTTGTCAACATCACTCAATATACCGTTTTTAAATACAAAACTACATATTTCAAATACAAGTATTTAAATATTGCTCAACCCTGTCTATAACCTATGTGCGATCAGCAATGTACTAATCTCAGTTCCCAGCTTGAGCGTAGTATTAATATGTATGCCACGAGTAAGTCCGGAAAAATTTGTAGAATGAAATTGCAAAATATGAACATAAATATATAAGGAAAACGCGAAAAAACGAATATGTAAAATCAGATTTTCCTGCAATATGTAACATCAAATTTCATTAGAAAACATTTAGTACAATTAAACTGTGTAAGTATTCTTACAATACAATTTCAAATAAAAGCTAGCGATGATACATCACATACTTTCTGGCATTATTTCTAAATTTGCAATTTTGGAAAATTGATAGAGTTCAACGAAAATGGTAATTCTTTTAAGCGTCCCTTCTATCCGTGGAAAAAAATTGTAGTGTGTTTTGAGAATTTTTTAAATATATACATCAATTTCATTCCCAAATTACTCTAAAACAATGCGATTTTCAATTAACTTACATGACCTTTGCAATCTTCGAAAATACGGCGGGTTGGGCGAAAATGGGACCAGCATCGTATTTTTTATTGTCTTTAAACAAAAAAATTGAAGCTCTTTTTGAGAAAACGTTACAATTTTTAATTGCCAAATTGCCACCCGAAATTGTAAGAAAACTATTCATTTTTCTCTAAAAAATTGTACATGATCTTATTTCCATATCAGTCAGAACAGATTTCAGTAAGGAAAAATATATCATTATTATAGTTGTAGGAATACACCCCAAAAAATTGCACGTTAGGTTTTTCTAAAAATAAGGGATGTCAACAAACACCCTACTTGCACATTTCTCTTGCGTTCTGTACGCTACCCGAGGACAAAATTTAATCAAATAATTTGGTGACTTTTGAGAAGATTTTGAAAATGAGTTTGAGGCTTAATGTAAAGTAACCTCAAAAATCAAAATATTCGTTTGAAACTCCCAAAGGCGCAAGTTCTTTCATGTAGATTGGGGAATATCAATTTTGGAGACAATTCGCAGAACGGTTTAGGCGTTAGCGTTGACCACAAACGAACAGACACGTTTTGGCGTCAATCGATTTTTAGGTATTGTAATAACCTCCCCCTCTCTCCGCCCTCCTTTGATACCGCGACGCCTCACGTCGCGGCGCCAATGTAACAATATACTACTTCTAATCAAACACGATGGCCCACGCTAGTGCGCCACTGTAATATTCTCTTACAAAACCTCACGACGATTGTAATCTTTTCCTCGTCACGCGCACTGTCTTGCCCTGCCCTAGCCCTGAGTTATAATTGGGTGCCACATTAGCGATTGCCCGTACCTCTGCTAGCTCGTACTATTGTTTATTTCTTACCGTGTCGTAGTCCGCGCGCTCACTCCATACGGAGTTGAAGGAAGGATCCGTTTCGTTCGTGCCTGGGTCAACATTCATACCACTACAGAATAAAAAGACATGGAATCACGGCAATTATGAGCCATTGGGATGCTCATGCATTTAATTTAGGATTGTTTTTTCGCTGATATCCCTTTCATTAACACAATCTGCCCCTCCGACTTACGAAACATAACAATACGAATATATAAACACACAGGAAAAAAAATAAACATACACACTGAAATTACAATACACGACACTTCCGCAAAAATTTTCAAAAACTTAACACAACATAAAAACGCGTGCGATCATCCTCAGATCCGAACTCATTCTGTCTGTAACCCAGGTGCTGGATTAAAAGGGAGCAGCGTAATAATCTGGGTTTTTTTCGGACGTATTACGCAACCAGACCAACGGATTGTGGTCGGTTTCGACCTGAATTGTGGCCTGCCCGTCGAGATAAATTTTAAGTTTATCCAACCCCCAAATCAGCGCTAAACACTCTAGTTCTGTGGTGCCATAATTAATTTCGGCATCATTTAATTTACGGCTTAGAAAAACGACTGGTTGTTCTACTTCCTCGTCATTTACTTGGTAGAGCACCACGCCTAAGCCTCTCCGAGAATCATCTGCCTGAACTCGAAATTCCTTGTTATAATCAGGTGCATATAACGCTGTTTTTTCACTGAGAGCTTGTCGCAGCTCATTGTAAGATGTTTCACATGCCTCTGTCCAGACGATTATACCCTGGTGCTCGCGCCCACGCAGCGCAGCAGTAAGTGCTGCCGCTTTCTCCGCAAACCCTGGTATCAAACGTCGATAGTATCCTACCAAACCGAGCAAAGAACGCACTTGTTTCTTTGACTCTGGTCTGGGAAAGTTCTGGATTGCTTGTATCTTGGCTTCGGCCGGCCGCAATTTCTCGTTACCGACTACGTATCCAAGATATTTTACGTTAGCCCGCGCGAACAAACACTTGCGCAGTTGCACTGTCAATTTGGCGGATTTTAATATGCGAAAGACCGTATCTAGGTGTCGAATGTGTTCTTGTCAAGTGTTACTGAAAACCGCGATGTCATCGAGGTACGGTACCGCGAATTCTTGGCATTTATTCAATAAGGTGCCCATAATACGACAACATTGATAGGGACCGTTCTTTATTCCGAAAGGTGATCTAAGCGGTCGGTACGTGCCGAAACTGGTCATGAACGCCGAATACCTTTGCGCCCTTTCCGTAAGGCCAATCTGCCAAAAACATTTGCAAAGGTCCAGTACACCTATAATTTTAGCTGCAGCTACCTGTTCTATCCGTTCTTCGAGATTGGGTAACGGAAAGTATTCGGTCTTAATAATTTCGTTGAGGCGCCTATAATCGATACAGGGCCGTGGTTTCTTGCCCGGTGCTTCAACCAATATCATGGGAGACGTATAATCACTCTCCGCCTCCACAACGATATTGTCGCGAAGCATTCTATCGATTTCTTCCCGTAATATATTAGCCTGCCTCGGCGATGTTCGGTAGGGTACGCTTCGAAACACTTTGCTTGTATCAGTTAACTCGATATCCATTGTAGTGATATCTGTCAATCCAGGTTTCTCACTAAATATGGACCTGTACTTACAAATGACCGTTTTCAGAGCGTCGCGAAACTCAGGTTCGACCTCAGTCCCGCTCAGCATTTCTTCTGCGTCAAAGTCGCAACAATCCAATTTAAGCGCATAGCGATCTAGCGCGTCTTCGTCACCTGCGTCGGTCACAGTCGTAGAACTAAGCACATTCAAGTACTCTGTCCGCTGGTGGTATCTTTTAAGCATATTAATGTGATAGACGCGGGGTTCCTTCTGCCCCGGCATCTGGACCACATAGTTATGCTCCGAAATTTTCTCGCGAATCTCGCCTGGCCCTATCCACTGAACCGCGAGCTTCCGCGTCCTGTTAGGTGCGAGAACCAACACCTTAGCGCCTATCTCGAAAGTACGTTAGACCGCCTTCCGGTCACACCACACTTTACGTTTCTGTTGTTTTTCAGCCATTCTATTGTGAGCTAGGTCACGGGAGCGTTTCAAACGATCGATTAATTTGAATACATGCTCAACTACAGAATTTTCTTCACCTTCCGCAGTTCCCGCAAGCGTGTCATGGGGGTACGGAGATTTTTCCCGTACACCAATTCGGCAGGAGAGAAACCTAATGATTCGTGCACACTCGTGCGCAACGCGAACATAATAGCGGGAAGCTGGCATTCCCAATCCGCCCCTGCCTCCAAACACAGAAGCTTCATAAGCCGGTTCATAGTTCGATGCATTCTTTCGACTGCGTTTGATTGAGGGTGATACGGCGAACTTCTCACCAGTTTAATGCCAAACCGCTCGACGAATTCCGCTGTCAAAGCACTTGTGAAGCAGGTGCCCTGTCGGTTTGCAATTCGCGTGGAAATCCTATTCTACTGAATAATTCTAATAATGCCTCAATTACAGTGACCGAAGTTAGGTCCCGTATCGGAATAGCCTCGGGATACTTCGTGGCTAAACACATCGCGGTTAAAATGTACTTGTTTCCGGTGACCGATTCCGGAAATGGGCCACACGCGTCGACATTCACTTTCTCGAATGCCTCGCCCGTTATAGGAACAATTTTCAAAGGCGCGCGAAGTTTTTCGCCGCCGTTTCCTACTCGTTGGCCGTTTCCTACTCCTGTCGCAACTACTCACATAGTTTTCAATATCCTTATAGCAATTCGGCCAGAAGAAATATTTGGCCATGGCATCTTTGCTTTTTGTGACCCCCAAATGGCCGTGAGCAACTTCATGACAGAGTTTTAAGACCGTGCCACGATACACCCGCGGTATTACTAACATAGTGAACTACTCTCCGCGCTTACTATGCCGGACACGAAACAATAGACCGTTTTTCATAACATAATCGTGCCGATCCGTCTCGGGTCCTTCCGCACACTCAATCAACGGCGCGAGCTCCTTGTCTTGTCTCTGAGCTGTTGCAAATTCGGTGGGGTCCAAACGAGCGAAAGCAATGCTACCGAAATCTAATTCAGATCCCTGATCGTTTGATTCCAAGTTGCCCGGGGCGTCGACCTCGCCCTGACCAACTCTATTCTCATCCTCGGTTTCCTCCGAAACGGTTACCTGGAACGCGTCCGGCCCACGGTCGGTTCCCTTACTCTCGGCTTCCATTGTCTGGAGCGCGTCGCGTGCGTCACCCGCCTGTGCCTCTGCCAGCGCTTCGTCTACTGCATTGTTCGCACCCCGGGGCCCCTCCGCCCTTACGCGCTCAGCAACTGCTTGCGCCCTAGTCCGCACAGCGCAGATAGGCTGTGGTTCTAGAAAACCTTGCTTTATTTCCCTCAAAATCGTAGCAGAACGATTACTAAACATGTAATAAGGCAAGTCGCAGTTCTTCGCGACTGCGGCCTCTGTAACAAGAGTACCGAATGGCCCTACATTCTCTACCTTGGCTACCGGTAGATTTTTCGGCGCTTCGTCCAGGGGCTGCTGAACCCATACGGACTCGCCGGTGTATTGTGTCGGCGTGACGTGCTTTGCATTGATGACGTCAATCGTCGCCCCCGTATCACGGAGACAGGTGACTCTTTCGCCGAAAACTTTGGCAAGAAATGTGTGTGGAGACAATAACTCTGGCGCACTAGCGTCGGCCACGTGACACATCTTCTCGCTAGGTTTATTGTTATATTGAGAACAATATTTTTTGATGTGACCTGGTTTAATACATAAGTAACACGTCCGTTCTTGCGGCTTCTGGAACTCCGCGTTACTAGCTACCTTCGGCACTGCAGTTTTGGAAGTGGTCGGCGCGCTTTCCGTCGCCTTCGGCCAATTCCGTTCGCCTGCCTGCTCTTTATTGCCGAACCGCGAGAAATCTTTCTTATATCCGCTAGCCCGGTTGTTTTCGTAGGTGTCCAGCCTTCGTGCCAAATCTTGGGACGCAGAAACCTCACCCCACACATCAATGAAATGGTCACGCATAACCGCCGGCACCTTTCGCTTTATCTGGTCTGTTACAATGAGATCTAGCAATTGCTCAAATGTTTCTATTTGTAAACCTGAGATCCATGTTTTACAATAACTAGTCACGTGCATAGACGTTCCAAGTGGTCTTTGCACCTTTTACGTGACTACAAAACATATGACGGCACTTTTCTGCCGTGAACTTGTACATATCTAATAGTTGTTCTTTAATTAGGTCATAATCTTGATCCGGTGAATCGAATCCTACTACGAGCCAGTTGTTCACCTCATTAGGAAGTAAACCCATTAAATGGCTTACCCATTCGACCGGCGCAATGCCAAGCTGGCGAGCATGCGCCTCGAAAACACTTAAAAACAACGTAATATCGTCGCCTTCGCCTTTGAATTTGTCCATGACTTGGCTGATACGAATATTAGTTCGATTTCCCGTGTCGCTACTACCTATGGAAAAACGCGTGGGAGCCTGATTCGTTAGTTTTAACTTTTCAAGTTCAAATTGCCGTTCGTCGCGTATTCTTTCCTGCTCTCTCTCTTCGCGTATTCTTTCTGCAACCTGTTCTTTTTCTTGGTCAGCGAGTTGTTTCACGAATGATTCCTCGTACTGCTCGCTTTCCGTAATGATTGATTTAAGTTTAACCACGGTCTCGTTCCCTTCTAATGTTTCCCCCATCTCCATCGCGACCCTAACAAGCATCTCTTTCCTATAACCCGCTAAGAAAGCCATTTTGCCTGAATTGATCCCTGGTCAGAACAAAAACACACTTACGTTCAGTTGACCTCGGTGTCGCGTGAGCGCCTTCTGGGTCCGGTTTTTTGGCCTCCTTCCTTCCTCTCGTTCAGGTCGGTCCAGGATGTCTCCTTCCAGTGGTGCCAATATCAGCAGCTCCAGTTCCAGTGCCAATATCAGCTTGTTCCAGTACCAGTTCCAATTACCAGCACCAAGTTTTAGAAAAGAAAGGTTCCGAGTCGGATTGTACCGCCCCGAAACTACCGTACCGAAACACCGCACTTTCGGTTTCTCGTGGCGTGCGCGACACTGCCGGCGCCACGTATTTACGACGCGTGTGCACGTTTAACTGCGTACACTGTCTTTACGCGTGCTGTTGTGATTAATCAGCGCGCACCGATGGCTCTCATGCCGCACTGATGTCCCCGCGGATGCTGCTGCAGACTTCCGCGTTCCCCGTTCGTTGCGAACGTAGTGACTGCTTCCACAAAGCTGATTAATAGACGTGAGTCTTTAATCTGCTGTAACCAATTATTGACTGCAATTGGCACAACCACCCGGTGTGAATTCTAAGCACCACTGCAACCAATTTTGAACTACAATTGCAACAATTGGCGCAGGCACTCCAGCGTGAATTTACGATAACCGCTGCCACCAATTTTAGAAAACAAAAATGGCAGAATTGGTGCGGGCACCCCGACGTGAGTTTACGATAACCGCTGCCACCAGATTTAGAAAACCAAAAATGGCAGGAGTGCGGGCACCCGACGTGAGTTTACAATAGCCGCTGCCACCAGTTTTAGAAAACAAAAATGGCAGAATTGGTGCGGGCACCCCGACGGGAGTTTACAATAACCGCTGCCACCAGTTTTAGAAAAGAAAGGTTCCGGGTCTGTGACGTACTAGAATGAAAAACACACACGACTGTTCTGATTGATATTTACAATATATTTACAGTATATTTACAATTTATGAACAAAGATTATAATACAAAAATCTAACCCCTTGGCAACCTTTCAGTTCTCTTAGCCGCGAAACCCCGCGACCGTCCCTAGGCCTCGCCCAGAACCACTGCTTCGGAAGCAGCAAAAAGCAACGCGAGGTGCGAAGCTGTCGGACATAGTCCCGTAACTACACCAGTTACATGGCCTGTCGCCAAACCGATCTTCGACCTGAAGATCACGTGCAATGATAGCACTGGAGATACCTCTCGTCTTTCGACACCCTGCGTATCCCGCGAGGCGCCTGTCGGCGCGGCCTTAAGTATCCGTCGGCTCGCCCCCACCCTACAAGCAGCGGGCGTCATACGGCTCGCTGGCCAGCCTTTCCAGGGCTGCAACCGACATCTCTTAAACTCGCGTCCTTTTCAGGGATTTTCCAGCCGGGATTCCTACGGGGCTTTCCAGCCGGCGCGGCGTGGCGCCGCCGCCCTACACCCATTCTACATCCGGCTTAGGGCGGGTTTCCCCGAAGCGGCCCGACGCAGCGGCGCCGGACCACGCGACGCTACAACGGACTCCTCCCGTGCCGCAGGCCCCGGGTTTAGCCGTTCGGCCGCGACGAGGGAGCTCCCACAATGGCCGGGCGACGCAACGGTGTGGAGCGGAAGGGGGGAAGGGGGAAGTGTTTTTCCGAAATTTCACTTTACGCCGCTCCTATTCATCCGATTTGCATGGTTGACACGGCGTTGGATTCAGGAAGCACGTCGTCATCGCGCTATAAGCCCACATTTTTTAATTTCTTCCCATAACTATGAGAAAAAATTTCTAAAAAATTTTTGGAAATATTTTTTGAAAAAACGGCTTCGTAGCGTAAATTCTATTTTAAAAAGGAGTCCACTGCCGTTTACAGATTGAAAATCGGGCAATTTTTTCAGACGTTATCGGTCTAGTAAATTTTGCTTATTTTGGTGCTGCCTCGTGGTGGCGACAAATTGAAATAGTGTCGGTACATTTAGCCTTAAAGAACTTGCAAGGAGAAATTCGGTGAGAAATGGCGCAGTTGCGTTCAGATACGTCAGTAGAAATAAATAATATTTATGTAAAGATGGATTCATTGAGTAGTTTGACTACACAAATTGGTCAGGAACAGGAGAATTTCGGTATAAAATTTTATTCAGAGGTGACAAGCTTAAAAGAAAGCATGTCTGAATTAGAAATCATGGGGCGACAACAATGTGAAAAGTTGACAGGCGCCGAGTCGCGGTTGTCGAAGTTCAGTTGTCGAAGACTACGCAGCTACATGAACTTAGAATTGAGGATATTGAAGTTAAATTAGGAAATAAAGATTGCCAGATAGAATCCCAAATAAAAGAAGGGTTAAAGAACATTAAAGTAATGGAAAATAATAGATCCGAAAAGGAAATGGCGGATTTAAAACATCAAATTCATGAATTAGGGAACGAAATCATGATGGCGCGTACCCAGGGAAATATTGTGACTTCAGTAGCGTCTTTGGCAGTTCCCGGTCATTTAAAGTTTCACGGGGATACTAGAGAACAACCATGGTCGTTTTTAGCAAAACTAGAAAGTTATTTCACCATTAATAATATTCCTGAGAAACTAAAGATGCACGTAGTCGAACAATATCAGGGAAAGCGCATTATTGGCTGACATCTTTCATTCCAGAACCAACAAATTACGGGGAGAGGAAGGATAAATTCTTGAAAAGATACTGGAACGAAAGTCACAAATCTGAATTAAAATATCGACTAATGGGGAAAAGGTATCGGAGGGGCGGTACTGAATCAATGTGTGATTTCGCGACGCGGAAGATGGCAGCGTTTAAAGCGTGCGAAGAGAGAGCGGATATAGATGAAATCATGAGAATTATTATTCGCCAATTGCCGACCGGGATTCAGAACTTTTTATGGAATTCGATGCCAGGGAATTCCGAAGATTTGGTCGAAAGATTAAGCCGCTTCGATCAAACGTTGATCGGGGAATATGAACAGGTAAATAACGGTAACAATCCTGATAAAAATAATGGAGAAGGGAAAGGCTAGGATAACAACGGAAATCCGAAAAACTATGACCCAGCGGGAAAAGAGGATAGGACCAATAATGGGAAATTTGAACAGAAGAAGACAGGAAATAACTTCTCCCGGAAATAAAAGGATGAGAAGAAGCACGAACATGTGGAAATAATGGCGATCGTTCAGGAAAACTAAAGAAGTTCGGAATAGGTAGGCGGGATATTTCAGACGGAAATGTTGGCGAGGCAGTGGTAATTTCGGCTATTGAAAGTGTTGAAATATCGGCAGAAGATCTCTTAAGGGAAGATACGGATACACAGTTAGAAAAGAGCACGTGTTTGATTTTAAAGGAGACATTTAGGAACATGGCAACGGAGGTGTCGATAGACACTGGGGCGAACGTTTGTGCGGTGTCAAGAATTGTACGATCGGATAAAAAGGAGCGGAGCTGAAATAGCAGAATTACCCACTAAAAAACTGGATATTCGAGTACCTAACGGCAGGCGCATTGAGATTAAAAGTCGACAAATTTGGGTAGAATTAGTGGTCCAAGGGTGACGATCCAGTTTCGGCAATTGTTGCAAATCGCCCAATTATTCTGGGGATCGACGGCTTAAAGATGTATAACGCCGAAGTCGACGTAAGTAACAGGTATATAACGTTACAAGGTGACCAAGTGCAAGAGCATTATTTAGGGGTCGGAGAACCGGAGGACGAAACTCTGTGTATTTGCGACATTGCGAAACGTATCGAAGAAATCGGGAATCAATTCGACGTAGCGGCAGAAGGTGCGGTCGACGAGAAGGGTATGGATAGCAGTAGCGCAGTCGAAGAAGTGATCAGCGAATATCAGGATGTTTTTGGGAATTCTAAAGATCCAGTCAAGGGGTACCAATTCGAAATTGAGCTAATAGATAAGGAGCCTTTTAATGTTAAACAATATCCGAGTCCCCAAGTGTATAAAACAGAGGAAAGGAAGCAGATAAACACGATGCTCGCGGAAGGAATTATAAAGAAATCGATAACTCCGTATGTAACTCCGATTGTGATAGTACGGAAGAAGAACAACACTATTAGGTTTTGCATAGATGCTAGAAAATTGAATAGTAAAACCATTGCCCGTCGCGAAAAACCGCCTAAGCTAGAAGAAATGATACGGAAAATAAAAGGAGCTAGGATTTTTACTGGGTTCGACTTCACTGCGTCTTCCTGGCAGATAGGATTACACACCGAGTCGAGGATATTTGTAAGTTTTACATTCGAAGGCAGTACGTATAGTTTCCAGACGATGGCTTTTGGACTAAAGTATAGAGGAATTCTTGGCAGTGACCAAGATGTACGGGTAGTATACAAAAAATTAAAGGAAGCAGCTGCGAAGAGGAAAAGAAAACAGAAACAGCACTTTATGGGAACATACCAGGAAAATGAAGTATTAGTTAGGGTGCCACAAGTGTCATCGGTAGATAAAAACTATTTTATAAGTTTTTTCCGCTAAATAAAGGACCCTATAAGATAGAGAAGGTTCTTAGTAAGAACGCGGTAATTCTGAAAAATGAAAACGGAGAACAGATCAGCACATATAATTATCGTAACGTCAAACCCTATAAGCGGGACGATTCATATGACTAGATAAACGATAAATAGTTTGCCATTAAAGATGTGTCATATTTTGTAAATAGTAGTGTATATTATTTTAATCGTTTTGTGTGTTTCTGTGATATGCCGTGTTGTAAATAGTAGGGTAATAGTAGGCAATTGGTTGTATTGAACAAAGGACCCAATGAAATGGATGATAACTATATCGGCAACAAAACTTTGTAATTAGTTATAAGGCCGCAAGTATGAAGAAGGTGTGTACAGTGTAGTACCAATGCAACGAAGGTACGAAGAAAATTAAAATGTCAGTTATTCTGGTCTTGTCATTTATTTGAGTCTAGACAAATAAGATGAAGCTTGGGGAGAAGGGAAGTTGTGACATACCAATAGGTGGGTCATTTTTATTAAATGTTATTTGTCGTAAGTGGGTGGAAATGCTCTCTCAACTTGAATCAGTGAAAAGCCACTGATTGACAGTGACTATTCACTGATTGTGGTAGTTAAAATCCTACCACTGACAATCAGTGAACTGAACTGAATGAATCAGTGAAAATCGGTACCACTTTTTGAATCAGTGAAACTTCACTGCTTGAATCAGTGAAACTACACTGTTTGAATCAGTGAAATCTGAGGCAACTAATTGAACCAGTGGAGTAAATAGCTGTTGCAATCAGTGAAAGCAAGGCCTCCCTTATTTGAATCAGTGAAATATCGCATTGCTATCCCAGCAGTGGCGGCTCGCGCTTAGGTTGCACAACCCCCAGAAAATGAAAAGGATCTCATAATATCTTAGGAATATACATTTTCCTTTTAAAACATTCATTATTGAAGATATTGCAGCAATAGCGATGTATATGAAATCATTTTGAAACGAAAGGGCGTCCAAATGGCGCTCTCTCCGGTGTCTGGTGCCTTGTCAGGAATTGCACCACGCTCTTGGCTCTATTAATGAAGTTATTGTTTTTACTCATTAGTCCTTCGATTTAACACGGGAAGACAGAGCTTTTTGGTTGAGCAACCACGCAGCTGGCGCGTTGCGGAGAAACTGCCTTTTTAAGTGAGATAGGTGAATACAAGTCTTTATTTAAACCAATGAAAAACATACAACAGAAGAAAACCGATGTTCAGGAACTTTTCAAAACTCACTATGGAGAAAAATTGTCCTGCATTTAACACTCTTTATTTTATGTACATATTATTGACAATTTTGGTGACAATACAACAAATTATGAAAAGAAAGTTGAGAAGAAAGTAGTGAAAGAATTATAATCCTCTTATAATTTAAATGTGTATAAATACATTTCAATGGATTTTTATGTGAATTTTACAATAAAAATAAATAGAGAACATTAAATCTGTCAAAATTTTTAAAGTAAAAATACAAATAAACATTTGATATTATTACAAGTATTTGGCAAGTTTTAGGGCAACTTAATCAGCTTCCTCTGCTAATTATAATTTTCATAATTAAAATCAGCAGCATTGCCAAGCTTAAAATTGGAAATGTTAACAGCACTGCATGCCTTTGTTTCTATGTACATATATATGTATACACATGTATATATACACATATATATGTATACACATGTATATATACACATATATATGTGTATAAAGAAAACAAAGACTATTGTGTGTCGTTTCCTAAAAATTTGAATCTGCCATGCTACCGAACAAATGACTGATACCTGACACCGCAATGGAGGCACCTGGCCACTGATTTCAAAGACAGGAATACAATTGATGAATGATGGCATGTGTCAAGAAGCACAAGTTCTAAGCTATTAATTCACTTGAGGTAAAAACTTTAAATGGCTTACCAGATGAACTCCAAAACACAAACCTTCACAAGGAGCTAATTACAACACAAATATTTGGTAAGGTAAGAAATACTTTAAAAAAAAGAGACATCAAAGTCTGGATTTCTTTATCAGAAAATCTATCAAAAGTATATTTGGATGAAGAGGAAAATTTGCAATTTTACAACTACTACATAGAAGAGATTACAGAGGAAAAAGTTGAAAAATCTACCCGAGTATCTCAGATGAAACAATTGAGAAACTTTTAAAGAAAGTTTTAGAAGATAAGCAACAAATATCTGAAGTAAAAAAATTGAGAAAAATTGTCAATGATTTTATTATCAATACTAGTGAGAACCCGTCAAAATTTGACGGTGAGATCTTAGATAAATGTAAAATACTCTGCCCAGACTAATGTTCACAATATGTATTGTACACAGTATATATGTATGTACACAGTATATACGTATCACAGTATATGTAATGTTCACAGTATGCATTGTTTGGATCTTCGGGTTATAACGAAGAAATTCTGTGATGTGTAGTTCCCAAAATTTTGAACACGTATGGTCCATGACCAGGTGGCAATGCAAAATGGCCCACATATTCCAATAATACACGATATGACACAAAAGAAAGAGCACTATTATACTGACGGATATTATTTCTTAAGTTTTTTGATGTGTCATTTGATTACTTCTGGCATATTGCTCGAAGGTAAACTTACTTTCCAATTTAAGCAACACAGAGTAGACACGTTTGCAGAATTTCTCTCGCATGGGAAGTACAAAGCAGAACAAACCTGACATTTTCTGCGCTGACTTTCTCATTCTCTGCGTCCAGTGTACGTTTGCTTCTATGGGGGCGCGTGGACAACTATTCGGAATTCGACATAACCTGTGAACAACTTCACTACTTCAGTACAACTGAGCAAAACCCCCTGTCCGAATGTTCTCTAAAAAATACATCACAAAACATCACAACTGTCTGAATGTTCTCTATAAAATACATCACAAAAGCAAATACATGCTAACTGTCAAAGCCACAATGCAATTATTACACTGAAACAAAACCGTGACGAATTGTAAACAAATATCAACAATCAAAACAAAACATCAAGCAGCGCCACCATGAAGCAGCGTGGACTCACATCTAGCGTTTCATATAATCGATTTTGAAACAGCATTTGGAAGAAAACAATTGACTACTGATAAGCGTAGTATTAAAGAATGATTTATTTAATTAATTTACACCGTAAATGTTGGTGAATCAACACAAACAATATCTGATAACACATATAGGGATCACATTCTTTCATTTAAAGGAAAACATACTACAATCGGTTCAGTAGAAGCTCCAAACAAAGCCATGGCAGAATACTTTATTTTTTTAAATATATAGATATTTAATGGATGAAACTCAAACGCATGCCAATGGATAAATGTGTTTGAAAAAGAGTGTGAACGCTGTTTTGTGGAAGAGAAATTCTAAAATTTTCCCTTGACAATGCAAGCGCAGATTGGTACTCAAGTATGATTTTGAAAAATACAGTAGAATCAGAATGGAACAATTGGAAAAAGAACGCACGCATAAAAGAAATCGGAGCTGTACTAAACCAAGGACAAAAATGGGGATAATAAGCCAGTGGCATATTTTTCGAAAAAATTGAGTGAAGCTCAAAAGGAAAAAAAAAGCAATTTACCTTGAGTGCTTGGCAATAAAAAGGTTGTGATATATTGGCAACATTGGCTACTTGGAAGAGAATTTTTGGTACACTCCAATCATAAACCTTTAAAAAATTTAAATATAAAAGCAATAACAGATTAAGAACTGGGTGATTTGACATACTATCTGTCCCAATACAATTTTAAAGTTAAATATAATCCTAGAAAATTAAACCAAGAGGCAGACTGTTTAAACAGGCATCCAGTTCTAGAGCCTGATGAAAATTCAGATGACATATTAAAAATAGTAGACCTAGTGAAATTAGAAGACAGAAAAAAGGATCAAAGAAGATGCACAAAACTACAAAACAATAAGAAAAAACTAATATTCTAAAATTAAATTTATTATAAAAATTTCAAAGAAGAGAAAAACTCTCATTATCAGAAGAATTTAGTAAAATATTACTAAAATATGTACACAATACTTATTGTCACCTGGGAAGAGCGCAGATGATAAATAAAGTAACACCATTCTTTACAGCGAAAAATATAAACATAAACATAAACATAGAGAAGATTTGTGAAACTTGTGACATCTACTTAAAGAATAAATCATGAAGAAAATCATAACATGGATTAATGTCACACCTAGGTTGAGCAATGTACCCATTCAAGATAGTTTCTATAGATAACATCGGAGGTTATGGAGGATCCCGGTCAACAAAAAAATACCTACACCAACTGGTCGACCATTTCACAAGATATGCTTATATTTTAACATCAAAAAATCAAAACGCTGATGACTTCATAAAACTAACTGAGGAAGTAACAAAATACCATTATGTCCAGATGGTACTAACGGATCAATATCCAGGAATAAATTCAAAAGAATTAAAACAATTCAAAGTAAAGAAAAAAATAAAATTGATTTTTACTGCCATAGATGCGCCTTTCTCCAATGGTCTCAATGAAAGATTAAACCAGACTTTAGTGAATAAAATAAGATGTATTATGAATGAAACTAACAAAGAGGCTGCTATTGCTATGGACAACTATTGTGAAAAAAGCTGTGGAGAAATACGAGACAGAGCATACAGTGACAAAATTCTCAACAAAATACTTGCTAGAGGGTAAAACCATAAATATCCTACCGCATGAATTAAAAATAAAATGCACAGCCGAAGATTTAGAAAGAGAGAGGAAAATAGCACTCAAGAATACAATAAAACTTCATAATGACAACAAAAAAATATTCAACCTACACAGGAGACAAATTGAATTAAAAAGGGAGATCTTGTGTACATAGAACATGAAAATCACCTGAATAGGAAGAAATTAGATGAATTGAGAATTGGGCCATCCTCGATATTGGGAAAATCTTAAAGTCAATCTATGAAGTCAATACCGGACACAGAACCAAAGAATCAAATTTCTATGATATAACAACACTAACTCCAATGGTAGAAGGTTATGATAATTGAACAATTGCAAAAGTATTGTTCATTTCCCAGAAGGAGGGGAGGTTTCTTACAGAAACCCAAATGAGTTTTTATTTCAAATTAAATATTTGAAGGATATAATCATTATATACTGCTAAAAATGAAAAAAAATTGCTAATGATGTTGAGTATGCCAAATTTGTTGTAAATATTAATTTAAACAGTAAGTCAAATGCTGCAATGGGTGAAGGAATATTTTATTTTTATTATTATAATTATTATTAAAAAAAAAAGGGCAGATGTTAAAACCAACCATCACCCTGAACAAAACACAAATAGTTTTTCTATCCTTTCACCCATATCAAATATTGCTGGACATTTTTCTTGAAGGTTTTTCTCCTTTCCAATTCCTCCAGATGCAAATTAGAGCCCTCCTAAAACAGAAAAAAGATAGGTCAAGAAGTTATGCAAGGATAAAATGGTTACTTTATTTTCAGATTACATACAAGATCATACTAACTGGCAGAATTATTATGAGGTCTGGATTGGGAACCTCAGGAATGGCTTTGATGTACCTTCTGCACTCCCACTCCTCTGCCAAACTAGCCTTGCCATGTAAATGAGTAAAATATAATGTGTTTAGTGACTAAGGAAAGCAAGGAACACTGATCAAAATAAATCAGTATTACAGCCGTCTTTGGCAAATTAAAATACCTTTCAAAATATTCACATTGTTAGAGTCCCCAGTTAGCTCCAGCACTTTCTCTTACACTTCTTCAAAACTCCACTCCTGGACTGGTGTCAAACTAAATTGGAAAACCCAAAGAATGAGTTATTAGTTTGCTGGCATGCCCGGCTGTGCTGTGGTGTAATCGAGAGCATTTTGGACTTTTTACAAATTTCATAAACGAAATTATCCATTGCACGTCAGATATTTCACACTGTATCACCAAACAGTTACATTAAAACTCTTAAGTTACATAAGAAGTTTCCAATTTTATAACAAAAACAAATACGTGATATTAACAACGTGTTCATAACCTATTTCTTAGTATGGACAAATGCTCATAAAATAAAACGTCTCACAGTTATCAACAAGACGAGTCACAGAAAAGCGAAAACTACTTACCTAATGCAATTAAAACAATCTTCAGACACAGGTCAGTTTCCTCGCAGGAAACCTCTATTCCACTGGCTCCGCCGTGCGATTTTGCATACATTCACAACACAGCACGTGAATGACTGGATCAGTCGGCATAGTCATTAGTATACTCTCTGGGTATAGTGGCGCGGCCAACTGACAACCAATGAAATGCTGGCGGTCATTTTGAAAAGGTTCACGTATTCACTTATTGTCAGCAAAACTACATATTTCGACTGAAGATATCAGTGACTTTGCTCTCACTGATTGAATCAGCGACAATTTCACTGATTCATATTCAGAGAGTTTCAAAGCAGATCTTCCTCACAATAACATACTAGGTTTTGTAGCAAAAGAGATCATTCTTTCGTCAGGAATACGGAACAAAAGCTCTGCCCATTTTACATATTGATTTATTTGATCCTTACACAAATATTAATAACGAAAGTAAATGGACAAGTAACGTTGCTTACCCAATAGAAAGAAATTCACTTTTGTTCTGTTTCGGTAAAGAAACGAATCAAAACTAACTGACATTGCAGTAACCAAACTGAATTCGCGATAATTTTTGTTTCGTTACCTCTACCGAAACGTAATTTACGAGGAAATAATTTTGTTTTTAGCGGTGCAGAAACGAAATATTTTTTCTATGATTGGTAAAAGGTGCCATCCACAATTCTGATTCCACAAAATATTTACGAAAGTTATTTTATATAGGAGCGAGAAATATCCACTTTTCGGTGTCAGAAGCCAATAATGTGAGATCTCTGTGAAAAATCGTCACTTATTCGTGCAGTATTTCTATACTGTCTGTATACTGCACAAAAGCATAAAATAAAGTAAAAATTAAAGAATTCCATTATTTCAAGACAATATCAAAGATAAACGTATTGATGTATATATTCATGAAGTGTTGAAGCCTTTCTTAAAAATGTAGGATCTTTAAAGCAAACAAGATTTCATTGCATTGATCTTATTTCACATATTCAGAACAATAACTTTGCATGTATCTAATGTAATTGCTTTAAGCATCCACAGAATTGTTTATTGTGATAAAGGAGAAAAAAGTCAAATTGTGGACTGTGAATACTTTCTAGTCAGAAAGTAAGCAACATAACAATCTGTGAATGCGTATACTGTTTGCCTCAGTTCCGGTCGATGCTAATTAACTTTTATACCAGCGTCTTCGCATTCCCTAACTCGCTAGAAAGCCTTTGCATCCGTTTCTTTGCGAGGGAGTTGTCGTTTTGTCGCATTTCCTTCGCCACCTCGTCCTTTATCAGCGACACATTCAGTCCCAAAACCCCTCTGAGAAACGAGGGCGCAAGTGTCTTGACAAGGCCGGCGTAAGCAGCGGCTGCGGCCCGCCTGCTCGCTTCGGGTCGTAAAACCGCGCCGAGCACATTTTCTCGCCTTGCACCCTCGACAACCCTCCTAAATCATCCCTTAGTGCGCACAGAGCTACCCCCGACTCGAGGGCGACGGCGCCATCTTGAGGAGCCACACCGCCAATCGGAGCGCATGCGCGCGGGAACAGGTTCCTACGGGGCAGCGCCGCCGCCGCCGCCGCCGCCGCCGCCGCCCCGGCTGCTCGGCGCCATCGCGGAGAAGGCGGAGCTCCGCGGCCCGCCCACCGCGTTGCCAAGGCAACACACTAACATGCCGATACCCTGTGCAACGACCGCCAATCCTACGTGCACACAGCTTATTGGGTGTTCTCGCGCATGACGTCACGGTACAGCAATTCTTTGGTCGCGGCCGGCGCAATTCCCATCAAAACGCCCCAATCAGATAAATAAGATTGAAGTGCCAAGTAATATTTATTAGCGCTGAAGAAAAATTCCCATTCAAAATTATTCACTAGATTCGAGAGGAGAGAGAGAGATAAAGTGTAAGGAGTAAGCAATATTTATATTCTAAAATACCCAAATACTGCCGATCGGAAATAAATTACAGCCGGTCGCAGTCAATACAAAGCGTTGTCTCGCGACCAATGGGTCGCCGTCACCGCCGTCTTTGGCACCGGATGTGGTGACTTCACTCGTGTCAAGCGCTGAGAGTTTCGTCCTTGGCAGGGACGGAGATATTTCCCCGACTCCAAGCGACGAAACGAACTAGTCGTGCTACAAAAATAAGATGCCGCAAGAGAAATGGATAAAATGCAATAATCGTGACTGTTATGTAGTAACAGAAAACTCATTGGTCGGCATAAAACATTTTGAGGATAAATTTGTTATTAGAGAAGGTTATGGTTTGTGGCGATCCAATTATTGTTCCTTGAAGTGAACCAGAACTGGAGAAAAATGCCTTCCCAACTATATTCCCAATCAACCTTCATACCACATTGTGAGTGCCCCAACAAATAGACATGATTCTGCTTTAAGATCCAAAAGAGTGTTAGCAAGAGATGAAGAAATTTTCGTGAAATGATGTGAAAAAGATATCATTTAGAGTTTTGAGAGTTTTAAAACTAAAATGGTGAAGAGAAATTTTAAGCCATTCATGTGATTAGTGACTGATTATTTTTTTAAAAGAGGGATTAGATGGCTACAGACAATCCATCAATAACTATTAGTTTTAAGGTTACAAGTTCTTTAGATGTTAAAGTTTTTTATAAGAACAATGGAGTTGATTACTGCTAATTTCACATTGATCCTGCAAACACAAGGTGAACTATCTTTGAAGTGTGATAGGTGGATGAAAGTTGAAAACTCAGTGAGTCACCTTTAAATTCCTAATGATGAGACATTCCATGTTGGTGAGAGGGTTGAACTTTCGGTAAATTTTTTGAAAGAGGCACTAGAGTCAAATAAATTTCATACTGAAAAAATCTCGAAAATATAAGTCTTTGAAGCAGCTAGTGTTGTCAGTCAAGATGCAAAATCGATACACTTATGTACTGATAATTGTAATCATGTACAAAAATTTCAACCTTGATAATAAAATAAAGTGAACTTATAAACATTTCTATAGCTTTTTAACAAATAATTAACACATAAATGAAATTTCACCAAAAATTGTTATCTTTATGTATCTTTATCTCTTGCTTTTATTATTATAAATAAATTATTTTGTGTATTTTGGTTTATATTATTACCTGTGATTATTATAAATGAATATATATGTTAAGTATATAGTATATACAGTACATTTGATATTGAAGTCAGATAGGTTTGCTCGTCCTTTGATTGTACTTATATACCACAGAAAAAATGTTTGGCCTTATGTTGTACCTCAGTATGCGTAGTACAAGTACTGTATACATGTACAGTATACAGTGGCGGAGCTCCATGTTAAATGCCCTATGGCGACGATATAAACCAACTGAATGCTTATACTTTTCCAGTAAACACATTAATAATAATGCGTTGTCGAAAGGAGTGCACTGTTCTGCAATTAAATGCAGCAATAATGAAGGACAGAACCCTGTGTTATGTTGTTTTTTACTTGTCCAAAAGACTTAAAAAAGAAAGAAGGAAATTTCTTACCACCTAACAGAAATGTTATTATGTACTAAATACCCTTACTACTACTTAGATAACTTAGATTTCTAGATATTTTCATGAACAGTACATAAATATTTGTTCTTCCTCATGATTTCACTATTCACATTCAACGGACAACATTCATTAGATTTAAATAATTTCTTTCCTTAAAAATTGTTCCAAACTTCTACTTCTCATCATTTTTACTTATATGCATAGGGATATTAAAATATATGTAAAACACATTTACATTTGGTTAGATTTAGAAGAAAGATGCCGTATTACGGATTGTAAGGCGGCGTAGTATTCATTGATCGCCGCGTGGATCCCTCGAGTCGCTGACCAACACGTCGTCATAGGGCATTTAACTCGGAGCTGCACTACTGTATAAATACGTATACTGTGGTAATATTATTATTGTAGATGGTCTTGGCCTAAGTTTCTGTTTGTTTTCAGATGCGTTCCAGATGTTTTTGTCGTGACCACGATCTGAATACGCTTGTATTAAGGTAAGCTACTGTGCTTAGCACATTGTATTTGTGAAGAGGTATACGATCGTAAAGCATTATTTATATTTTGCTCTCCTTACGATCACCAGTTTGTTCTGCAATATTTAAGCTACATAATGTTAAATTATACTCCTCACGTGTTAAAACTATCCAATGTAACCTTGTTTTGTTAGGTGATACTTGGGGTTCTTTAAGGATACACGATTTACTTGGTGTTCTTAAAAGACAATACTATTAATAAATATCCGCTAGGATCAACTTTGCCGCTTTAATAATAAAAAACGAAAGTAAGTTTTTTGTCTTTTATTTACTTTTGAATTATAAGACGATGTCTTTACGAGTTGTTACTTCAAATATAGTGTTAAAACTATGAATATATGTGTGTATACCAATGTAAAAAGTATTTTTTTATTGCGTTTTTTGATACTTATGTTTTCTTTCTCTCCTTTAGATGCCAAAACACCGTTATGTGTCACTCTATTGGTGTAAGTATGCCTCCAATAAAGAAGTTTATGTGTCGATCTTCAAATTTCTAAGTGGTGATGAAAGGAAGTCTCACCGGTTTAGAAACACACCACCTGCAACCTGGACACCAACACAGTACAACGGCGTGTGCATAAAACATTTTCACCCACATGATGTGGAAACAGAAATTTTATATTGACCACAATAAGCAGAGGATGTCTCGAAAAAAGAACAAATCTTGTTAATGTGCTCATGCTCATGCTTTGTCTCGGAACTTTCCAAATTTACCGAACTATTTAAATAAGCTTTTGCCGTCCACAAGAAAGTCTGCGGAAGAAAGGATGATGGAACTACAAGAAAGTTCGATCCAAAGATTAAAGAGGTACTGGAAAGGTATTGTTTTAACAGTTTTAATGCTATCAAAGATTTTAAAATGTTTTGATGTGAAAGGAGGTTTGCAATTGGGAAGTGACAATTAGTGATAAAGCCTGTTTTCATATTTTATCTTCTGAAGAGAAACCTAAAAAGTCCTGTGTTACAGTTAGTGTAAAAGTTGGTTCGCCGTACAGGTGCCAGTGTAAATAGATGGCATGGATTTAGGTAGAAAGGCACTTCTGTGTCTTTTGTTGGCGTTCAGGTAAGTTAATAAATAAATTTACAAGGTTACGGTCACCACTCGCAAATTTACTGTGAGAAATAAATCATTCCTATCCCGAATCCCTAATTACCTGGTAAGGAGAATTTTAATTAATTTAATTAAAAAATGGCCCTTGTGAGCCCAAGTAGGGGAGCGTGGCTAACAAAGAAACCTCTAGAAATCGGGAGCTTATGCAAACAAATAATGCTAGGAGGTAGGGTTGGCCATGGTTGACGCTTTGGAGAATATTCCTTTTAAGTGAATGCAACAATATCCACAAAATTCACACCACAAGTTTACAATTTATTTAATAAAGTCGGAAAAAAATCTTTGACACTGAATTTCATTAATCCCTTTTTTGAGTAACTCCTCGAGTGAGCGGATGTGCGATTCCGTCACTCAGGGTTAGATCACTTTCCGTGCACCAATCGAGACATACGATAACGGTCATTCAACGCGTCTCGGTCTCCTGATGGAAAATGATCATTTGTTTTCAGTTCTGGTCATAAGATTCTAAAAAAATTTTAAAAACGTGTTTTTTCGTGTATTGGCACTGCGATCTTAGTGAGTAAGCTGGGAATTAAACCAACGCCACTTCCATAGATCTACCGAGGTGGCGTTGATTGAACTCCGGTACCTACATACAGAAAGACGTAGAGGAAGTCGTAGAATTCGAAAATACAAAAATGAAGAATTTCCTTTCACGAAAAATGAACTAAATAAGCGGAGGGTCTATTGAGTTACCCGGGTCAGACGGCCGCGGGTGCGCTTCTCCGAGAGGAGCATAGCAGCGTCATCGAGCCGGTCGCTGCGTCTGGGCTGCGGGGATCAGCGTTGTCTTCAAAGAATATCGAGAAGACTAATTATTATTTGAGAAATCCGAATAAGCCAAGTGAATCAGAGGTGCAGCAGATAAATTCGTGTTTGCCGACAACGTCATGTGGTTTTCAAATTGATTTTAAAAATATGTACTACGGCAATTCGAAAAAGAAAAACTTTTCCAAATAACTTTTGACGAAATACGTTTTATGAAATAATTACATTACCTAAGTTCAGGAAAGCGAAAGGTAAAAATCGTACTCAATATCATAAAATAATTGTAAAATTTAAGTGGTTAGTTTGCAACGCTGACAAAATATTTAAACTGAACAAAGAGGACGCTGAACCGAAGAAAGAAAAAAAGAAAAGTCAAACAACCGAAGAAAGCTTAAAGCGTCGGCGACGCCACTTTCAGCTAGTTAAAAAAATAACTGGCGAAAGCCTCGTTACAAAATTGATCTGAAAAGTAAATACATTAAAAAACTACACAAAATTACTAAAATGTGTAGCATCCGATCGCATTAATGCGTCTACTTGAGGACGCTACAACAAGTTTTACGAATACTACACATTAAGTTTGACAAAGAGACGGAGTCTCTGATACAGAAAAACTTCCTTTAAATAATAAACATAATTAATTTTTACGCTGCTTTCAAACCAATAGATTGAGATTCAAATGCCCTAACATTAGTAAATAATACAAAAGAATTCATTCTCACTTCCAATTTGTCAATAATTAATTATTCGAAATGAAATTTCATATAATCATTAGTTAGTTGGATCTTACATAGTTTTAGTGTTGTACACCAGTAACTATTAATATTGCAAATAGCCTAATTCATACTTTATACCATTAATTATTGCCCTTGACATGGATGTTTTACTAATACTTTCAATTTCGTTACCATTTGGCTTGATAGCCAAACACCTTATACACACATTTACGTGCCCTTGTGCACGAAATAATCAGTAAATGGAAGAGCATTTTAAAATTTGTGGCTATTTACAATAAAATTTAAGCCAAACAGGATAACACACACACACACACACACACACACACACACACACACACACGTGTGTAAAAAGTACCGTGTACAAAATTTACAAGAGTTGTAGAAGTGTTGGTAGGTGATATTTGATATGTCTGCACTGAAAGAAATGACCATCTCACTTTCAACCATAAGCCTATGGTTACATGTCTTCCAGTTGTGACCATCGATTTATATTGTGACAATAATCATCATGGATGAAGTGCCCATGGATGATTGTCATTAGTTCCAACCCATGGAGTGGGGCCTATTACTACACCTCCCTGATATAGAATTACTCCACACTGATTTGTGACGTCATCATGAGTAGCCCGAACGTCAGACAGCTGCGCAGTTCCCAGTTACACTAGAAACCCTATTTCATTTGTGTTTACTCTTCTAGAAAAGTATTACAAAAATGTAAACAAAGTCCCCATTTAATGTTCACATCATTGAAATTAAGTATTATATTTATTTCAAGAATCCATAAGAAATTTGTTTTAAATACACTTACTTTCAAGTTTTCAAGAGTGATCTTAAGAGCATACCAGATACTTTACACCCCCAAGTATTTAAAATTATTACAATGAATATAGTGAAAATATCATAAAGGTAGTGGGTTATACATGAATCAGAATATATGTGCAAAACGTTCAGTCACATATATTTATTAAAAAATCGTTCACATTAACATATATACAATATTATCAAATTATAAATTATCCAGTAAAATTTTTCAACATTCAGCATTTTTACAAAGTATTTGGTCTATGATCTACTTTTTTTATTTATTTATTTTACGTCAAAAAAACAGTTAAAAACTGCGTATGACGTGCTATGGGGAAAAGTGAATTGTGTGCACATTTTCAAAATTCTGTGATCCCTACACTAAGTCATATACTACTTAAATTTTGAATTTTTGAAAGGGAGAAAAAAAGAAAGAAAAAAAAACTCCCATGTAATAAAATCTATTTTCAAGGATAAACAAGCAATAAATTTTGAATTTTAAAAGGGAGAAAAAAACAAACAAAAAAACTCCCATGTAAAAAAATCTATTTTCAAGGGTAAATAAGCAATAAATTTTGAATTTTGAAAGGGAGAAAAAAAACAACAACAAAAAACTCCCATGTAATAAAATCTATTTTCAAAGATAAATAAGCAATAAATTTTGGCTCTTATTACTTCCTGCCGCGACAACATGGAAACGATAATTTGAATAATTGTATTTCCACTGAATTCTAGAAGACGTGCACAGAAAATGAAGTTACATTTATGTCCAGAAGCAAAACAAGGGGCCATCTCAGCATTTGCTCAATGGATCAGGGAAACTGGACGAAAAACCTGATCGAAATGGGGGTCATTGACCCGGAAGCTGTGTTACAATAGTTGTTACAGGTTGTTTATACACATTTATACACTCCAAATGGTAATTAATGCATTATGTATCATTGTTAAAATTAATGTTACTTTTCTTGTGATGCTCAGTATAGTCTCTAATTGTATAGAAGCAGTTATGCAGCAGAAACGACTTCACTTGTGATTTAAACTTTTCTATTGAATTTAATCGTTTAATGTCATCTGGCAAAGTGTTGTAAAATAATGTACATGTATTGTATGTGAATTTTTTGTAATAAGCTGTTGATACTGTCACCTGATGAATATGATTTCTACGTCGAGTGTTATAGTAATAGACTTCGGCATTTTCTGAAAAAATATTCCCGCCCTTGAGAAAGTCATTTTTTACAAAAACCACTGATTCGTAAATAAAAAGACACGGTAATGGTAGAATTTCTAGATTAATGAAGAGAGGCTTACATGAATCACGTGGGTGGGATTTGGTTATTATTCGTACAATTCGTTTTGTAATCTAAAGTCTGGGAGCTATAAGATGCCATTTCCCCAGAATAGTATGCCATATCTCAGGCGGGAATGAACATTCCTGCAGATAAACACAACGAAACAGTATGAAGGCTGACTGAATTTGCAAGAATTCTGAACGCGTAGCATAATGAACTAATTTTGTGTTCAATTCATTTAAATGGACGTTCCATTTGAGTTTGACTGAATTAGAGACCTAAAAATTTTGTTGCCTTAACATCAGTCAATGGTACACTGTTCATTTTCAATGGAGCACAGAATTGTTTATTTGATATGGAAAACTGCATTAAAACCGTTTTCTTTTCGTTTACTATTAATTTGTTATTTCGGAACCAATTGGAAACATCTGATATTGTATTATTTACGGTTTCTTTATTGCAAAGGATGTTCGTATCATCCGCAAAGAGAACCGTTCTTCCGTTTCGAATCGTCGAGGGCATATCGTTTACGTAAAGTAGGAACAGAATAGGGCCTAAAATCGATCCTTGAGGAACTCCACATGCAATGGGCAAAAAGTCGGAAAGGTGCGTACGTAATGTTCCATCATTCCAGTAAGGTATTTCAACTCTCTGAGATCGTTGTTTAAGGTACGAACATAACCAATCTAGAGCAATACCACGAATTCCATATGAAGGTAATTTGGAAAGTAAAATATCATGATCAATGACGTCAAAAGCTTTTGAGAGATCTAAAAATAATCCAATAGGTGCCTCGTTTTGATCCAATGATGAGGCGACATCTTTAAGAAAAGAAAATATAGCTGTTTCCGTTGATTTTGATTTTCTAAATCCATGTTGGCAATCTGAAAGCGCGTCGTGTTTAGTGAGAAAGGTTTCCATTCGTACGTAAAAAAGTCTCTCTAATATTTTTGAAAAAACTGATAGAAGAGAAATGGGCCGATAATTTTGAATTTCATTTTTGTTGCCTTTTTTGAAAAGCGGCTTAATTTTAGCTGTTTTGAAAATATCTGGAAACGTTCCAGTGCATAAAGATGCATTAAATATGTGAGTTAACGGGTGTATAATGGCATACGCACAAGTCTTTAACAAAGAATCCGGGAATTCATCTAAACCGGACGAATATTTATTTTTTAGTTTACCGATTATTTTGAGAGTTTCATAGGAAGAAGTTTCGGAAACGAACATTGTGTCTAAAATTTTGGGTGAACTGTCTGTTTTTGAATTTTGTGGCTGAAGACTCTTAGTGAGATCGGCAGCAATTCTCGAAAAGTATTGGTTAAAGAGATTAGCCACTGTTGCCGGATCGTTCACATTTATATCGTTATATTTTAAAACAACATTCTCTACGGGTTTTCTAGTTGATTTGGTAGTATTTTTTATTATATTCCACATTGCTTTTGTTTTATTATTTGAGTTCAAAATATCCTGATCGTTTTTCATGATTTTAGCCTGCCTTATGACTTTTCGTAACAATGTTTTGTATTTTTTAAAGTAGATAAGGAAATCTTGAGATACGTCATGACGTTTAGAAATAAAGTAGAGAGTACGTTTATTTTTACACGATGTTCTAATTCCTTTTGTGATCCACGTATTACTTTTTCGTGAAATGTTTAATTTTCTCTTTTTAATAGGAAAGCATGCGTTAAAGAGAAATGAAAGCTTTGAGAAAAATAAATTATATTTTTCATTTGTGTCAATAGCGTTATAAACTGCCTCCCATGATTCTTTCAGCAAGTAGTCCGTAAATAACTTTATGTTAACTGTAGTAAATGCTCTGCACATGCGTGTTTTATTTATTGTGTCAGTAGTCATGTTATTAGTAATTGTAAGAATTTGTGCATCGTGGTCACTGTAACCTAGATTATTCGTTATTATTTCATATCTAGTTGTGGTTTTGTTAATTATAATTTGATCTATTGCTGTTTGTGATTTAAGAGTATTCCGTGTAGGTACGTTCACTGTAATATCTAAATTAAAAGAATGAATTAAATTGAGAAACTGCTCTTTTTCGTGGGATTCGCTCAGAAAATCAATATTGAAATCTCCACATACAACAATGGATTTAAAAGAGAGATTACTAATTTTGTTCAGAGTTATCTCTAGATTTTCTACGAAATTGAAATAATCTAAAGCTTGCTTTGTTGGAGGTCTGTAGATGCAAAGTAAAATAATTTTGAGCGTAGTAAGATGTACAACTGTTATTTCAAAAACTTTTTCAACTGCATATAAATTGAATTCTGACAAGAAGGTAGAATCAATATTATTTCTTACATAAATACACGAACCTCCGTAAGCAGTGCCTTTATTTGATTCCCTTGCTCTACAATAAGATCCTGCAAGGTAAAAACTAGGAATTTGGAGTGTGTTTAGATCATTATGAGATAACCAATGTTCTGTAAAGCAAAGAACATCTATTTGACTGAGATCACACTCTAATGCTGCCTCGATAAATTCAATTTTATTTGAAAGAGATTGCACATTATGATGCATTATTTGAATCTTTTGAATGTACCTACACGGATGCTTTTCTGCTGCATCTGACTGCAATTGCTATTTATTTATCTCATTTTTACCTCGAGTGCGTGGTCGAAGGAAGTATCGTGTCCCAGCAGTGTTAGGAGGTGAGGAAGGAGGGGTTACAGATGTAGGGGAATGAATAATGGGAGAGGTAGTACAAGGATTAGGTTCAGGGGATAAGGTAATTGGGTCCAAAGGGGTTCCGGAGGATGGAAGAGAACTAGGAGATGTAGGTGGGGATGAATCTTGGATAGGATACTGCTGAGGTGTAAGGATGTGTTTGGCAAGTTCGCTACCGAGTGCATGTTTTCCGACAAGGTTCAAGTGAAGACCATGCCGGGTGAAGTGTTTTTCTGAGAGAAAGTTTTTTTTTTTTTTTTTTTTTTAAATTATATTTTATTTTGCAATTTGTTTGTGAACAAACATTTGGCAAAATTACATAGATTTACATAAACAAATACATGAGAGGAGTAAAATCCCATGACCGTACTCCACCAATGATACATTATTAATACAAGTTAACTATTAATTATAATTTCTGAAATGAATAATTTAAAGTCGATGTGGAAGGTCTAGAGTATGATGGCGTTGAAGTCGTCTGTAGGAGTCACTATTGTCTAGTAAGTTGATGGCTAGAATATTCGGATGATTATGTAGTCTTTGTAGGTATTTTGCACTGGTATTCTTGATTTCTTCTTTTATAGTTGGAATCTGTAAGTCTTTGTGTAATGTTGCATTCCTTACGTACCAGGGGGCATTTACAAATTTTCTTAAGGCTATAGACTGGAAGCGTTGTAATATTTCAACATTAGAATTTTGAGCTGTTCCCCAAAGTTGAATTCCATATGTCCATACTGGTTTTAATATTGCTTTATACACAATTACTTTGTTTGCGATGCTTAACGATGATTTTCTTCCAAGTAGCCAGTTTAACCTTCTAAGTTTTAGGTCTAGTTCTTTTCTTTTCTTCTTTATATGTATTTTCCATGTCAGTCTTCTGTCCAGAGTAAGTCCGAGATATTTTGCCGAGTCATTTTGAGGAATACATTGCGATCCGATTTTTATAGGTGGACACGTTTCGTGCTTCAGACTGAAGGTGACTTGGACAGACTTCTTGTCATTGATCTTGAGGCGCCAGCGTTTCTGCCACTTGTGGATGGATTGCAGATGTTCTTCTACGAGACGAGATGCTTCTGCTGGATCTTCATGTCGAGCTAAGATCGCTGTGTCGTCCGCGTAGGTTGCTGTCAATGCGTTTACAGATGATGGGATGTCGGCAGTATATAATGAATAAAGGAAAGGTGCAAGCACACTTCCTTGAGGCACTCCTGACTTTATAGGGATAAGTTTTGAAGTTTCACCGTTAAATTTTATTTGAAAATATCTCTCTGTAAGATACGATTTTAACAAGTGATAGTAAGGATACGGTAGATTTTTCTTAATTTTATACAATAGACCTGGGTGCCAAACCTTATCGAAAGCCTGGCTTACGTCTAGAAATACAGCAGAACAATATTCTTTATTTTCTAGCGATTCACTAATTTCGTTTACTACTCGATGAATTTGTTCTACAGTCGAATGTTGTTGTCTAAACCCAAACTGATGATGAGGTATTATTTCATTTTCTTGTAGAAGTGGATTTAAACGTGACAGAAGCAGTTTTTCAAAAACTTTTGATAATATTGGCAGTAGACTAATAGGTCTGTATGATACAACTTCATGTGTTGGTTTGCCGGGCTTAGGGATGACTATTACTTGAGCGATTTTCCATTGATCAGGGAAGTGTCCTAGTCTTAGGATGGCATTGAAGATGGAAGTAAGTAAGGCTATTAGTTTTCTTGGTAGATGGTGTAGAATTGTTGCTGAAATCATATCGTATCCGGGAGCTTTTTTAGTTGGTAAATTCTTGATTGTTGTTTCAACTTCTCGAGCACTTACGGATTTGATTTGGGGAGCTAGTTGCAGTGGTGAATCTAAGAAGTTGTAAATTTCTTCCTCTTCTGTAGCAGATATTTGTGAAGGAAATGGTTGAAAGATGTTAGAGAAATGGGACGCGAAGCATTCAGTTTTTTCTTCGTCGGTTTTAGCCCATGTGCTGTCGATTTTTCTGATGGGAGGAATAGGTTGCATCGGTCTCTTCAAGTATTTAGTAGATTTCCAAAGAGAATACTCTGAGTTCGAATTCGGAATCAATTTTGTGAGTTTATCTTGTAGGGCGTGGTTTCGATATTCTTGAAGTAATCTTTTGAGGTTTTGCGAAGCTGAATTTAGTCTTCTTTTGACTGCTGGGTCTTTAGTGATTTGCCATTGTTTCTTTAATTTACGTTTTGATTTCACCTTTTCTCTTATTACTTGTGGGATATATAGCTTTTTGTTTTGCTTTATTTCTGGTGTAGAGTGCCACGCAGCTTGATGGAGTTGTCTGGTTACATATTCTATAGCTTCATTTATGTCGAAAGCAGTTTTCAATGGTAGATTAGCTGTGCTGTTATTAGTTAGCCATTCTGAGAAATATTTCCAATCTGTTCTATTGTTGTGGATTGAGGTTTGCTTATTGTCTTCAATAATGATTGAGCTAATGACTAGTAGAATCGGTGAATGATCAGACGATAGATCTTGTGACCAGTAGGTGTGAATGTAACTTTGGTTAACTCCTTTTACAATAAAGAAATCTAATACATCAGGAATTTTGTTAGTGTCTGTCGGCCAGTAGGTGGGTTGGCCAGAAGAGAAGGAGGATAATTTTTCGTTTATTATAGTTTCATATAGAGATTTACCTTTCGGGGAGGTTAGTCTGGAGCCCCATAATGGATGTTTAGAATTGTAGTCACCGCCAGAAATAAATCTTGGTCCAAGTGTTCTGAAGAAGCTTGCGAATTGTGAACTCTGGATTTTATGCTTCGGAGGGCAGTATATTGCTGCAATATTCAATGTTCCGAATGCATCTCTTACTTGAATGGATGTTGCCTGCAAATACGTGGTGTTAAATTGAGAATTTAAGTGATGTTTAATTTTTTCCCGAACAAGTATAGCTGTTCCTCCATGTGCTGTACCATCCGGATGATTTGTATAATACATGTTGTATCCTTGAAGCGAGAAAAAACTTTTGTTGGTGAAATGAGTTTCTGAAATGAGCATGATATCCGTATTTGTTAACTGAAGAAAACACTTGACTTCTTCTCGGTGTTGTAGCAAGCCATTGGCGTTCCAAGCTGCTATCTTATATGATTTGTTCATTATTTAGTTAGCAGTTTTGACACAAGATTTAAAAGTGCACTTATTTGTTCTGCTTGTCTGTTGAGTATAGTTTCAAATCTTTCGAAAGTCTGTTGTATTATTGAAAATATTTGAGTATTGGACTCCGTGTTTGTGGCATTGTTGTTCAGACTATCCTTCTTTTGTGAGTTTTTCAGTGCTTGTGCATAAGTACTACGCTGATGGAAATTATTTATCGAAGTAGGTGGGAAGTTTTCTTGACCTGTGTTCATATTGTTTTGTGAAGCACTGGAGTTTGAATCTTGTGGAATTTTAGACGCCTGTGGATATTTTTTATTGCGTATTTTTTGATAAATTTCACATCCTTTATAACTTGCTGTGTGGGGACCTTCACAAAGGGCGCATTTTGCAGGCTTCGTCTTGTTTTTCTTGTTATCACAAGTTCTGCTATCGTGATTCTCGCCGCATACTACGCACCGATAAGGATGGTTGCAGTAATGCTTCGTGTGCTCCCAACTTTGGCAGCGATGGCATTGCACAAGATCTCGCTTTACTCTTGGAGCTTCAATTATTATTTTGGTATTTTGAAGGTACTGCAATTTATAAATGTCTTTGTTATTATCTTTTGGTTCCAAATCAATAAAAAATACCGGTAAGGGAGCTTTTGTTACACGGTGTTTGCAGTTATGAATGTTTCTTACAGTATGACCGTTTTCTTCTATTTCTGCTTTCAGTTCATCAATATTTATTGTAGGATGCATATTTTTTAAGACTACCCTAAATGCTCTTTCTTGTTTTAGCTGATAGCTGTGAAACTCAATTTTCTCTTTAGTAAGGTATTTAATAAGTGATCGATAAGCTTCTGTTGTTGCCGGTAAGATTTTAAATTTATCTTGACCTACAAGCTTGCAGTAGAATTCTTCCATTTTCACGACTTTTTGTAAAGTATCTGACATTGCGTGAAAGTCATTTACCCCAGGGATAAATATTGGCGGTGGTTTTTGCACCTTCTGAATGTTGCTGGATTTGGAACTTTCATCGATTACTTTATCATTGGATTCATCGTCATTAATTAGTTCGAGATCTGCAAATCTATTGCATGATAGTATGCCACTTATATTTTCACTTTGACGTTTTGATTGTTTATGACTTTCAGGGCTGTGAGATTTACATCTCTTGCGCTTGCTTACAACAACTTGCCATTTATGAGTGTTGCTGTCACTACTTGAATTACCGTGGGTTGTTCGATTAAGTTCTGAATTTGTTACATCGGTTGAACTTGAACTTGAAGGCTGTACGGCAGGAGGAAAAAAGGGAAATGGCATTGCTATCACTGTACCTTGTGGTATCTGATGTAAAATGAGTTGTTGCTGCTGCTGCTGATATTGTTGTTGAAGAAACAGCTGAGTTTGTAGTTCAGCTTGACTTGTAGTAGACGAATCCATTATAAATTCAGATTCCGGCTGGGAGGTGTTCTCCGAGGCCATATCGATTGTTTACGTCTTATGGAGGCAACATATTTTTTTTTTTGATATCACCAGTTGAAACACAGAATTTTATAAACAGGAAATACAATTGATCACGAAAACACTACACACTAGTCAGAACACAAAATGTGGACGCACAACTTGACACAATGAGTCAACGCACAACTTAGAAATCACGAGACACCGCGGAGTAGAGGGCACGTCCTCTCACCTCCGCCGTTCGCGAGAGACTGTTTGAGAGAAAGTTAAGCTCAAATAATTTAACATGTGTGCCTCTCAGATGCAGTTTTAATTTGTTGTTTGCGTGTCTAATTTCTTTGCACAGTGTTGGTTTGTTGTACCAGAAGGGCAGAGTCGAGATTACAATGTTCGTGTTTTGGGCGGCACGTTGTAGTTTGTCAACATGTTGCTCAGGTGTAAAGTGACCACCCAAATTGATGTCATTCTGCCCTCCTATGATGATGACTGTATCCCGTTTGGTGAGAGTTTTTGTGTGGGTGTCCAATTCACTGATCACGTCGGCAAACCTCCCGTTAGGTTTAAACACACACATGACAGAGAAATTGGATGGGAGTTTCCCACTGAGCAGGGAGGAGATTTGTCGCCCATGGCTATCTGCTAAAATTAGTACCTTTTTCGTGGGCTCAGTAGGAATGTCCTTGTTCACTTGTGGGCCAGGTTGCGCAACTCTACGTGTCTTTGTTTCTTTGCGCTTGCTAGCCTGTTTGCGTCGGTTTGTGGGTGGACGTGTCGATGATGGGAGGGGGTAGTGAGGATTGGGAAGGCATGGAAAATCATTGTCATAATCTAACACAGCAAATCTGTTTTGAGTCATGATTGGTTGTGATGATTGTGTTTTTGCTTTCGCGGATGGACGGTTGAAAGTTTCTGCGGTGTTGCCTATTGTTGTCCAACCGTCTGAGTTTTGAACGACCTCTTCGAGCCTTCGGATATGTTCATCTAAATTTTTGTTTACGTGTGTGAAGGCTTTCAGAAGGTCGGCTTTGAGAGTGTACAGAGTAGAAAGTGTATAGCGAATAGTAGCCATGTCACGAATGCGTATCAAATGCGTGGCAAATATGAGAATAAATAATTAGATGAGAAATCAGATTATGTGTCAAAAATGTTTCCTAAATTATCTTTTTAATTTACGTGTATTAAATTATTTAATTTAAGTTACGTATTTATTTAAAAAATAAAAGAAATGTGATTCTAATTAGTATTTAAATGTTATTGGTTAATTGCGAGTAGAGTTGAGTGTGTTTCCGTTAATAGATCTAAGCTGCAAACTAATAAATACAATTAGGTTACTATACTTTACCTCTTTAAAGGCCACAAAAATTCACCACTTTGATATTCTTTTGAAATCACAAGGTTCAAAATTTTCCGTTACTAATATATGCGAAACTTTGAATTTTGATGTTTTTCACAATTATCACAACACTTTCACTAGTTGTTTAACCCTTTACGCAAAACTAAATTTATTTGTACAGCAAATATGTATTAAAAGTCTTTGAACTCGTTAAAATGCACGTTTGTACGTTACGCTGTCTTTTAAACAAATAACTATTTACTTCTTTTCCACTGCTTCGGACAATATAAATCTCTTTCAGCGTTCCTGTCACAAGTAAACAAGTAAAGAAAACAATTTAAAAACAAAAGGTACCTGAAAGATGTAAGAAAGTAGTCAAAATTAGCAAAATATTGGAGCACAGTCCGAGCACGTCAGTCACGTCACACGTCAGTCACGTCAGTCAGCACGTCAGTCATCTACTTGATGTAATTTAAAAAAATGTATTCACTGCTCGCCAGTCAACATCTTAGTTATGTGTTTTGAATAATGTCCACTAGGGCAAATACCATCAAAAAGCACGCATTAATTTGCATGCTTTTCATGCTTGAAAAGCAATGTATCTATAATTATAATGATACAAGCTACTACATCCACAGCCACTAAGGGCAGGGTATTTCAATCTCCGACAATCTAATTTCTCAATTAAAATAAAATTTAGTGTCATGTGATGAAATTGACAATAAAAGGCAGCAAAATATATTAAGATGAAGCTAAAATTATTACGTTTTTATGAACATGATTTAGTTATATCTTTTCCAATTAAAAACTTAAAAAAATTAACTTTTATTTTCAGTTATCTGCTTTACCACGTAAAGAGTATTAACTTCCTGATACATTTTTAGATACACAGTCGTCTTCTGTAAAATATTCTTCTATTCAAAAACAAATCCAACATACCTGAAATTAAATGAATATTGTTATGAAAATCTTGATTTCTTAATTTAGTCCCAGGAGCATTTCTTCTGTATAAACTAAAATTCAAAATAATATCTACAACTATAGAAAGAGAAATCACTGGATGACATTCGCACACTTGTTTTAAAAGGGAAACAAAATCGTCACTTTCTTTAACAATTGTCCAAACTGGAGACACTGCAATTTTCCTCAAATTATTCATCAAATCTTCCAACGTTATACAAGAAAACTGTTGGTTATAAACTTGCTGCAAAACCCCATACCAGTATCGGCAGCAACCGGTTGGGAGTTCTTCAATCTTCTTTTCTTTTCTGCCGGAGTTTCTCGCCTTGTTTATTTTCTAGAAAGATAGGTAGGTCAGTCAAGAAATACGGAAGACACCACGGATTAAAAATTAATTGGATCGGAATTAGAATCTTAATTATCTCCTGGTATAATACATAACCTAAAAATATTTCAAAATTATTTAAATATTTGTTTAAGTAAGCCTTATTATTTGAACTATGTAATGTTTTAAGAGTAAACTCACTGTAATAAGTTGATTTGAAACTTGGTCTAACTAATAGAAAATGAATATTACTCATGTATGGAACATGTTGCAAAACGTTATAAATGGTTTTCCGCGACGATATGACTTCGAATAAAATGAATAATTAACTTGTCTTGGATGTTCTTGAAGGGTTGAATTTCCGTGGATGTTCAGCAAGCTATTTTAATCGCATTTTATATTTTGGGAAACCAAATATATAGACTTTAGACCTTCCTTGTAATATCCACGGCAGCGCCAGGCAGTTTCGTGAAGCACATCTATATGGCTTTTTAGAAGAAACATCACTGATATGCTGGCGCTAACACTTAAATAAATACTGAATATCTTCACGATTGGATGATCGTCCTAGAGTCTTCACAGCTTTTGAATGCTACCGAAACAACTGACCATGTGCAAATCCTACTGTTTCGTAGGACTACTCTGGGCGCCATGACACTACGTCACGATCTCAGTGTGGAGGCTTCTATATTCAGGGGGGTGTTGCCTATAACCACCTTATTAATCAACGCCCTCTAGGAACAAAGCCTGTGAACCGAGTCGTCGTGATGTGCTGACGTCATCACGAGTGTACAAGTTGTGGTCGCCCAGAAGTATGTATTTAGTGCAATGAACTGTGAGATTTTACGATTTAGTGCGAGCTAGTGATAGTGTTTCTGCTCTACGTTCACTGATTCGAGAATTTATTCTCATATTGATATTTGAGGGCTTGGCTGATACCCATTTCTGTGGAAGTGCGCAGCGGCTACGCTAATTTGGATTCATGTTTTCAGAACTTTCAGTTAGGTACAGCAAATTATCGTGAATTAAGTGCATGCACGGACGAGTACATAGAGTATTTTTATATTTTTCATAAAATAATAATATTTCATAAAATATAATAGATAATGTCGATGTCTGAATTAATGTTTAAACTATATGTGTGAATTATACAATTTACTGCTGTAGAGACCTAACGTAACTCGGTTCACTGCAAACGAATTTTTCATTGGCTTTATTTCATAGATACGACAAATAGTACTAAAATCTAATTATTTTATTGTTCATTTTATTTTCAAATAATAAAACTATTATCTTGTTTTCAGAGCCCGATGCCGAACTCTTGAATCCCTAACTGTATGTGTAACTATCTGAGTAACAAAAAAGTTGGTTTTCTCTTTTCCCTGAGAAGGAGAATGTTCCAGAGCTATTTGTTGGGCAGAAGGATATGTTGCAACAAAGATTTCAAGAAGTATTACTTCATTTAAATTTGATACTAAAAATTGTTTTGATTTAAATAATTTTTATGAAGGTGTGCAAGCAATAATTTCCATCAGAAATGATAGAACAAAATTCTTGACTACAGAATTGGATTACCCCTCACTAAAACTAAGTGAATGATTAATGCAGTCATGCAATTGAAATATTTTATGAATATGATTAAATATTTGAAGAATTGGAAATGTTTTAAGATGCGGTTCCCTCAATTCTACTTATGTGTCCTTCGTATTTGTCAACGAAAACTAGCAGTGGATCTGAAAGTCCCGCAGCTAGGACGACCATATGGAGGATTCAACATTTCAGGAAGCTCTCATAAAACAGCGATAAAGCAAAAGTTGAGTTCGAGAAGAGAATGAAGATTTCAACTTTTGATGAGCTACTGTAACCGCTCATAAGTCGGTCAAATTGTTTGAATAGCGCGCGACAATATTAAACGACGACCAAAGCAGTTATAGTTCCGCTGAACTACAAGGGAGTGCGCCAGCGAGAAAAGATATTATATATCAGATCCTGAGTAAAAGTTCTGAACGCACTCACGTAGCAGAAATCAACATCCAATCAGGAATCGCTTTGATGAATTTACGACTGGGCGCTCAGCTCCGCAGGGAAAAAACGTTCTTTCTACTGTGAACCTTCGGACGGAACGGACCTGCACTGTCTTGCGTTATAGTTCGAACGGACATTATAAGTATTCTTTCTTTCTACTGTGAACCTTCGGACGGAACGGACCTGCACTGTCTTGCGTTATAGTTCGAACGGACATTCCAAGTATTTCTTTTTTTGCTGTGAACCTTCGGAAGGAACGCACTTGTACTATCTTGCGTTATATTTCGCTGGGACAATCATATTTGTTGGAGACCGCCGTCGAGCTGAGTTACTTCGCGAGGTTGGCGTGCAACTAGTCGACGAGGGACGGTTTTCCACGACGCAAGAGGCTAATTTGACCTTGGACGCAACGCACCACCGCCGTGTGCTGGAGTGGCAGGAACGTGTCATCGTGGCGACGTCGTGAGTCAAAAAGACCAGGTTTTAAAACTTTAACAAAATTCTTTTTTAAAAGAACAGTTGAGAGGAGGGTAAATCTCGCATAAGAATATAGAGAATTCACCTCACACCCAGACAGAGATAGTCAGGTATTCAAATTATTGGCTAATAAGCGTAACGTTTCAGTATTTTTTTCATTGTAATAAGAATTCAGATAGATTGTTCATGCAAAATGTAAAATTTATTCTTTTAATTCTTTTGTTAAGCTGCTACATTTGTCCTGCTAATGAATATTCTTTTCTGCAATTCATGATTTAAATTGTTTGTAATCAAATAGTAAAGAGGTTAATAAGTTGCGTGATAGTGAAACAGCTTATTAGAGGGATATTATTCATTGCACCAGTGTATTTAAACTGTATATGCAAAGTGTATATTGTTCATGTCAATTTTTCTTTCAGCAATGTATGTGATTTGATGCTTTTTTTTGTTTGTGAATTGTAAAGAGGTATTGCATTGTGTTTGTGTAAAAGTGGAAAATTATATTGGGTCATGCAAAGTAGTTTACAAATAGAAAAGGTATAACTGCAGTGGATTAGAATTTAGGAAATTGCTGAACAATACAGCAATTATTAAGAATTTCTAGATAACGTGTATATTTTAACAAGATTGTAAGACAGATTTTGGTACAATATATTCAAACTTTGCTAAAGTTAAAAGTTGACTTGCCTGTGTTTGTTTTAATAGTTAAAAGCAAGATAAAAGACGAACCCACTCCTGTAGGTCAAGTAGTAACATTAACTTGCCTGTATTTCCATGAGGTTACATCGTTACCTAAAAAATTAAAGGTTACACTACTTACAAAGTTCTGTGAAATAAATATGGAAAAACAGTGTCTTTTCAAACAACTGACCCTACGATGGCACTACTAGTGCCAGGAATACAAGACTCGAAAATACTCTGGGATTACGTAATGTCAATAAAGATCTTCATCTCCGAGTTTTGCAACACGGAGTATAACCTTTCCTGTTCGCAAAATAAAATGTCACTTTTACCATTTGTATCGTAAATATCTATTTTATGAGAACTAATGTATTTGTTGTTGTGCCAAGAATGAACAAGATTATTCATAGAATTTGAACTGATTTAATGTTGTCTTTTTGTGTTTTGTAAGTTCTTGTGTCATTGAGATATTTTGAGTGTTTAGTAAGCATGCATGTTTATCCAAATGACTGTGACATAGCTTTTTCACGCAAAGATAACATTATTAGAATGTTCTTTAAAGAATTTTGTAGTTTTATTGTAAAGACCCATTACATTTTTTTATTTTTTGCGAGTCCATTGTTTTTTATTGTGTAATATATTGCAAAGATCCGATTTTAAATAGTTAACATTGTGTCGAGTTAATTTTGTACACTCGTTGAGATATTTGGAAAGTTTTTATTTTTTGTAAAAAAACCTAATAAGTGTAAAATTTTTGTAATATTCTTCAGACTGTAGGACACGTTTTTTCAGTTTATCTTGATCCGTAGAGTAATGCTGGGAGTATTTTTAGGTTCTTTTCTGCGCAATAAAACCAGCATTCAATATAGTTATAATGTTCATTGGCTAAAATACCAAATAAAAAGCAAATTTTAATTTGAAAATTTTTACGGACAGCATTATTTATCCCATTCCCTTACCATGAAGATGGAAAGTAGAGGCAATTTTACACTGAAATGTCAAAAAGAAGCAGAAATTTTGTTAGGAAATGTTATTTACATGACTAAAGGTAAATTAATGCATTTGATATCATTGTGTCATTTACGCAACTTGAACTACATGTTTCGTTGAACATTCACTTAACGAGGGATGTTCTAATCAATTTCCATTTTTTAAAATATTATTTAGCAAAACTTCATGTGCAAAAGCTTCTACCAGGAAGACCAAAGTACTGGCTTGATTGTCAGGACGCTTGTACACTCGATATAGCTGCGCAGACTTTGTTAATTGAAGATGGTGTTGAATGAATTCACATTACTTTCTAAGTGGTTGCCGCTAGAGCGCATTTGTGAAGGCTGAGGGCATGGTATTTAACACCTTTAGTGTGGTAACTGTCCAACGTTCTTTGGCGGGATCATTGCTTTGTGTGATCGTATTGTGTTATTGAAAAGTGCGTGTTGGTGCTATGAAATAAAGAATGGACTCTTAAGTGCAGAGAAGCACTAACAAACATGAAGCTTCCTCATTTGATTGAAATCTTTGCTAGTAAGTGTAAATACTATTGCTGTGTAATGTTTAATACGGAGGGTATACTTTGTTTAAATGATTTATTGTCACTCAATGGTAAGCGAGAAAAAATCTCATGTGAGATTACGTCCACATTACTCTTCTCCAAAAAATTTGTTTTTAACGTATAATTTATGATTCATTGCAGGTTTATCATTTGGCAGTACACGAATGTGTGTATGGGGGGGAGGGAATCCAGTGTTCAGTTGGAAAAAGTTGAGAGTAGTCTGCAGTGTTTTCGACAATTGTGCAGAATCTTTATAAGAACGTTTTCAGATCTCTGAATTTCTGTTGAAACTTGGTTATGTTGATCATGGTTCTTCACTGTTGATAAAAATATGCAGTACATTTGTTTTTAAAAAGTGTTGAAATGTGTTTGTCAGAGAAGTTGCTGATTAATTCATTTAAGACTAGCAGAAAACATTACACATGCAGAATGTTCATAAAAAGTGCAACTTCAAAATAATGTCCAACTTGATGTTGAATGTGTGTTTAGAGAAAGATGTGTGTGTTAAGTGAAGGATGAGTAAATTAAGTCCGTTTTTAAATAATCAAGTTGCATGTGATTTGAATTGGACATCTGAAATCGCAAATCTGAAAACCTCAGTAGGCTCTACTTGATTTCACTTTATGGTGTCCTCCTTTAGTGCTGTGCTTGTGAATTTAAGAAATTCTGGCAATGTTATTTTGTTCCGTGCTGTGTTACACACGAGCTTTCACATTAAAATGTGGCATACATAAGTGAAAAAGGTGATGACTGTTTATTTGCACTATCATGCACTGCCATGTTTTGATGTATTTGTAGTTCATCAAATATTAATCTTTGTTATGATTCAATAATTTTTAATTAAGGAAATCTCTCACATTTTATTTTATAATTCAAGAGAATTGTGGAACTGACAGCAATCTGATGTTCTTTCAGGGATATTAAATTCCATTGCCCCTTTTTCTGATTCCTTCATTTAATTAATGTAGTGCTTTGAGTATTCAGAAGGGTTCCTTGTTATTTTACTGCTTAAATTTATATTTGTGTAAATAAAAATTTATTTCTTCCAGAATTTAATTACATGTAAGTAAAATGTAAACTAGGACCGTGACATATTTCCATACCTTTTTACTGTGCATGGTTACAAATAATATCTATTAATTTTCGAGATTAAGTCCCAAAGCTTACTGATAGGCTCCCGCAACGCCATCAACAAATTAGAGAAAACCCTTCCGTCCATTAGTATAAATGGCTCCCCTCTACCCTGGTGTAACCACGTAAAAAACCTAGGAATGCATTTAGACAGCACTCTTAGCTGGACTACGCATGTAAGTAAGATTTGTCAAAAAGTCTTCAAAGACCTCCACTTCCTAAAACGCGTACGAGAACTACTTCCTATAAACACACGTATGAACCTGATTACTTCACTAATTATGCCCCATTTCGATTACTGTGATTTCTTGCTCACTGACTTAAAAAACAAGCAACAACGGAAGTTGCAAACAGCACAAAACGCATGCATTTGTTTCATATTCGATCTTCGCAAGTACGATCATGTATCTGCGTACTACAGACAGACAAAAATTAGCTCCATTGAAAAAAGAAGAACATTGCATAGCCTCTTGCTTCTCCATAAAATCTTGTACAACGGCCTTCAAACATACATGTCTAAGAACTTAAAAATGCTAACACTAGAGCGATCGCGTTCGGCATTATTGCTGTAAGTACCTCGACACAACACTGTGTCATACAGTAAATCTTACACTGTCACAGCAATTCGAAACTGGAACTCACTACCTACACATCTCAAGAGAATTAGCAACTTTAGAAAATTCAAAACTCAACTTGGTGTCTGGATAAAAAAACAATGAAATGTAGTTTACACACGCTCTCTGTTCTATCCGCAATTTTATCTTAATTACTTTCTGAAACAATGACCATGATCCCTTTATTACATATGCCCCATGCTAGATCGTATTTTCTGTTGTTGTTTTTTAAGTCATATTTTCGAAAGTATTTCTTCCCACTCCCTTCCTCCTGGCCATCTTCCTCCTTTCCTACTTCAGGATACAGTAAAAGCTAATCCTATTACTGCTGATACAATGTTTAAAATTAGAGAAATTACATAGCTATATCTAAAATACAACTTTGTTACTATAATGTAATAGATTTCTAAATGTAAAATAAGAAAATATTATGTAAAACTACAGCTTACAAATGTTTATGAAATTATGATGTTTGTCACTTTTATTATTATTTATATATTTTATTACTATTATTGTTACAAAGAAAATCAGTAGTCACACTATTATTTTATTGACACTTTCTGTATTTTATACTGTAAGATATCCTTTTGTAAGTGCCTTTACCTAATGATTAATGTGGTAATTTCCCTTATTGTTGATTGAGATTATGCACTGTATATGTCATCAAGAACTACCTGTTGTTATGTAATTGTAAAATTATATGTACTATATTTTCTCTTCTGATCCCCCCGTATCCTTTTCATTATCATTTCTTTATTATCTCCTCTTGTCCACCTCCATTTTCTTCTCTTCCCCTTTTCTTTTGTTTTTCACTCTCAGCCCTGATATTTCTTCCTCTCAATATTTCGGCCTTAAGCCGCCATCCTGATTGAGGTTTTTTCTGGGTTTACTCAATCGCTTAAGGCGTATGCCGGGATGGTCCCTAGTATTGCATCCCAGACGTAAATGTAAAATAACCCCCTTTTTTGTTTTTGTTTATTGTTCACAGTTGAGGCTGTCGGGTAATGACAACTGACATTTCTGGTGAATTTTGAATTATTGATTCTAAGTGGAATAAGTGGGAGCTATCTTATTATACATTTTTTAAGAATGCTCCTTACATCATGTCTTTCCATTTTGCAAAATTTCAAGAATAAACAAAAAATGACAATAAATTTATGTGGCTCATACTGATAAATTAATTTAGTTGGTAATCACAAATTGATTTTTTCTTCTTCTTCTGCGACACGTCAGGTAATATTAATTACATCCGAATCATTAAAAGTCAGTTAATATTAATTACATCCGAACGCCTCAACTGTAATTTTTAAAATTGTAAATTAATTAAAGTGGTTAGGCGGAAGAGCAGGCCTCAGCCTCGCCACAAATAAAGACAATTTTATTATTATTATTATTATTATTATTATTATTATTATTATTATTATTATTATTATTATTATTATTATTAGATTATGCAAAATGAAGCTTGACTAAAAGACTCATAATTAGAGATACAGGCGCGTGAGTGAACCAAATGAATTGTTTTGGGGTCTAGCATTGTTAAAAGTACTCTCATAATTATGAAGATTGCAAGCATTGTTGGTAATTGTGTGTCTTAAAATATTTCATTAATTCATATCATCTCTTTGTATCAACTTTTATAAATTCATTTATTGACTTTAATAGTTTGTCTATTTTTATCTTTAAATATAAGCTAATAGCTTCCTTTGCCAATCCAGGGAAGTAGTTAGGAAGGAATTAATTTCTAGTTTTCAAATGTTTCGGAATTCATTTTAGTTCTCTTCCTACTTACATCAAATCTGTAATTTCAGATCTTTTGCTGTTAAAAATCAAATTATTAATTTCAGATATTTGATAATAGCAACATTCTCATTAAATATCAGTAAGTTATATATTTTAAAATTTGAACAGAGACTGACACACTGAAAATTGTTGTGACAATCTTGCAAAATTAGGTTTTGTTAATTGATTGTTTTATTTTAATTTCATTTTAATTTATTTATTCATTTGCAAACAATATATTACTAGTTTAAAAAATACGTAAGTACATTGTTTATTAAGGCGTTCTCTACATTATCGTAATATTTCACGCTCTGCATATAATTATATCTCTAAAACGTGTTCTACATAGCAAAGCAAACATTATTTAATTTCTTTTAGTCGTATTTCTTCCCAATCATTTTTAAATTATTTATCATTTATATATTTCAGTTGTATAACTTGACAACTAAAGTAATTCATTAACTTATTTTGAATTTCAGTATAAGAATTAATTTTACTAGTTGTAAAAAGGTATTGTATCATTGTGCTAAAGACTACCAGCAAAAGTGTTGAACCATGTTAAAAACCATTTTTTTTATTGCTTACATTCCTAGGCAAAAATAGTTAACTCTTAAACATGGTTGTTGCATATCGGCGGTCAAAATAAATTCAAATTTGGCGCCGTACTTTTAAATCTATCATTTATAACAATTCTTTGCCGCTAATTAACAGCAAAGACCATGCATTTTAGATGTCCCGCGTCGGACATACATTTTTTCACCAAAAACGGCGCGTTTGCTTTCAGAGAGAAAGAGAAGGATATTTTTCGCATGAAACTCTTTGGAAGGACAAACCGATGGAGTTGAGCCATCTGCATGTCACTAGATAGGCCGGTAGAAGTCGTTATTTGAATTTCAGCCCGACGCCACATGCAACTGTATTTTCACCAACGCGCTCTGACGGTGAATCTATGAACTACTCATTTTGAGAGTTTGCGCTATCTCAGCCGGTTGGATTTCGGTTGAATTTCTGTCTCCAGCGTAGGATGTGTGGTCTATGCGTGCTTATTATGGGACCGTTAACGGTCTCTCTAGCCACCAGTTACTTTGAGTTTAGGAAAGAAATCTAGTGATTTATAGCTTAATCGCATTGCCTGAAGTGTGTGTTATGACTACAAGAAGATGCTGGGTGTCCAATTGCACAAATTTAAAAGAAAATTAGCCATTAAAACGTGATGATTTGGGTTTCCAAGAGATGTGAAAAAGTGAGTTTAATTTTTATGCATGTAATTTGTAGATTAATGCTGCTGTTATTTTTTTTTTAAAAATTACGTCTGTAAAATAAATAATTTGTTTTAGAGGCAGAATGGCTAAAAGATATTGGGAACCATCTCTCTCCAAATGCACATTTAACCATTAGTGAGTCAATATGCAAAGAGCATTTTCTGCAACTGCATGTAACTGTGAACAATAATGCTACTGAAAACTTGGGATAATAATTGATCATTTGTGGATTAATGCTGCAGGAAATGTGCCCAATACATTTGCTGACAGTATTCATGGTAAGTTTGTCTTGAAAGGGCATTCAAATAATTTAGTTGAAAGTTGTGGAACTTCTATTTTATGTTTCTGTTTATTTTCAGGTCCCTTATTTCAGCCCATCAAGATTGTCACCAACTTCAATGGCTGTAACTGGTAAGATTTTTTTAAAATATAATTCATCTGTCCAAAGCGTAGCACAGTTTAACTCATTTTTTATTGTTTACATTTGTAGTTCATCTGTCCCTCTTGGCAATAGAGCTTCAAACAGAACAGATTTTTTCAAGATTGCAAATGAGCATACAATTTTGTTTGGGGCATATTAATTTTGATTACACAACAGTAGATTGTTTAAAAAGAGTCTTACCACCTTTTTTTAAAACTTTCAGGTCCTTGTGCACAGGCAGCAGTTCGTACTGAAAATGGTGAGTTTTTTTAATATGTGTGAAAGGCAAATAGAAGTATGCTACTGAAACCATAGCATATTGGTAATAATTTATTATTGATTGTTACAGGTTCTTCTGTCTTTCTGAATGCTGGTACATCGAGTGTGGCAGATACATTTGTGAGCCTTTTTCATGCCCTTATTTATTATTAGAGTATATTTACTAGATTGGTATTGCAGGCAGACTGACATGAAAAAATGTGAAAGATTATTGCTGATATTTCTGATTCTGATCTGAATTTTTGCAGTTAAAAAGGCATGTAAATGATTTATTAGAGTGAAAATAATGTTGATCTATAATTTTAATTTAAAAGTATACCCCAATAATGTAAGATAATATGAAGAGATAATTTTGTTTTAAAATTATTTTCTTTGAGTAGTCACAGCTCAGAGAGAAAATTTTAAAGAATTAGTATGTGCAGTAAATGACATTCTTAATTCTCTACAAAGTGTTTGCAGACACCTCTTCTGATCTGATAGAGCATTAAGATCAGTGTGTACTCTGTCATTGGATGCGATAAAATTGTGAATATCAAATAATCAATTTCATTTTAAATTGAACATAAGATCCTGCACATTTCTGGAAACCTGTACTAAGTAGTGGTGATACCAAGATGAGCTAAACCACAAAAATGTAATAGAAGGTCCAAAAAGGTCTCACTTAATAGATTACAACCAAAGAAACATTTACTTGGAACTCTGATGGAGTTTTGTAAAAAATATAGTTTTTCAAGTCATATTTTTGGTTATGTTCTCATAAATGTTAAATTGTAAATGCACCCTTATTTTCAACATCTGTACGTCGTAAACACCTGAGCTCTAGTTTTAAATGCAGTATTCTGTTATAATGAATAGTTTGGATCAAAGCTGGACAATTCTACTCGTTGGTTAAAAGAATGTGGTGTTATAATGCATGTGACATTACAATGCATCTCGATAAAATTGAAACTGGAGCTGGAACGATAGATTGTTAAACCTTGTAAGGAAAAGTAGATAACATTTGTGTATCAATATTTGTTATTTTTATTATATCTAAAGCCATTAGTAAGTGCAGTTACGTTTTAGGTATGGACAACATGCTATAGGTTCAATTTTTAGCACTGGTGCTAAAAATGGCACAATGCTCAAATGTTCAGATACAACTGTTAAAGCAAGAAACAAACGTAATACTGTCATCTGACCTAATCAACTATTACTGACCTTTATGTAACAGTACATAATTAGGTGATTTATATTTTTGAATTAAAATAAAAGGCAGTAATACTGATAAAATATTCACAGTGAAAGTGATTTTATTTTGCTCGTAGGATTGGGGCACACGTCCTATTGGCCTTATGTCACCACCTTTCGTTCTCGCAAAATAAAATGGCACTTTCACCAATTGTATCGTAATGATTTGTTTTACTTAAGCAAAGATGCGATGTGTTCATTTGTTACTTTTAAGCACTGTTCATTTATAGTGCTCTCTAATAAAGTAGTATTCCGTAGTATTCACATTAATTTGGCATGTCTCTAAGCAAGTGAAGTTGCATTTGAACTCCTGTACTGTGTTTATTGCCTTAATGTACAACAAAATTGTTAATGCTATTGAAATTATAAAATTGTGTATTGTCAGTGTGTTCAATAAATACTAGAGTTTACTGCTGTAATTTGATTTTTCTTCCATAAAATCCTTACAATTATTTTTGTTATTTTTTGATAAGTTAAGGTTGAAAATTCAGGGAGTGATTTTGGAGAAATATATGGAGTGAATATGGAGAAAATTTTAAAATTCCCGGGTACCTATTTTTTTCAAATTTTTCGGTTACTTCTACGCTATTGGCTGTTCATTTGCCCAATAGAAATCAATACAGCTGCATATGGCGGCACCAGAAGTTGGGCAAATAACAAGTGCTTCTCTGTTTAACATTGAGTGCCATCTCTGAGATATACTCTTTTGGGTTCTAGCAGCATGCCGCTTGCCACAGAGGCGACGGTGCTGCCCTCCGGACTATGAAAAGTCACTTGTTCTGGACATCTTGAAGACAATAGAATCCTCAGGTGCCACGTTTCCAAAATACAAGTATAGTTTGAAGGGCGTGTTGCAGAGAGTTTGTACTGCCCTGTTAATAATGCAAAACGTAAATATTTTGTTTTCAGGTTTTCATTTGGATTTGCCTTGGCTGTGGTAATAATGGAAGAAATCAATGTTTTAGCGGAAAGCATAATTAAAATCGAGGCCGTAAGCAATTTCTGTATATTTGAGATAATGCTAAAATGTGATTTTTCAGCATTCCAGGATAGAGTAACAAGTTACGAATTCTAATTATTAATTCTCAAAGTGAATTGTTATGAATGATCGAAGTGTATATAAATTCGTCGTTCAAGTTACTTTTAAATGATTGTCTAATTTTCAGGTTAAAGAAGAACCTGTCGATACGAAAGAATATTGTGAGAATAACTTGGTGAGTAGTTTTATAAAAGTGGCATATCCAGATCGCAATGTTTTGTGGGTATATATTTGAGGAGATGACATGTTTGTGACTAGAATGTAAAGTAGGTATCATTATATAAATGCATATTTTTGCATCAAAATACCCACATATGAAGCGCCAAGTATTTGGTCGTGGAGATAAGAAAGAAGGGGTAGTTGTGAGCATCTCTGTGATGTAGAAGTTTTTTATTTGAGTGCACCATGGGCTGTCACCAAAGAAATCTTTATTTCAATTGAAATCCCATGATCTTACATTGCAAGTGTTATGTTTTGCATTTGTAAATTTAACTCCATGTGCTTATTTAATATCTTCTAGTAGACAAAACTAAGTTCAAAGTGTTCTTTTTAGTGAAATTGTTTGTAACGTTTCAATTATTATTTTCAAACTTTCTGATTTTAGTGGACCTCTTTTTCTAGAAAATTTTACCTAATATCTTTTTTACTTCTCTCTCTGATAGTAGGAACTTTGAACACCAATGGTACATTGGAAAATAATATAGCTTTTTATTAATAAAACTTGTAAGAAAATACAAGTCATAAGAGTTTTCAAATGCTTTGGTTACCTTGTTTACTAAATAGTGCAGGAGTTATGGTGCATAGTGTATTAACTATAAATGTGTGATTTTTTTATTATTAAAACAAGTTAGATATTCCTACAAATTAATATACAGGAATGAAATTTCAGTTTACTAAAATTGTTACATGAATAAAAAATAAGTATATTTTGTTGATATTGCTTATAAATTTTAACAAAACCTTCTTTTTGTATTAGTTCTAAACAATAGTTGTAAGATGTGAAACATTCAATATAATTACGTAATTATTTGTCACTAGTTTGTATTTGAGACCAGAGTTTGAAATTAAAAATTGGCAAGCAACGTTTTTTGGTAATATTTATGCAGTCCACTGATTCTTAAGTTATTGTATTACACTATGCTTTATGGTTCATTTCAGTGAATTGTCAATTCAAAAAGTACTTTGTCAATTTATAATTTATTTATGTATGATATATTCTGTATAAATATTCATTTAAATAGAAGTAATTCAATTAGTGTCAAAAGAAGGGAATATTCTTTGATTCTTACAAACCATAATATTTTGGATGTGAATCTTTGTTATTATAGATGGGTTAAGGCCGTAAATGCAGACCTTACGTAGTATTCAAGAGGTAGAGAATATTCATGATAACATAAGAAAGTTGGAGAACTCAAAATTATTCATTCAGCTTTAGCTATTTCACTATTTACTTTATTACAATGTTCTCATTAATCATGTGTGCACAACTCTTGATGAACTCATTCCAACAGAATCATGAAGGAGGTGTCTTTCTGTTATTAACTGCTTGTATAATTTTTGTGTAAATCACTTGTGTACCGCAGGAGATTTTCCCTTCTGATGTCGATTACTCATTTCTCACTGCTGCTTAGATACAAAATTTCTTGAAACTGTTTAATGAAGATAAAAATAATTCTATTTTGCTTTTCAACAATAATATATCCTCTTATCTTTCTAAGTGCTTTGGAGAGAAAAAATCCAACGACAACATTACTTAGGGTTTTTCCTTTATTATTTCTGTATTTTAATTCAAAAACAGAGTATCCGTTTCATCATAATCATTGTTATTAGTAGGGAACAGACTTTATTGTAATAAAAAAAGCAAAATATGTACATATATATGTACTTATTTTTTCAAAAATATGTAAGAAAAAATAGGAAATATGTGATAAGGAATATTTGTTATAATGTTTACAATTCCATTCTTCAAGCGTTTTCCGAGCAGAGTACGTTGCCGATCAGAACTTAACATGGATTCAGAGAGGCTGAATGAAAGTTTTACATTTACAGAAGCAATTATTCGCTAGTTTCATCCGAAACATATAATACTTTCGTATTATATACAATGTTGTGTACAAGGATCCAGAGCTCAAGTAAATAGTACCATGTAGCCTGTGATAGAAGAAAGGGGGTAAAGGGAGCATACTCTCACCCCAACTCCAGAAAAGCAATAAGACAATGATCTGATATTTTTATTGAGTTACGCATGGGGTCTATGAAACACGAGTAAGCACATGGTTGAAGTTCCTTCTGCTTCACATACTACATCCGCTCATCATTGATCCCGACTATGCTGTTTCCAAGAAGCAGTGGGACGGGGAGATAAGTTTGGCAATTAATAGCGATTGCCCGGTGTTAATATAAGCGCATTGCGTATTTTTTAAGTATTTCAGTAACTAAGTTAGTTTTCAAGTAACATATATTTCGAACATTAGAAGTGAAATGTTCATTTTCGACCTATAAATATATTAAAATGTAATGAAATGTGTAGCTATAGATAAAATATGTAACAATATGTAATTATACCAAAATATGTAAAATAAAAATGGATCCAATTTGTTTAGAGTGTTGTGTTAAGTGTAAAAAATATTAATGAATGCAGGTATCTTGTCCCTTTAAAAATATGTATTTACATGAAAATCCGTTCCCTAGTTATTAGTGTGCAGACTGGAAAAGTTTAAGAATTCAGGTGGTGCATATCAAATGTGTCGCAATATATGTTAAATGTCTAAAATGTTGGTTCTATGTAATTTTAGGTGTTATATAATGAATTGTCCATGATATTCCAGGAATATAAAAACCACAAACCATGAAGTCAAGAAACAACATTAATTGATTTTTAAGTTTTAACCAGCTGTTAATACATCACAATCGAATCCATTTACTTCACTAGCAGCTATGGTAGTTTTACCAGGGTTCAAAGCTGTAGCGAAATAATGGGCCGAGCTGTGTTACTGTATGATATGCGTACTGTGGTAAGACTCAAGTTACTTTTTGGAAGTTAATAATGTCCTTCATAAGTTACAGCACAGTTTCAGGAAAGGTTTTTCTACTACAACTACTGTTGTTGAATTCATTCATGAAATTCTTGGAAATAGGGAAGCAAACAGAATAGCAGCCAATTCAGCATTGTCAAACATTTTTCTGTGGCCTCCTCCCTAAAATGACACTATTGCATCGTGTTGAAATCAGTCAGTCCATAAATACCGATAGTATTGCAAATAAAAGGTGATGATGCAATCCATAGCTTCTGATGTGTTAGTTTTCAGTGCGAATAATGCAGAGAACAGAAAGAAAGTTTGGTTTATGAAAATGATACATTTAGTAGGTGATATCACCCACCCACCTCGCGTCTTTCAGGGATCCCCCTTGACCTTGATACCCTTTACCAGAAACTACACACCAGCTCAAGAGGCACTGTTCTTGTTGCTACGGAGATCGCTGTAAATAATACGATAATGAGGAGAATAATATTTAATTTTAATCTTATTGCTAATGAAACAGAACAATACAAACTAAGAAAAAAACTATTTTAATAAAATAGAATTGATATAATGATAATTAATATTACATATCTTACTTTGCAGTACATATTTCTGTACATTATAATACATATATATGTACATATTTTTCCTCTTTGTAGTACATAATTATTCGGGCTGTAATTATTATTATTATTATTATTAGTTTGTATATTCAGTATGTAAATGAATGTAATAATTTTTGTAAGCTTACAATTTTATTTTTCTAATTTCTATCTGTTATTTGAAGCTAATTTAATTATTGTTATGTGAAAGTGTTATTTATACTTCTAAGTTTACATGTTGAATTTTTTACACTAATATTATAATGTATTGTAATGATTCAACTGTAAGGTAATGTAATATTTTACAACTGCAAGAAGCTATTCTGGTTTACTTAAGCTATTTTTGTATATGAAGTTATTTAACTGTTATAAAATGACCTTGCTTGATAGTTGTATAAGTCAATATGCAATTATTATTATTATTATTATTATTATTATTATTATTATTATTATTATTATTATTATTATTAGATCAAAAAAGTAACTTTGAACAAATTAGAGAGAAAGTGTGGGTGGGGAAAAGAGACTTGGCATTTAGAGTCGTTGTTTTGAAGATTAACCTGTTAGGCTTAGCACAATTGTTGACTGGCTGGATGCTTGTTCTTTTATACCCACACTCTGTGTTATCCAGATCAACCAGTGGGCTGGTACCCACCTTTGTCTGACAGTTGGCTGACAAGACTTGTGTGTCAATCGGGCGAAAACACTTCTCCTTCATGCACACAATGTGAAAAATGCTTTGATTTTGTTCCTGTTCAATACAAACAGAACATTATGAACTTACAGTGTGGTATTATAATGGTACCTGTTATAATCTACAAAATAGATAGAATCCCTCCAAATGTTTGTTGATCACATATTCAGATTCTCAGGAACAAGTGTTCCCCTGTCATTGTTTGGGAACCCTTGAGTCTATACGAGTAATATTCTCAGCACTTCTCTGTCAGTGTTTTCATTTTTAACATAAGGGACATTCTATTAGAGGTCCAGAATTAAATAAATTGGTCACCTCACTCGGTAAAATCGTATGTTGTTTATAAGTTTTCTTATATTTTGGTTGTACTTGTTTGGTTGTAATTGTGATAATGTTCTTGAATTTATGATCCTGTAAGATAGTGATGAAGATAAAGACATTGGTTTGATATATTGAGAGATGTGATGAAACAAATATGATAATTTGAAGTTGATAACTTTGTGTTTGTTCTGTTTTTGAAGGGGAAAAAACATTTGTTTATACACATAAAAATATATGTATGTTGATAATATAATATTCAGAACATCAAGTGAAGTATCTGAAAAGACTTGCCCATAACTTTCTGTATGCTGAGTGAGGAAGTACTTTGTCTGTAAATTGGGAAGGTGGTAGTTACCAAACTATCCAAGCCAGTGAGATGGTACCTGATGACAGAATGAAAGACTTGTTCTTGGTGATAATTTCTGCAACAGTCCAAAATATATTATGAAATAAATGCTGATATGTGCTATTAATACTGGGTCTTTAAATTAACTCACAACCCATGTCTTGAAACGCAATCACTTGTTTGGCAATTTGGCAATGTGTGAAATAGCTTTGGCTTCCCTTTCACTTTTGGTCCCCCCGTCATAGTAATGTGCTCACAGATTTTGGGGTGGAGAAGGGCTATTTTAGTTGGAAGAAAGAAAAAGCACTTATTCTATCCTTGGGCAGTGATTCATGATCGTAGGAACTCACCTTCAGAAAAGAAGAATCGCTTCGAAATTGCTGGTGAAGGATCAACATGTATTTTCGGTGGAAGTTTATTTTGGCACTACATCTGTTGTAAAGCATCACGAAATGTTTCAAGAAAAATTTCCAGAAATGCCAGTTCCCAACAAGTCAGCAATTTGTAGATTAGCCCAGTGTCAGTTTATTGTCACTTCAAAGAAATAATATTTTATTATTTTTCTTTGATTATTGTCAATAATTATTGAGTTACTACTTATTGATATTTTATTAAGATTTTTTATTTATTTAATTTCCAGGTTCCATAATAATAATTTTATTATAAATAATGAAGAGCTTGGCAGGGAAGTTTCACGAGGTATCTTTCTGATTTCTTTTTGAGCTGGCTTTCATTCAGTAATAATTATTACTACATTGTTGTTAATAAATCTATAAATCAGTCGTAAGTTCCCCCCGCCCCCCTCAGTATTACAGTTTTGTTTCTTAAGCATACTGGTGAGAATCACGTGAAGAGATATTTTGTTTGCCCGCCCAGCCCTCTATCCACCCCACCCTACCTACTCTGCACAGCGTGAAAAGATTCAGGTGTGTGTGCCACGTACCTGCCTGCTTAAGCTCTTGAATGGCAAAACAGAAATAGGGAAAATAGCTACAACCTGATGCTCACCTCTGCTGTCTCGACATGGCAGCCATGGCAGTCTTCAAAGTAGGCAAAGACACGCGGCTGCCAAATTGCCAAAACAAGAACAGGTGCTACCAGTCATGGTTTGCAAGTTAAGCCAAAGACCCTGTAAATAGTATTTTATTTTAATTTTAAATAGTTTGTGCATAATTTCAATGGGAATACAGGATTTTGCATAGATGAACCTAAATTGTATATGTTGTGAAGTGAACAGCCTTCCTTAGATTTTCACTACATTCACGACAAAAAGTGTTTACTGGCACACAAAGTTGTGTTCAATTCTACAAGACCATCTTATTATATCTTAGAACGCTTTTCCATATTTTATTTTTTCTCCCCAAAATGGAAAATGTGTCATAGATATAAAGGAAATGGTTGATACTAAATGTACTTCTTTACAAATTCATTTATTAATAGTAAATATGAATAATGAAAACAATGAATTAAATTCTTTTAAACTACCCCTCTAGTTCAATCAACAAATGCATTTTACCTGGACAAAGACCATAAAAACATTTTCTGTATGCATGTTTTATGTACCCAAGCACTGGTTAAAATCCCAAGTTTGCGTACTATGAGTGTCTGTGCTAGGATCAGGATGCCCAAAAACCTATTTTTCTGACTCTCTTGGCACTCTTGAGTTCTGGAAAAGAGAATTCATACCAATTTTAGAGAGGATTCAATTTTCAGAACAGGACAACAGAGGAGAACAACTTTTATTAATAAAATTATTAACAATAAGAAAGAATATAAAACAATACCTATGTTTGTAATGACTTGTAGGAACACAAAAATCTCAGTTGAAACTTCATCAATGTTGATTATGAGTAAGTCCCAAACAAGTTGATCCAGGTTAAACAGAAATTTTCTCCAGGACTTAAGCAATGAAGGGTGATACATGTTTTGGAGAGATATTCAAAGGGTATGTAATGTGTTATTGCATTGTCTCACAACGAGTAATTTTGTACAAGTAACGTTCTTTTTTCTCTCCTGATTTTTGCCTTCCCTCTCTGAGCAAGGCGACAAGCAAAATACCCATTTTCATTTTCATTGCATTTTTCAGTAAAATAATGCATAATTATAGGAATATTTGTACTTGTATAGTTCATGCAAAATAAGTGTTTGATGTTACGACTTTCTGTTCACGCTACATTCTGAGGACAATTATCTAGGAAGATACATCATAGAATTATACTTTGAACAAATGGTAATAATTTGTTGGACCTGAGCGAAAACTTCACATGATATAAATAATTGATTTAAAACTGAAAATGGCTTTGTCGACTTTGAGCAGCCATGCCCTGAGCTAAGCTTTAACATTACAGACCCTGTACTGTGTGAGAGGAACCATTCTAATACCTAAGCATTGAGGTTAAATTGCATGAAAATCATGTAGTTAATATATTAATTTAAATAATTTACCGTGAACAAATAATACGTTTTTCTTAATTTGATTTTATCAATATTTCATGCTCCTATATTTTTCTCATCACTCTTGCAATGCTTAGTGGAAACCCACAAAAGAATACATTTTTAAAAAGGTAATTGAAAATCCAAAAATCTTTAAAAAATAAAATGCCCCCCACCTACCCACCCCACCTGATGCCCATCTATCCCCACATTCCTTCCGCCCTTCATCACCAAAACTCTTGTCCCTTCAACACTCACATGTTCCTACAAAATTTTTGTTCTCTTAGCATCAGGAAAACCTGGTTTTATTTATTTATTTACGTCAAAAAAACAGTTAAAAACTGCGTATGACGGGCTATGGGGAAAAGTGAATTGTGTGCACATTTTCAAAATTCTGTGATCCCTCCACTAAATCATATACTACTTAAGTTTTGAATTTTGAAAGTGAGAAAAAAAAAACAAAAAAACTCCCATGTAATAAAATCGATTTTCAAGGATAAATAAGCAATAAATTTTGAATTTTGAAAGGGAGAAAAAAAAACAAAAAAACTCACATGTAATAAAATCGATTTTCAAGGATAAATAAGCAATAAATTTTGAATTTTGAAAGGGAGAAAAAAAAAAAAAAAAAACTCCCATGTAATAAAATCTATTTTCAAGGATAAATAAGCAATAAATTTGGCTCTTATTACTTCCTGCCGCGACAACGTGGAAACGATAATTTGAATAATTGTATTTCCCACTGAATTCTAGAAGACGTGCACAGAAAATGAAGTTACATTTATGTCCAGAAGCAAAACAAGGGGCTATCTCAGCATTTGCTCAATGGATCAGGGAAACTGGACGAAAAACCTGATCGAGATGGGGGCCTAGGTTTATTTAGGGCCTAGAACGCGTTGTTTCCAAGTTATGGATGATAATATTGTGAGTTGAGATAGCTATTTTATTTGACATAATCTGCAAACTTATATTTCTTGTCTTAAATCTATTAGAGGCAGATCTGCAGTGTAATGCTTTATTTACCAGTAAGTCTGGTATGATGTAAATCATTGATTTAAATCAAACTATTATTTTAAAAAATTCGTGATTTAAATCAATATTATTTGTAATATTTGACAATATATATTTTTTTTAAAACTCGTATTGAAAGACATAAATCAATTACAAATTTCATATTAAGAATACACTATATTTTTTATAAACTTTTTCTCATAATTGAACAATTTTGAGAAAATAAAATATAATATACAATAAAATGAACAGACTTCTGAAACAAAGAACAATAAACAATTTGTAGTAGTGATATATACCATTCGATGGATTCGATTAGTTTTTACCCAGTATTCAATATTTTTAGGATATCTTCATTATGTAATATTAATATCCATGACTAGTTAAATTACAGTAATTTATTGATAAATTTCAAAACTGGTGTGTTAATAATATTTTCTGCTTTTAAAGTAATTAAGCCTTGGAGTCACCTTTGTGGATCTCGGTGAGCGCCGTAGGTCGGGACGGCGTCCACCTCAACCGGAGGGGCGTGGCGGCACTCAGTGGCCTCTACACCAGAGTTGCTGAGTTCTGCACACGCCCTCCGGTCGCCCGTTGACGCTGTGAATGTCCGCCGATCTTGCGCCCTGCGGTCGAATGGCGGGCAATGGCGATAGGAGCGGAGGCTGAGGGTTTCGCTCTGGTGACGGAAGATTCAGCGGTGACGTGTGTGACGGTGGAGACCGCGGCGACGGCGACCAGATATGTTCAGGCTTTCTAAGATTGTGGCAGGTAAACTGTCGAAGTATAATAAAATCATTGAGTTTTGGAACTTAGTTGATACATGCGATCCAGATATAGTGATAGGGACAGAATCGTGGTTAACAGATGAGGTAGCTAATTCTGAAATTTTACATTACGGTTATAAATTATATCGAAGATATAGAAAAACAAGAGGCGGTGGCATTTGTCTCTGTGACAAGACCTCGTTAATAGTTAGAAATAGTTGGTTTAGTAACAAGTTTGAAATGTTAGGAATGCAAATTGACGTACTAGATAATTCCGTGGAAATTATTGCTTGTTACGGGCCGCCTAACGACGGTTATGAAATTTTAGATGAAATCGGTGATAGGGTGGAAAACTGAAACGGTCGTTCTATTCTTGTCGCTGGCGACCTAAACTTTTCCGACGCTAACTGGAAAGGAGAGGTATACGACAGGAAAATTCAAAAGCGCGTCAATCGACTGGTATGGGAGCAGGGATTTAACGCGGGTAGTCGACCAACCCACGCGGCAGAGCGCAATTTTGGACATTTTCCTTGTTTACTCAGCAGAAATGTTCCTTTCTTGCAACGTCTTTTAGGGGATTAGCGACCACAAAGCAGCGATGGTAGAAGTACAAACAAATGTAATTACGCGACCTAAGGTGAAAGGAACGATAGTCAGGCAATATAGAAAAGCGAACGTCGACGGTTTACGGAGTTAAGAGAAAAATACGACTATTTTCTAAGAACAGGAGGGGTATGGAGGAACAATGGGGGGCTTTTAAAACAATCGTAGAAACAGCTTTAGATACGTTCGTTCCTTGCAAAATCCTGAAAAATAATCCTGATTCTGAATATTATAATGGGATGATACGGCGTTTAAAGAGAAAAGTTAGACTAGCATTTAATAGGAGACATCGCAGCATTGCTGACATGATAACTTTTAAAAAATACTACAGGGAATTAGAAAAAGAAAAGAAAATTGCGCATGAATTATTTTTAAGAAATATTTTGGAGACAGGAAGAAATAATTGGTCAGGCTTTTACAAATATGTCCGTAGACGCCGGGGGAATAAGGAAGAAATTCAGTAAATTCGAGACGCAGATAACGCGCCATTGCACGACGACCAAGTGAAAGCAAATGCGTTCAACGCGTATTTTGTATCGGTATTCAAACCAAAACGGGCGCAGGAGCAAGTTCATTATTTTCCAATAGAAAACCAGTTCAAGCTTCATGCATGGGAACTCCGCAAACGTATAAAGTCACTGGAAAACGGTAAATCACGCGGACCAGACGGCATCTCGACACATTTTATTAAACTCGGTGGGGAGGCAGTATTGCCGTATTTGTTAAGATTATTCAATGTTTCTATCAATAATGCAAGTTTACCAGACGATTGGAAGACAGCTATAGTAGTCCCAATTTTCAAAAATGGTGATAAAACGAAAGTTTGTAATTATATACCAGTATCTCTCACATCAGTAGTATGCAAAATAATGAAGCATTTAATTGTACATTCGCCGCGAATGGGAAAAAGTGAACTGGATTTTTCACGGACAGCATGGGTTTAGAAGTAAGTATTCGTGCGAAAGCCAAATCGTTTCTCTTTTTCAAGATCTAGCTGACGAAGTTGACGCGGGTGGGAGGGTGGATGCAATCGTAATCGACTGCGAAAGCATTCGAGGTAGTACCGCATAATCTACTTATCAGGAAATTATTAACTTCAGGAATTGATGCTAGAGTCGTGAAGTGGGTAAGCGAATTTCTTAGAGACAGGAAACAAAAAGTTCGAATTGGCACTCAGTTTTCGACTACGAGTATTGTTACTTCAGGGGTTCCACAGGGAAGTGTTTTAGGGCCATTACTTTTCTTAGCGTACGTAAATGATCTCCATGTTAACATACAATCAAAGGTGCGTTTATTTGCAGACGATTGTGTTATATACCTAAAAATCAAAAGTAGCGCTGACGAACAAATATTACAGCAGGATTTAGAGCATTTACGTGATTGGGCTAAAAAAATGACATGGGAATTAACGGATCGAAAAGCAAAACAATAACGTTCGGATGGGGACGAAATTATGAGGAACCAGACTATCGTTTAGGTGAGGTCGTCATCCCAAGAGTCTCATCATGCAAGTATTTAGGCATTCATATGGATAGTAAATTAGGGTGGGAGAAGCATATAAATCAGTAAGAAAAACTTGGAAGTCCTTGCATTTTGTAATGCGAATTCTAAAGAAAAGTTCTGCAAACGCAAAAGAATTCGCATGTTTTTCGCTGGTTCGCCCTCTCATGGAATATGGAGTGGCTTGTTGGGATCCATACAGAAAGTCGCACCGGAAAAATCTAGATAGAATACAGAAGAAAGTGAATAAGTTTACCTATAGAACTAACGGAATAAAAAAGGCATGGGAACCTCTAGAAATGAGAAGAACAAGGGCGAGGCTTTGCGCTCTTTATAAATCGTATGTAGGTCAACCAGCTTGGAAGGAAATTCAGGTTAGACTAGAAAAAATAAATTATTTCGGCCGAAGAGATCACACTCACAAAATTCGAGCAAGGAAACAAAATTCAGATCTTGGGAAATTTTCCTTTTGTAACAGAACAATTAAAGATTGGAACAGTTTACGTGCAGCAATTTTCAAAGCTTTTCCTCTAAGTGTCCGAAGTTTTAGAAATAAGTTAGAACAATATGATAGTAATAAACATTAAATGAGTAAGTGCTTGAAGTGCTGGTCAGTGTAATTCAAAGCAAAAACAGTGTAGTGTTGTGCAGTGCAGTGCAGTGCAGTGCAGTGCCGTGCCGTGCCGTGCCGTGCCGTGCCGTGCCGTGCCGTGCCGTGCCGAGCCGTGCCGTGCCGTGCCGTGCCGTGCCGTGCCGTGCCAGTTAAGTGTAGTGAACGCGATCAATGAATTTAAAAAAATGTATCCAATATTTATATAGCTTGTATTAAATTTTAGCATCACCGACATATAATTATTGGATAACACGACAGAGTTGAAATATTTGTTATAATACTTAATATTAGTGATAGTATGATTATTGCATGTTCAGCTTGTACTGTACTCCTTTATTATTATTGTTATTATTATTGTAATTATTGTTATTTAACTGCCACCGGGTTATACCCAATTGAGTTCAAATAAAATGTAATGTAATGTAAGCATAAATAAAACACTTAATGATTTTGGTTTATAGAAAAACAATTTAAAAATTGGATTTAAATAAAAATCATGATTTTTTTTCAGCCCTATCCAGTAGTAAAACATTTATGGAAATTTGTGTCAATTTCTGATCAATTACCAAAAATTGTCATATGTCCTTAATGTATTAATATAGAGTGGATATTTTAATAAGCAGTGATTGTTTTAAATTGTCGATCACATTTTTTTAAACTCTCTCCTTCAGGGGCTGATATCCTGAATTTTGGTAGTGGTATATTTCAAAATGTTCTTGAATTGATATTGCAAAAGTAATGTAAATGTTAATTTTTCATATTGTCATATTGTCTCACTGTGCAGGAATTGGAGCCCCTAATTGCCACTTTCATTGAGACGAAGCAAGAAACAACTTGTGGTGGCGAAGAGAGGGTAAGAATAACATGTTATGTTATACCAAAACTGTATTATACAAGTAAGCAAGTAATCAATTAATGACACTTTTTTCATAAATTGTAAATAGAATAACTTAGTCGCATCATCTTTTTGTCGAATCGTCCTACATATACTATATTGATGATGGATATTTTTTTCATCAATAAAATTTGTTCTAAAAAGAGATCTTAAAAAAAGATCATGAATAAATTTTCGACCAAACTGCTAGTTTTACATAAAATCTGCTTGAAGTTAATGTAATTTATACTTAAAAAGAAAAAAAAGAAAAAAACAACGCTGAATTCATACTTCCTTGTATGAGTTTGTGTATATTTATAGAGAATGTTCTGTTCTACCAGAGAAAATCTATTTCAAGATTTCAACGGAAATACACGCTTTGAAGTCTTCTGATACCGATAAAGATCATGAATTTGATGATGGAAGTTTTTTTTCCAAATGTCAACACAACACTAGTGCCTAACTGAGAGTGGGATTTTTCCCATAGGGGCTACTCCCAGGTTGATGGTTCCATCCACAACTCTGCGATTTTGAAAAACATTCCGTAAACTTTTGGGGTACTTTATATGAAGCCCCTGGGATATTTTCAACAAATGTCTCAAAAATGGCTTCAATGTTTTGTTCAAATTTTTCGTAACAATAAAGTGAAATATACTTAAAGATGGCATAGGTTCAATTTTCACAGTTAACTTAGGATTTTCAAAAATTACAAAAGTTTGACATTTTTTCAGCATCTTCCTACAACTACAACTAATGGTGCTATAATGGCATGGACTTTCTCAAACTTAATATTCAAATTTCTTTGGTCTGGATTAGTTGTTTGGTTTTGCCCCATCCTCTTATTGGCTGCCATCTGTCGCTGCCCAAACTACATCTTTTTGAAATTTTCTAAGTTTTATGGTGTTCTAATGGGAGAAATATTACTTTGAGAATATTATGTAAATGTGAAACCTCGTCATATATGGACATTTTCGTTGAAGAATTTGGAGCCGTTCTTAACGATTGGAGCATTATTGTAAATGCGATATTTAAAGCTCCATTTTACTGAAAAGTTTTGCATTATCAAGAAACTTCATTGAGAAATCATTCAGAAATTAAAATATCCTTATACATTAATTAATATTTTTCATTCTCTCATTCATTTATGAGAACAAAGTTAGAAAAAAAAATGGAGCCATTTTTGAGAAAATTTTGCATATATTTAGGCTTCATATAATGCAGCCCCAAGATCAAAATATCCGTCAAACTAACTCAAAGGGCCTCCAGTTCATGGAAATCTATCAGGGAATAAAAATTTTTTTGGAAAATCAGCTGAACAGTTTAGGTGCTAGCTTTGACTACAGACAGTCGAGCAGACAGAGGAACAGACAGACATTTTAGGTGTCTATCGATTTGTCGGTATCAAGAATCCACAAAGCATGTATTCTGACTACGCAATGTGTTAAAGGAAGTAATTTACTATGTATAGGAATAAGATTGATCCAATTTTTCGTTACCATGGTAATGCCTTAAAGGATTTCGCCATTTTTGGTTTTTCTTATGAAGGGCGAGAAAAGAAATAAGAAGCCTATGTCAACTTTTGTGACGATTGACAATAACTTTTAATTTGGAAACTCCTCCATTGAAATTTTTCTACAATATTAGAAATTAATAATTCGAACCAGCGGCGGCGGTTGTCTCTGTTGCTACAGCCTGTTGTTGCCAGTGTGACGTTTTGTGCAAGCAAATTGGGAGCGGTGGCTCAGTACATAGACTGATGTCACTGCAGTGCCTCTGACTGGGAGGTCCTAGGTTCAAGTGCCAATGGCGGCAGGATTTTCGACACTTAGCTTTTCAGCTAGGTCAAATTCAGTCGCTGTCTAGTGTAGAATTCTAGCGGTCGGCAGCTCTGAATGGTAGTTTTCTGTAGTTTCTCAAATCAACACCAGGTGAATGCCAAAGCAGTACCCTAACAAACGGGCCACGGACTGCATTGCGATCTTTCCTACCTCTTCCTTCTACTATCCTCACCCTTTACACACACACTTGCTCTAACATACACTACCCTACCACACGTGTTGGGAGACCGGCCGGGGACTTAAAATATGTCCCAGTTGGAGTGCTGCCCCGCGGGTGGGAGATACCTGGTTGGGAAAATCCAGCTAGCCAATGATAGGTCGGCACTGGATCTCGCCATCCATTGGGGGAAGATCACAGCCACTTCACGATGAAAAAACATGCACTACACTTACGGGTCTAATGACATCAGTAGTTGACGTGATTGGAATCACTAACAATCAATCTATTGTGCAAGCTACAATGTTGTTTTACAAAACTACAAATTCGTTTGGCATATACAACCCAGTAATTCTGATAGATCTGGCAGCGAGGTGCAAATTGTTCGAAAAATATATAATTGTAATAATTAAATATTGTAGTATTCTTCAAATCTGTTTGTTTTAACCTGATTTAGATAGCATTCTTATGTCAACAATACAATTTTCAAGTACTTACTTTCTTCAGGTATTGCGTAACAGAATTTGAGCTGTCATTGCATTTGACTTGTATTGTACAATCATCCCATTATGTAAATAAATTTACATTTATTTTCTTAACACTCAGTTTAGTGTTTTTTTATTGATTCCACTATTGAACTTTTATTGTGAGTCAATCAGTCCATAATTTTATTAATATGTATGAGATATGTTCAATACATTTGATCTTTATTTGAAAATGCATAAACGCAACCTAAAGGTCATTCACTTGATAATTTAGGGCATTGGTTTCAAAACTTTTATTATCATTTAGAAGAGCAGTGTTTTTCTCTTTTACAGCTAGTAATATCCTCAAGGCAAGCAATTTCCTTAAGAGACCTACTTCACTATGAAAACAGTTTATAATATCATGCTTGTTAAAATAAAAAACCCAATTTAAGAGAGTCACTGTTTTATACCGTTGTTGTCCGCCTCACTTTAGTGTAATCTAGTTTGTATACCAACTATCTCTCCCAGGGAGTTTATATCCATGACTCGGTAATGATAGATTTGAACTTTTGGCACTATATAGTTACGTTATCAATTTTTTTGTTGTATAATATTTTTGACCTTTGTTGCAGGAGGAGTTACAGCCTCCAGTTGCCGTATATCTTGAGGATCCTCCCATGAAACAAGAAACAACTTGTAGTAATGAAGAGAAGGTAAGAATAACTGTTCATTAGTATTGTTGTCATTGTTGTCATTATCGTTGTTATTCCAACCATACAAGGACTATTAAGGTAGATGAAATTCCTGCCAAATGTTTACTCGCAAACACCTTTGCACAGAAGAGATGGAAAACATTTTTTGCCGTAAATCAATTTTTCCGTCCAAAATCCAATTCAAATGTGGAATTTGACTACAAAATGTATTAAAGGAAGTAATTTACGGGGGGGGGGGGGGACAAAACGGGCAAGGTGAACTTCTGTAAGACTGATGCAGAATTGACGTGAATGAACAGACCTGCCAGATACACAAAATCTTGGAAACCGTGATTTCGATGCCCTGATCTGTTGCTGTCACATGTCTGCACATGCGCATCTCCTGCTTGTTTCTTACTACTACACTTCATTGAGTGGGAGAAAAGCAGATGTGTTTAGTAGCGATGTGAAAACAACACAAAATGGCTCACAAGAAACAGCATGCTCATTGTCAAGTGTGGAACAATTACTTGTCCAGAAGTGGGTGCTCAAGAGTTTGTGGCTGGAAGTCAAAATCTAAAGTGAAGTCTGCAATGCAAAATTGGATGGACAAATCATGCGAAACGGGCTATGTGGCAAATTGAACCATAACTCTCCAAAAACAGTTCTAACTCCAGAAAACATTGCTCTAGTGAAGCTCTAGTGAGAATTGAACAAGGTTCCAATGCTCTTTATCTATGCAAGTGTGTATTAAGAGATCATTCTGTCGAAACATCTGGAAGGATCTCCTAATATATCTTGAGAGTTTATTTGTTGTGCGCAAATTGAAGTGCTTAGGGGAATCTGGACTTCTGGATCCTCAGGTTTCCATTTCGAACAATGAGGCCCTGGTGCACAACAACTGGAGTCCCTGTCGTTGCTCGATTCTTTCATGGAATCTTTTATGCTTACCAGTAAGTCCAGAATCAGTTTAGGTGGATCAAGTCACAGGTGATGAATGACTATAAATTAAATATGAAATATTAGCTGTTATAGCACTATATTTATAAATTATTACTAGTACTATTAAGACACAATCATAATCAATATTTGTTTAGTAATGCAGAAGTACATAACTATTAGACTGGTGGACACAGGGAATTTCACAGAGTATACGTTAGCAAGTCTTCTTCCATCAAAGATCCACACTGCATGGCAGTAAGCTCTCAGTTAAAATATGAAGCAGCTCTTAACAGGTCCTTCCAAGCATTCCTTATGGGGGTGGGAAGTGGGTGAAAGGAATAGATTGGGTAATGGGAAGTGTGAGAGCGAACGCCGCATCTTAAAGCGTTGATCTGCTGCTCTTGGCGGATTTCGAGGGTGGTGTGGCCTCTCCTATGCCGGTGACATTGCGACGTTCCGCGTGTTATCGTAATTGCATTTCGGAAAGGAATTGCTGACTGTGCGATTGCCACCGCTATCCAGATGGAGAGGTTTCTTGATTGCAGCTCTACTGTGGTGAAATTTCATTTTCAAATGAAAGTACGTTATTAGATCTAATATGAATGGAATGCTGAGAGAAGCCGAGTGTCTGGTAAGAACAAACAGTTCTTATCCAACATCTGATTCCTGTCAGCTATTCAAGATTGGTGTGGATTTCATCTTCCGTGGATTTCAAAATGTTTGAAGATATCTTTAGAGAGATCTACACATTACAGCCAAGTGCCATCTTTTGGCATATGTCTACATATACTGAATGAGTTTCTGTAATGTGTAAGTAATCGTTGTTGGGATACAATACTTTACTTGGTATCATTGCAAGAGTATTGAAATTATTTACACCCTCATCTTCTCTCTCTTGTTTTCATCCTATCAGACTCTTGTCTAGTTTAGGAACACCTGAAAAACTGGTGACTTTCATTTTCTCTACAACCAACACTGCAAGTTCTGGAGAATAAAAATATTTGTACCAATTTTAAAGGGGATACAGTTTCCTACAGCTTCAGTTGATAAAATAGTTAACAATTAGAAAGACAGATGGAAAATAAAACAATACCTGCATTTCTATTACTTGTAAGGAAATAAAAAATTTCAGATGAAACTTCATTGATGTTCATAAGAATAAGTCACAAACGATCATGTCACGTCCGTGTTGACCCAGGTCAGACAGCAATTTACTCAGGGACTTTTATCTGTGAAGGGGGGGGAGGTAATGTTAACTGTTTTGGAGAAATTTCCAAAGCGAATGTATTGTGTTTTGGTCTCATCTCACAGTGAGTAACTTCGTACAAACAATGTTCTTTTTTCACTCTTGATTTTCTCCCTCCTCCTCTGTGTAAGGAGAAAAGCAAAATCCCAGTTTTCTTTACATCGTTCAATAAGATAATGAGCCATTCCATGTCAAATTGCACGAAAAAGATGAAAATTTGACCTTCATATTTTCAATTATTTTCTAATTTTTTCTATTTATTATAAGGTTCAAATATATTTACATATGTATTTATATTTTTTTCTAAATTTATTATTTTCAGAAATATTGCATGTTAAAATTTGCTTAAAATGACGCATATCACTATCGTTAAAGTAACACTAACAATACAATAAGTTTAGAAACTCCATTCAAATTCCATTCGAAACCAAAAAACATGTTTGTATTTTTAGATTTTGCAAAATATTTCTTTTCTTGAATTTTCTTTTTTTTTTTAATTTTTAAAATTGAATAATTTTGTAAACTTGAGAGACATATTTTTGTAAATTTTTTTAAAATGTGTTAGTCTGACAACTCCAGAAAAAAATCAAAGTGGGATCTCAGTGATTTTTATACACCAGTGTGTAGTATATTGCTACAACACACATTTCTTTTGGTACTTGCTGCCAGTTTCTTGGGATGATGCAGTAATTTAAGTAAATTTTGAACTTCATGATTATATATGGTTATTTAATGATGGAATCTTGACAAACATTTTGAAATTTTCTTGTCCCTCATTACTCACTTCAAATAAACTCACTTCACACACATAGTCTATTCTGAAAGACAGTAGTTTCACTGTAGCTTCTATTAGTGACAAAGGAGTGAAAGAATGTATTTTAAAGTACAAGTTATTTGCTTTAAATTTTGATACGTTGACTTTAAATGTTCACTGTGATGACTGTGTGTACCCAAAGAACAAATATTAGAAATACTTTTTCTGCTCCATCAAATATTTTCTTTGTCGTTGAAATTGGATTTTGATGTGGCTGTAGAATGGCTCGTGGCAAGACTGTTAACATTTCCTCCAATATCATCATATGGTCTTTTACCATGTGACATCACAAAAAATGGTGGCAAATATTTTTGAAAAATTTTTGTATTGTGCACGTGAACCATGGGAGAAGTAAATAATTTTCCAACACGAATCTCAAATTTGCAAATCTAATTTCTCTTTTAAATCAAGTTTCACTAGTAAATCACAGTTGATTTGATTTAAAAATTTTCTCTTCTTAAAATTGTGATCAGAAAGATTAAATGGATGTATATGTATCATGTATCTTGTACGTTGACCGCCATTCATGCTACACTGTGTACACATGATTCACAGTACAAATTCTAGCAGTCTTCACTTTACAAGATGCCTATTGTGACTGATGTTCAGAAAATTTTACTCGTGTCTTTTGACAAGTGGTCTGTTGTATGTTGTCAGGAAGATCAGGAGGGCTCCCCAACCCTAGGACGCAAAGCAACCAGCAGTAAAATTTGTTTCACTGACACAAGGAAAAGCAGTTGCTGAATTCGTTTCACTGTCACCCATCCTTTCTGGGGGAAGAGGGAGCATGAGATACTAATATTTTTTAAAACCCTAATCGGGCCAACTACGTTCTTTTTATAGTTCTTCAATACTGGAATCAAAAACTGACTGAACACAATTTGTTAATGCATGGGCAGGGATACCATTCTTGTACTTACAAGTATTTTTTAGAGCTGTATGTGTGTAGTACCCACTTTTCTTCTTATTGTATTTTATAGAAAATTGAACAAGAAATATGTTTATATTTTTTTAAATTTTTATCTGATAGAGTTCATATAGAAATTTTCATTTTTTTAAAATAATTAAAATTTTGTAAATGGAAAAAAAATTGTTTTTGAAGAATTTATTCACAGAGAAATAAAATACATATTTCAAAGTAGTAAGTAAAACAAACCAGGAATGAGGTGCATTTGGAGCAACAATTCATCATGTTTTGTGAAGTAGTATGCATAAATTCCAAAATTTAATATAAGCATAACTACACAGATAATCAATTTTCAGGAAGAAAAAACAAACAAAATTTTTTTTACTTTTTTTAATATTAAAATTTAAGAAAAAATATCCGACATTTTAAAAATGGTTGTGTCAACTCATGTGGGATTTGACATGAAATGGCTCTAATGCATGTTTATAGAAATATTTGTGCTGGTGTAGTCCGTGCGAAAGATATGTTTGATCGATTGATTGTTAGTGATTCTGGGTGCATCAACTATCATGTCATTAGTCCCGTAAGTGAAGTGTGTGTTTTTGCTCGAGAGGTGGTGGTGGTCTTCTCCCGCTGGATGGCTGGTCTCCCGGCATTCCCGTGGCGGCGGTAGTATTTGCACATGTGAGTCAGTGACGGCTCGTGGTCATGCCATTTGGGTGTGCAACGTTTTCTCTCTCTCTCTCTCTTTCTCTCTCTTTCTTTCTTTCTTTCTCCCTCTTTCTCTCTCTCTTTCTCTCTCTCTCTCATTCTCTCTCTCTCTCTTTCTCTCTCTCTTTCTCTCACGCTCACATACATTACATGCATGCATTTACACACATTAACATTAATAATGACAATTAAACACAAATCATCTTTTGAAGTCTGATAGGATGTGCCAAACAATTCCCGTCCATTGTTTCTTTTCAGCAATTTTTTTCTGTGGCCTTTTTCATTGAAATCATTGATTTCTTTACGTTTGCTATTTTCAATAAGTGCTATTCATTGTTAGTTGCACAAACACCCTGAAAAGTTTTTCAAAATTTGCAATTTAAAAAATTCACAGAGGTGTACGAAAATTAGATCTAAAACATTATTTTAAGCTGTCACCCTTGACAGAAAAATAACTCTGTGATTTCGGTTTCTCAAAACACATTGAAACGTAGCCTAATACTTCGTTTACAAAATACACTACGAGATTGAATACTTCGGAATGGTTTTGTAATTGCAACTCACTTTAAAGCACAAGAGAATACACATATTATATACAATTAACATTTTTATGAATGCAACACTGCACAGCAATGCGTTCGCGTTTCGCGCGCTAGTGCGAAAGCTCATTTAAGTGGAGAGATATCTCACACTTCCTTCGTTCAATGTCACACACTTCTGTTAAAAACTTGTGCTACTCGAGTGTTATATCTTCGAGACACGTCAAGGCATTTCCCGAGATCGCCATTGCGCCTGCGCCGTAGAAGGAGCACCGCGGGGGGATTGCTCCAGTCCTCCATAAGCCACCGTTGTTCCCCCTCCTTCCCCTGCAGCCCCGCGGCAGCCTAGGACGCCGTTTCCTCGGTCGCATTTTCCCGAGTGTGCTCCCGCAGGCTTTCACGAAAGAAAGGCGGACGGACCGGCAATCGCAGCTTCCGAACGGCGCGTGTTTTGAAATACCATGTTGCGTAAATGCTCTGAGAGGACTTGTATTCCCGTCTTGTTAAGAGATGTTTAAGAGAAATGGCACCGAATTAATTTGGGTGTGCACATGCGAACGTGCGAATACCCACGAGTCGCCACTGATGTTAAGTGTAAGTGTGTGTGTGTAAGGGTTGAGGATAGTAAGAGAAAGGAAAGATCAAGCGTGGTCCTTGACCCGTTTGTTAGGTACGGCCTGGTATTGATCGGAGAAACCATGGAAAATTGATTTTGGCATTAGGTGAGATTACGGTAGGAGGGGACATCAACATCTAATAGACCCTATCAAGACAGGGATTTGGAATTCATAAGAGAAATCAATGCTGCACGTGAAGAGCTTTAATTCTTGACCTATATAATTATAATTATTGTATGCAAGAAAATAAGATTAGATTATAACGCTATTAAATGTAACAAATTTGTAATAAATGGTAATTTATTATTTCAAAAGGCTGATAAATTGTGGCTATTTGCCATCAATTCACATGACCAGTTTCAATCAGCCGAGCTTCGAGGAATCGTAATTCTGTATAGAATTGCACGTCCACATACGACAGGTAAGAAGGTAGCATGAAGACGAAAACGTCTTCACTTCAATTTTGTATTTGTAGGAAAACGCTGGAAGTAATTCAAACTTTTGAAATTTTCGAAAATTCAGAGTTAACCGTGAAAATCGGACATATGTCTTCTTTATAAGTGTATTTTCCACTATTTTTACAAGAAATTTAATAAAAATTTGAGCATTTTTGAGAAAAATTTAAAAATGTCTGAAGGCTTCTTGTAAAGTACCTCCAAATTTTAAAGAATATTTTTCAAAATATCAAAGCTTCAGTAGAGCCAGATGGACAGGGTTTCTTCAATTTAAAAAATTCTTATACGCATGGTTTGGGCGTTACTAGTGTTCACAGACGGAGAGACAGACGGACGTTTTGAAAACACTTTTTTGATATCGGGACCCCAAAACGTGTAATTTCCGTTGAAATATCGAAATCAATTTTCCATAGCATTACATAACTTTGTGCACACTACGTGTATACTCCGTATATACGTACGTATACGAGAGTAAAATTGAAATCTCTCTTCAAATGTAATCAAGGTAGACTTGTGTGAAATTATTCTTGCTTTTCTGTATTAGGTTCTGTAAATATTGTAAAATTTAAATTTATTCATGTTTCATTTCTAAAAGTAAGAAATGACTACCGCTCCTGACAATCGAAATAAATGCAGATAAGCACGATCGGCGATTCGTTTGAATTAGATTTTTCAAGTTATAACGCGTTTTTAGTATGGCAGAAATTACAATATTTTAATATTACGTAACTATTTTAATCATGCGAAAAAGTACGTGCTGTTATAGCTTCTCTAGTTTATTGTTGCTTTGAGAGGAGTTTTTAATTTGTGGGCACATATGCAATATTGAAGTACATATTTTGTAGACAGGAGTTCGAGGAGGCGGATTTTCGGCTTTTCGTCACTTTCATTTATTTTCAATGCTATTCCACACGGTCGAAATATTGAAGAAGTATTGTGGAAGGTGAGAGGAAGATGTAACCGTGAATCATGCTTCTGGATGCGAAGTAGATGTTAATCAAACTGCTTGATAGTATTGTAACGAATATTGCGTCATCTGCCGGCGCCACCACGAGCTGCCTGTGAGCACGGGTTGCGTCAACTGCCGGCGCCACCACGAGCTGCCTGTGAGCACGGGTTGCGTCAACTGCCGGCGGTTCCTGCAGTAGATTATTTCAGAACGTTCGCGGGGTCCGGAAAGTTCTCGACGGTACTCGCCGAGTATAAATACGCGGAAGCCGACGACCGCGAGTCAGTCCTAAGTCCGCAGTGGAAGCTGAACTGTGAAGACTGTGCATCGCGGTGAATAGCAGTGCAGTGATTGTGCTCAGTGACGTGAGCCGTGGTCAGTACATCGTGCTCAGTGACGTGAACCGTGGTCAGTGCATCGAACTGTGGTTAGTGCAGTGGACTGTGACCAGTGCATCGAACTGTGATCAGTGCAGTGAACTGTGGCCAGTGCTTAGGACTGTGCGAGTGTGTAAGAGAAGTGAACAGTATAAATAAATAATCAAGAGAAGTGTAGTGTAAATAAATAATCAAGAAAAGTGTAGTGTAAATAAATAATCAAGTGTTTTCAGCGATTGTGTTAAGAAACAAAAATAAACGTTTTTGTTAAAATAATACCAGACTTTTAATTCACCACCTAGAATCGTAACAGTATTGTACCAAAGGGGCTTTAAAACTGTGATTTATCCAAGTCATTACTGTTTTGCATCTTTCGTCCAGACAGTTTTATATTGTACTTAAATACTTAGGAAAATCAGTAATATCATAAGTCAATGTGATGAATGCCCGAACAAGAACTTAGAACAGCATCTGGAAGCACTAGTTTAATTTTGTTTGAAATTCCATAATGTTACATCAAATAGCGTCGTTACAAGTACATAATATTACATAATGTTACGTCAAGCCGGCGTCGTTAGCCGAATTCGTTTAGTACACCCCGTGAAGTCACGGAGGTGAATCGTATTCGAGATATCGCGTGTCCGTGGTTGAGTGACGAACCCCGGAATCTAACGGCGTCGAGGCCCTAGCCGAAGGAATAAAAGGCACTGACCGACTGCGACGTGGCGCGACTTGACAAAGAAAGTAAAGAGGATTACTCCACGCAAGCTCTCAACACCTGTCCGAGAAGGGTTGAAGAGACGCGTTGCGTCAATGACGCAACAATTAAAAAAAGTTCCCAGCGGTGTGGGGGAAAATATGTGGAATAAAGTTCGTGACAATCGTGAGATGGTCGCATAAGGAATGTACAGTTAAATGAAATATATTATCATATGTGGAAATAGTTTGACTTAAAATTGTGTAACAATTTTTCTATGTAGAAATATTATAACAGCTTTTGGTACATCTTATCGTAACACTTTTATTGATACATGAAACTTTGCTCTTCAACGTGGTCTTTCCTCCTTTACTTGCGCATTTCAGTTAAATTGTTCCTTTAACTTCCTTCGGAACTGTAACGGCAATATGTGTTTCAAATATATTCAGGAAGTCGCATAATACTTGTAGTGTATTCTAAATTAATCTTAATAGCGTTACGGTGATGTAGATGTTTATTTTTGCAATATTTCCTCTTAAGTGTCAACTCAGCTGGGCGAGTGTGTGTTCAGGCAACACCAGTTAGACATACTAGGTGGTGTTGATTCAGGTGCCAGGTAATACTATTAAAGGTCAACATGGATTACTAGAGTTATGCAATGTTGCAATCAACCTCCCAAAGTATAAGTAAAATTTTCCTTTTCGATGTCTTACTGCATGAAGTGGTTATTTATTAATGTTTTTCTTGTAGGATCCTCTTGCGTCGTGCTGGGAGAGTGTTTCTGGTGCTGCAATAAAACAAGAGATCACTTCATGTTCCCCAGGTAAGTGTAAGCAAGATCTGTTTTTATTTATTTCGTATCCCTAGATTGCAAACCATTTTGGAAGTAAAAATGCGAACACTGCAGAGGGATGATTCAAAATCTCAATTTTTATCGTGTGTCCCAATCTGAAGAAAATATTCGTAAAGTGAATCTAACATGCTACCATTATCGGCTGAAAACCGTAGCGGAACAATGGTATTGGTGGTTCACAAAATTATGCCGGTGTCTCAGAAAGTAAAATGTCCCAACTGTATGTCATCCTGTGACTGCTCCCCCGCCGCATGAGTTGCTGTATGTAGTACAGCTCGATCTTTTCTTCGTGGGAGGCCACGTGCGCGAAAGAAGCTGGCGCGGGGTGGTGGGGGCAACGGCCCCTACCTGCCCTCGCATCCCCTGCTGCTGACGACCAACCGGGCTGAAAGCATGCATTCAATTTTCCTTATGCATGCATTGCATACGCATTGCCGATTAGTTATCAGAGGAAGCCGGTAGAGGTGAAATCCCTCGAATGCTGGGGAGTTCACATTCTTGTTCACATCTCAGCTAGCTTCACTGTCACTATTATTACCCCTGTCACTGTCGATACCATCATCTCCTGTAAAAATTACCACTTCGTCCCTCATTAAGAAACACTTCTCTTTCCGCGTATTCGTCTTTTATCTTTCTCACTTTGTGGCCCCCCATTTCTTCCATTTTTCTGCCGTTATATTAGAAAACTCTTATGCACGTTTCTTTCACATCTTCCATACGAAATGTAACATTTCTTTCTGCAACACGATTTTTTACTGTTGCCCACAGAAGTACAATAGGATTGAGTTGTGAATGATAAGGAAGGAGTCGTAACACATTATGTCCTGCTTCAGCGAGAACCGCATCCACTTTTATAAAATTTATTCTGCGGCTTATTTAACTTTATTAAGTTAGAAAGGTCAGGTTTCCTCATATCTTCTGCAAATTGTATAGAATTCTGCGAATGCCAGGATAGCATTTCAGATTTTTGCGAATTTGATGTTGCAACCTGATTCACCTTAACGTTATGGTAGGGAGAGTTATGAAGAACTATACTTGGATTTTTCTAACGAGGCATCTGAGGATAGTATCTCCACGATGGAATATGGCACGGCTATTCGCGCCTTTCTCGGTCGCGATCATTCGACATTTTGCAGCAGGACCAAGAAAGACGCAGAAAGTTGTACCATATTCCATCTTGGAGATACTACCCTCATAGGCCACGTTATAAAAACCCAAGTATAATACACTGAGAGCAGAGGAAGAAGTCAATCTTTCACCCATTTTTCGAAATTGCTGTAATTCATGTCACTGTGATAGTCTCCTGTTTTCTGCTGCGATTTTAAACACAAATAAGCTGTAGGAACGAATCTTCTCCTACGTGAATAATTATTAATCGTTGTTCTTTCGAAACTGGAGCGAAGATTCCTTTTACTGAATCATCATCCCATTCACATGGTGTTGTATGTGAGCTATATGTGAGTGTCTGTCTCTCTCTCTCTCTCTCTCTCTCTCTCTCTCTCTCTCTCTCTCTCTCTATATATATATATATATATATATATATATATATATATATATTATACATCCACGTAAACAATATTACGTCCTTCGTTTATTTGTCGTAAGTACACAATTCTTTGTGCTCCAATAGATCGCCTTTCCATTAAAATTTGGCGATTGTTTCTTGGTCTTCCATTTAAATCCAATTCGAAGCAGGATTTTTCGCAATGTTGATTTACTCCCCTGGAAATTAATAGTTGATTATAACTTCAACAGACATTTTTTCTGTAATATAAAAATAATTGACAGTGTGCGAACAACACTCTCATTAAACTAATCAAGTACAGATTCTCTGAATTTACGTTTTCTCTATTTCTTTAGTTGGTGTCGAACACGAACTACTAACTCCGGATTCAACTGCTTTCATGTCCGTGGTAATGTGACGAACTGTTCTCTCCGACACACCCGTGGATTCAGCTACCCTCTTGGACACAGCTCGAAGGTTTTTCACGCCGCCTTCTACTTTATTTTTCGTGTATTTAATTACAGTAGCCACAACTTCCCGTGTTTGGTTGTGGGTTACTTTCCCACTTAATTTACTCATATGCGGTGCCATGACGTTAAAAACACAAGCGCATCGCGAACCCGACGGCCACGAAGAAATCAAGCTGTGGTGTGTGTGTGTGTGTGTGTGAGAGAGAGAGAGAGAGAGAGAGAGAGAGAGAGAGAAGCGTTGTAGGGACTGGGGTGAGGAAGGAAAGATCTATTGCGGTTCGTGGCCCGCTTCTTAAGATACTTCCCCGAAATGAATGGAATAAATCACGCAATACGACGGATCAGAGCAGCCGACCTCCAACATTCTCCTCAGACTGCATTCGTCCTCTAATCCTAGTGTCAAAAACCCTCCACCGTAGGGTGAACCCATGGAGCCCCTTCCGGTCGGAGAAGAAATAGTTATATAGTTATAATATACAGTAAACAATTGTTAGCACGAGCTCGCTTAACATGAATTTCGCCGCAACACGAACAAAACGTCGGTCCGGGCAAGACATTACGGTAATACGGACATTTATATTACTCGGATAACACGAACGCTCGATAATTTCGAGCCCTTGGAATTCGTGTTAATGAGGGATTACTGTAATTTAATGCATTACCGAGGTATCGGAACGCCGTTCCGTCACGTTCCACCAGAAATCAAGCTCTGCCTAGGCTGATCATTTTCTCTAGTATATTACTTGTCTTGTTGCAATGTATTGTTTAACATTAATGAATGTGGACACTGTCAGAAACACAAGTATATTTCAGTTAACAATCTAATAAAACATTGTAAATAATTATTTCAAATTAATCTCTAATTATAAATCATACATTTCAAAATCGATTTTCTCAAACTTTCAATCTGAACTTCCATAACTATTCCCGTGGACCCTTCATGATTGATTATTGTTAAGTATAAGAAAATCCTTGTTTCTAATCTGTCTCTAGATTTGTTTAATACAAATGTTCTCTGTTAATAGATGGCGAGGGTTTCCCATCAGACAAAACCAGCAAAATCCAGCCACAAAAGATTAAGAGTACGGACTTGGATTGCATCCGTGAGAGTAACTTGTCCGTCTGTGACGAGGTCATGGATCGCAAGCAAGCACACCCAAACATGCGCATCCACTCGGGCAAAAAATCGTTTCAGTGTTCCATATGTTTGAAGACATACACTCTAAAGTACCGCTTGGATCGCCACATGCGCACCCATACTGGCGAAAAACCTTTTCAGTGTTCCATCTGTGGGAAGACATTTATTCAAAAGGCGGAGTTACAGAGGCACATTCGCACCCACACGGGTGAAAAACCTTTTCAGTGTTCCATCTGTGAGAAGACGTTCTCTCAAAGACAAAGCGTGTGCTATCACATGCGCACCCATACTGGCGAAAAACCTTTTCAGTGTTCCATCTGTGGGAAGACATTTATTCAAAAGGCGGAGTTACAGAGGCACATTCGCACCCACACGGGCGAAAAACCTTTTCAGTGTTCCATCTGTGAGAAGACGTTCTCTCAAAGACAAAGCGTGTGCTATCACATGCGCACCCATACTGGCGAAAAACCTTTTCAGTGTTCCATCTGTGGGAAGACATTTATTCAAAAGGCGGAGTTACAGAGGCACATTCGCACCCACACGGGCGAAAAACCTTTTAAGTGTTCCGTCTGTGAGAAGACGTTCTCGCAAAGAGGTGGCTTGAACTATCACAGACGCACTCACACTGGTGAAAAACCTTTTCAGTGTGCAGTTTGTGAGAAGAAATTCGCTGAAAAAGGTGCCATGGATAAGCATTTGCGCATCCACACCGGTGAAAAGCGATTTCAGTGTTCCATATGTGGGAAGGCGTTCACTTGGAAGGACCAATTGTGTAGGCACATGTCCACCCACACGGGCGAAAAACCTTTCAAGTGTTCCGTCTGTGAGAAGACGTTCTCACAAAGAGGTGGCTTGTACTCTCACAGGCGCACTCACACTGGTGAAAAACCTTTTCAGTGTGCAATGTAAGTCACAAATATATTTTAAGGCATTTTTTGTTGTAACATTATATAATCCAACATTCGAAGTGTCCCTATGTGAGAGAAGATCAATTGCCTTCAAAATTTCACTTCGACTCCAAATCAACATTCGCAACTTCTGTACCTAACCTGCACTGACGAGATCCTCAGTGCAGGTCAGGGCGCCGCGAGTGCGCCCTGGTTCTGTGTCATTGTGCGAATGGAACATGCGCTCCTTTTCACTGGAGCGTCCTAGCAGTCAAATGGGACACGAAAGCTGCCCAGAGAGCGCACCAGTGCGGCGAATGGAGAACGCTTTTAGTGCGGTATTTAAAGTTCTCATCTACGCCTCTAACTACGTTCTTGTCATTCGGCATGCCGAGGAGAGGGGGCTGGCAGGCCAATGGCATAATGTAATAATGAAAAAATGCCATCCATGTGATTCCTGCAAACCTCTTTTCATTGAGCTTGGAATCTTACCATTACCTTGCCTATTTCTTTACGAATCTGTAGTATTTGTCAAAAATGACTTACTTATCGCTGGGAACTCATTAATTTGTAATACTGATATTTATAGTTACAACACTCAACGTAGAAATCATGTTCATCAAATGTCAGTATCAACAGCTTAAATATGGATCTCTCGCTTTTTAATTTATTATTATTATTACTACTATTTTTTCATATTTCAACTCTTTAATAGTTAAATTGTTGGGAAAGGATTCTGAAAGTTAAGAAAGCGTGCGCAAATGACATACAGTTTTTGACTAAATAAATAAGTAAATGGCCGTGCGCGCCAATGGACTTGGACTACATAACAATGAGAAACAAAGCAAGGCCTTTTTTAAAATTCTGAAGAAATAATTAATAGTCACTAGAAACTATTGAGTAACAAGAAGGAGCACCGTAGTCAAAGGTCGTTAGAAAGAGAGAGTGAAAACTGAGAAGCCCGTATTGTAAAGGACGAAAGTGAGCAGCACTGCAAACTAAGCCGTGACGTTCCGAGTGGAGCTCATATTTTCTACCGGGCCGTGCTGTGCCGGGCTGAGCTAGAACTAGGGAGCTGGAGGTTCAACAAAACGTGCGTGCATAGTACGCTGTCTCGGCGATAAACAGTGAATACCCCGAGTTTGAATTCGTGTTCATCACTAAGCCACATTTCTTGTAAAGCAATGATATCTAGTTGAAGATCAGAGAATTCATCTTGAATATTGCACTTCGCGCGTTCCAGGTGCAGACGCGGAGAGGTGCTGCTCGCATAGTTATGCAATTATTTGAATTAGGCATGTGTAATGATTTGTGAGACTAGCCCGCAAGAATGCACAGAACACGGAACTTTTATGTAATCAAAGAGAAACTGAGAATGAAATAAACAATTGACAACAGTTCCGCGTAATAATAATTATCAGGAAGGTAATAGAAAACGTAAGGGGCGGAAATGGGCGTTATGAACAGTGTATAGAACCCAAATTCAGGAACATTTTAAGACAAAAATCACATTATTCGAGCCACAGGTTCCGAAAATATCATAAATTGTGTAAATTGCATGTATAACACGGCGAAGATTGAGAATATGGCACCCATTGTTGTACTTCTGTAAGTGTATAACGAGACGGGTTTTATTGAATATCCAGCGAATGCCTGGATGGATTTTGGCCAAACTTTCGGAAATTATAGAGAAAAATATTTAGATCAGGGCAAAATTAGTCACAGCACGGGGGAATTTATGTGGGGCTCATGACAAATTAATATCCAAGTTCATAGCATAGAGGATTAAGAAAGAATTGAAAGAGCGGCCTAAGAGGTAAATGACGTCATCACGAGCTGAGAAGACGAAAAATAATGTTTTTTGAAAAAAAGGAAGACAGGAAAAGGGAATTCGGTAACGTGACAATTACCAAATAAAAGTTAGTAAAATTATGAAGCCGATAGCAAGACTCAAGGCGCCCGAAAACAGGGAAAATATAAACGTTTTCGAACATTTCTTATAGTGATGGGCATGTGTTTGAAAGAAGACAGTCACAGGCAGTGGCGGCCGGTGCTTTGCGAGGTAGGGGGGCGGTTTTAGGCCAAAGGAAGAGAAACCCCTAACGCGCTCAAGTGATGTAAATGTTGATTCTTTGGCCAAAACCATGGTGGAAATAACACCATGGCCAAAACGATAAGGGTTTTTCCGCCATGGCCAAAACGACTTCGGTGCTGCTAGTGAGAAATCGAATTGATCATTGATCAACGCAGTACACCTTATGGGCACCTTACTGATGACCTTATGCCGCTCAGTTTAACTGCGGAAACAAAGGTCGTGTCCTGTGTGGGCTACAACTGGCGGCGGTGATGCGCAATTGCTTGCTTAGGTTTCAATCTTGGTGATACTTGATATGCCGCGGGACAAAGCGCGTAGGCGACAGGATGCGCGCGATGCAATAGCCTGGCGATATCCACCGTGCCGCGCGGAAAAGCGATCAGTTTCATTAGCAGCTTGCGCCATCCCGCTACCAAAAGCATCTCGAATGTTATTAGGCGAGTACAAAGGCTTCAGAGAGTGGGATGGTTTCAACTTTGCAAGAAGCATTGAGGGTCTCAAGACTGCATTACAATACTTATTGTTAGACACAGAGGACAATGCAGAATCAATTACGGAGAGTGCACGAATTCTGGAGAAGGTTCTAGAGAAATTATTAATGAAAAAGTTCGAAGCAAACAATTGAAAAGAAATTGATTTTTTAAGGACAAATAAAGATATTGAAATTTTCAGTTCCTGCTCTTAATGAGTTTTTCTGTATCTCCATGCGAATAAAATTAATCGTTATGCAGAAAATCTGTTTAATTTTGACATCCTCGGATATAGTGAACCAAAAATGTTAGTCCCCAGAAGTTCACTATAACCGGAGTCGACTGTATATATAAGAAATAAATATGTTAGAGACACAGTCTCCACGACAAGAATCTTACCTTAATTAATAGTCTTGTAGATGAAATCCATTCTCCTCTCCCTTCCTTCAGCAAAGTGATTGATGACAAGATCATTAAAGTTGTATGCATTCAGAAGTTCTTTTTCTATAGAACACATAGCCAATGCACTAAGTCTCTCTTCTCTCATTTATTTCGTGAGAAAGTCTTTATTCTGTTGAGAGTCGAAAAACACCTTTCGCTTTCTGCAGTTGTCATCGGGATTGTGTAGATAACCCGCAAGAGTTTTACAGATTCAGGCAAAATTTGGACTAAGTTGTTTTCATAAATACAATTCAAGAGGGTTAAAGGTCTTGTTGCATTCTGAAAATCGTTTCTGTTGTATATAACAGTCAACTCTTGTCGCAGTTCAATTTCATTAAAATCGTACAATTTAATGGCAATTTGAAATTCTGTTTCAGGAAATAACAGTTTGTGTTTGCTGAACAAGGTGGGTTGAAATAATATGGCTGCCGACAAATGGTCGTTGAATGTAAAACGATCATCAATGTTGGTTAGAATTATGTCACATACTTCTTTCGCGACAGTTTTAAGCTTGTCTTCGAAACGAGCACGTTTCTGATTGCATGACTCGTTATTTTGGGTATTCCAGTGATGGTCAAGGTCAAGAGAATTTCTTGTCCGCTGTATGGAAGACTTCAATTCTGACACATACTTTTGGGCTTTAATGGTGTCTACATCCTTTTGTTGTAATTGTTTAAAAAGTATATCGCAATGAGGTAGAATTTTGTTAAAAAGCTCAAGCCAAAAGAGAAAATCAGCATCTTTTAAAAGTTTTCCCAGTCCAATCGCTTTTCTTACTGTTAAGTAATCGTTAGTTGTATCATTCTCAATTATTTCCAGACATTCACTTATTTCATTCTTGTAATTATACACAGTGCTTACACAACGGGCTTTAAAATTCCACCTTGTATCGGCATTCCTTGGAATTCTTTTCTTCACAACTTGGTCAAGAACCGCAGTTCTTTTTACCGACTTTGTGAAGAACGTTGAAAAGCCTTCCAAGTTGCTAAAAAATATTCTCACTTGTTTGTTCTGAGTGGCAGAGCGCTCTATAATTAAGTTCAGTTGATGGGCATAACAGTGCACAAAATGTGCTTTCTCGTACACTGCCCTCACTCTTACCTGCACTCCACTCTGTTTGCCACTCATAACCGACGCACCGTCGTAGCTTTGTGCGATTAATTTATTTGGGGACTCGTTTATTTTCAGTTTTTCAAGTTCACTGAACACAACACAACTAATTCCTTCTGCAGTGTGATCACTTGGTGTTACGAAGTTTATGAATCGTTCATATATCTTCCCCTTCAATTCATATCGTACAACAAACACAAGTTGAGACAATGTCGCACAATCAGTTGTTTCATCTACTTCTATAGCTATGTAATCAGTCCTAGATACTTCCTCACAAATCAACTGATGACAGACAGCATAAATTGAGTCCAACAAATCATTCTGTATGGTTTTAGAAAGCCCCAGAAACACACGATTATTTGTTTTCTCAATATGTTTTAACGTGGAGTCTAACTCTGCCATCAAATTAACTAAACCACGAAAAATACCTGGGTTGTCCGATCCATCTGTTTCGTCGTGTCCCCTTAGAGCAAGTTCAAACTTCCCGCAAAATTTAATACAGTCTATCAGTTTACTCAAAATGTAACGATTCTTGGAAACATCTTCATTAATTTTCTTTATTCTCATTCTATAAGCTGAATCTAACTGACACCTTATATCAATTTTGCCTAGCATGGTAAATTCTATTCCACTGTTTATGTGTTGTTCACTCAATTTGTGCTTCTTCACTTTTTGGGCAAGGTGTATAATGTCTGATACACCATCCTTTGTCCATGCACGATCACTAACATTCATAACAAGGCACGTATAACAAAAGAAAGAATTTCTTATGTCACAACCACATAGCCAGTCTGCGTATTTGTAGAGAGAGGAATTGAATTTTCTTGTGTATCCAGTTTTGCTTTTGCAGGCATTTTGAATCTGCGTAATTTTAAGTGAGGTCTTGGCGGCCCTAATTTCTTTAATTCTATTTTTTGTTCTATAGTGAGATTCTGACTACCATCAGTTAAAATAGTGTTCACACTGTTGATACCACTCATGATGAAACACTTTAAATATCAAAACACGACATGCAAGTCTCACATTAACAACTGTTCAACTCAACGCACTACACATGAATTTGGCTTGATTCCTATCAATGACTTGAATCGCATATGCTAACGCACTCTGTCTGGTCACAACAACATTACGTGTGCGGAAAACTTCTTCGGACTCTGCCGCCGCCCAAGCACCCTTCCAATGCTCCCCCCTCCCGGCGCCCACTTCCCCCTCCTACGCCGCGTTCTCCGTAAAGGGCCTGGGCAAAGGCTGGGGCGGATCTCCGAGAGTCCGCATGTGTACGGTTCGGTTGAGAACATTGACCCTTGGTGCGGCCCATGCAAACACATTCATTCTAAAAACATTTATTTTTTCTGATACCATATAAATATCATGCAACATTTTTGTTGTTTAACAGTTCATGTTTGGTAAATTCTGAAACCTTTCGTCTTTGTTAATTTTACTGGGGGGGCGCCGCCCCAGAGTCCTCAAAGAGCAGCCGCCACTGGTCACAGGGAATTATAGACCAACAATGTAAAATGTGTTACAGACAGATAAGGTTGAGCGTTGATGGTGAACGCACGCGTTTGATGCTATGCTAGATTTTGGAGAAATTTCGCGAAATTATTGTGCAAAAGTTTTTTAATTCATATTCAGTTATGTAAAATCAGTTATTTGGACAATGTGGAACTAAAATTTAATTCAATGTGTTTCGAAATTCACGGGAAAATTAGCATGGACATTATTCGCGCAAGTTAGGCGCGGGGAACATAAGCGTCGTAAAAATTTAAATACATCGCGAGATATCGAAAGAACATTTATGGAAGACGCGATTAGTTGCGAAGAACAATAATTGTGAGTACGTTTGATAATTTTAAATGGATGAGTGCATCTGGGATTGATGGCAGCTGAACGGGGAGTGCATGGAGAATGCACATTACAACCAGCAACGACGGGCGCTGACAGGAAGCGACATCGCTGCGAAAAGGGAAGTGGCACGATTTGTGCAATTACTTTTTGTTCACGCGCAAGTCCGATGAAAAAGACTCTGTCGAAGACCAAGTCCTGATAAATAGATTGAGAATAGAATTATCAAAAAGGTCACGACAGAATGCGCATTCTTGTGTGTGTATGAGATTTTGTATTATATTTTCAGTGTGTATGTTTGTATTTTTTTTCTGTGTTGTTTATGTATTTTGTGTTGTTATGTTTCGCAAGTCGGAGGGACATATTGTATTTATGTTTGGTAATGAGAAAAAAAATCCGACATTAAATATATGGGCATCCCATATGGCTCATAATTGCCTTAGATCCATGTGTTATTATTTACTAGTTGTATGAAATTTGACCCAGGCACGAACGAAATGGACCCTATCTCAAGTCCGTATGGAATGAGCGCGCGGACCACGACCAGGTAGGATATAATAATGATACGAGCTAGCAGAGGTACGGGCAATTGATAAGCAAAAGCATTGTAGCACCCAATTGTAAGTTAGAGCTAGGGCTGGGCAAAATTAGTTCACGTGACAGGTGAGCAGAGAAAATATATAAATAATTAGGTTATTGTGCTCGCCGTGTGAGGGCGTCACTTACGAAGGTAGGCAAGGTAGTTAAGAAAAACAGTTGCATTGGGCGCCCAATGTGTGGGCGTGAGTAAAAAAAATATTATGAGCAATTATAGTGAGTAAGCATAGAGGGAGAAGTTGTTGCATTAGGCGCCCAACGTGTGAGCGTAAATATAAATATAGTAAAAGAGAAATTCGAGAACCAACGGTTGCACATGACCGGGCAATGCTTTGCAAATACGCACTCAAAAGTTGGTTTGAAAATATGCATTCTAGGCACATAGTTGTGTTGTATAAGCATATAAACACTCTAGAAATATGTAAATTGTTCATTATGAACAAAATAAATGAATATATTTGATGAGAGAAAAAAATTATCCCAGAAATAAAAAAGCAACCAATTTACACAGTTCGACTGCTTTTTTTATTTCTCGGTTAATTTTTCTTTCTGAATTAATATATTCGTTTATTTAGTTAATAATAAACAATTTACATGTTTCTGGAGTGTTTATATGCTTCTACAATGCAATTTCTTACCTAGAAACCATATTTTCAAACTAACTTTAAAGAGCGTATTGCGGCTCTACCATTTCGAATATCCATGTAGTTTATTAGACAAAATATGCTTAAAATTGTCTTAAGATATAGTTTTGTTGTTTCGCTCCGATATGTCTTTTGGGGTGCTGAATACGAATCTGAAGTTTTCCAAATATTTCCATTGGAATTTGACTTATAACAAAAAAATTAATAAGTAACATTTTCTCTTGAATTTTGTTTGTATCTAAAAAACTATCGAGTTTACGCAAAAGATTACTCTTTACCAAAATATTCTAGCGGTCTGCTGCTTTGATCAGGCATTTTCTGTGGCTTCTCTTTCGATACCACGCGTATGCCAGTGCAGTGCCTAACAAAAGGCCATGGACCACGCGCGATCTTTCTTCCGTGTCCTATCCTGTCCCCAAATACTCTACTTACAACAGTACCACACATGTCGGGGACTTACTAGCGGTTGAAGCGGCTGGGGCGGTGCCCCGTTGGCAGAGATACCTGCAGAAGCAGACCCCGTATGAAGGCGCATTTTTGGCGCCGGATCTCACCATCCAGCCGTGAAGGCACTCTGCCAGCTCCCAGGATAAAATATTCACTACACTAACAGGGCTAATGACCATAACAGTTGAAAATCGATCAGCTTGGACTGTCAAGAGTTACGATCGTGTCTGTTTCGTCTATATCGAAAATACCCAAGCTAGTGCAAATTAACATTTCTTATACATATTTCAATCATGAAGTGGATGTTACCTAGTCTTCTCCAATTTTTACTTTCAGGACCGACTGCGATGTTATGCAAGAGAGGATATTGTAATGCCGTGGCATGAAAAAAAACCTGCAATTTTTTGTCGGAAAAAAATTGGTTTACGGACTTGCGGGCATATTTTAAATGCATTATTGCATTTGTGAGTACAATTGCTTCAAATAATTTCTTATGAAGTTTGTCGAAAACTTGACAGTTTTAGATGAAAATGAGCTTCAAATTGCGCATTTTCCGAACCGCTCAAACGTTATTTTTTTAAAAAAGGCATCACAATGTTTCAATGAAAATTTAATATATGATTATGTTTTGCGCTTATAAAATATTCTTAGTCACATTTCGAGAAAGTAAAAATTCAATTATTTTTACTTTCTCGTATACGTACGTATATACGGATAATATACATAGCGTAGAGAAACGTATGTAATGCTGCCCGAAAAAACGGCGAATTTTCGGCAGAAAGGATGTCATTGCCGGGCCCTGATAACGAGTAATTCAATGAATCCAGTTGCTAAATTAAGAGAATAAAATCCTCTAACACTTGGTGTAACCAAATTCCCAGTTTTGTTGGTCCTTGATGCCGGAAAACCAGTTGAAAGCAAAACGTCCGTCCGTCAGTCTGTGTACACTACTAGCGCCTAAACCATGTATAGGATGTTTTCAAAACTGTCCATCTGGCTGTAGTTGATGCTTTGAAATTTTGAAAAACATTCTTTACAATGTGGGGATATTTTACATGGAGCCCCACGGACATTTTTAAAATTTCCTCAAAAACGGCTTCAATATTTTTCTTTAAATTTCTTGTAAGAACAGAGTAAAGTACACTAATAGATGTGGCGTAAGTCCAATTTACACGGTTAACTCTGAATTTTCGATAATTGAAAAACTTTGAATTTTTTCGGCGTCTTACTATAACTATAAAATTGAAGACGGAGATTTTCCCTTCAAATGAAGTTTGTTGTCCATAAATAGTTTTCATTAAAGTCTGGTACATGTTTTTGACAATTTTAGCAGTTTTTGTGCAGTAGTGCGTGCAATATTTGCAATTTTGAAAATTAACAAAAACAAAATTTTCTCAAAAACGTTACCAAACATTTTCTGTACATTTTTGGTAGAGGTAGTGCCAAATGTACTCTACACGATGACATAACGCCACATTGCTCTCTTCTTTTGCTTTTTCAAAAATTATAATAATGTAATTTTCTCACGTGTGTATCACGTCAGTAATATTTACGTTGGAAGTCATTTCTTCACTTTAATATATTTATTAATACATGTGCTTAATAAATGTTATATAAAGTTTCTCGAAAACTCAACAGTTTTCTGGTAAAATGAGCTCAAATTTGCGCATTTTCAGAAACGCCCAAACGCCATTTTCTCAAAAATGGCTCCAAATTTTGTCTTCAATTTTTTTCCAACAGATAGTGATAATAGCACTGTTTAATATGACGTACAGTTAAGTTTGGTGCATTCGTTGTCTTTTCCAAAAAATATTTTTTTAAATATCTCCCACGTTGTTAATATGCACATTTCCAGCGATTTGTACACATTACTGCATTTGTGAGTGGAAGTGCTTCTAATGACTTCAAATGAAGGTTTTCGAAAACTCAATAGAATCCTGTAAAAAAGAGCCTCAATTTTCGCATTTATTGTGTCGCTGAAAGTCCATTTTCTTAGAAACGGATCCAAATTTCTCAATGAAAATTGTCCATTTATGACGAGGTTTTTCTCTTCTCTAATATTCTTAAAATAACATTGCGGATCTAGTATTAGGAAACAGAAAAATTGCGAAATTTTCAAAATAATGTACTTCGGGCACGCTGGCCAGAGGATGGGGCAAGACCGTAAGCACCAAGGAAATTAGAAACCTTTACAACGAGAGTCTGTGCCATTCTGTAGCACGACTAGTTTCAATTATTGGGGATCCGGGAAAAATTGAGAAAACCTGAAAAATATCTTTTAGGCGGCAGTACTAGATTGCAGGTGAAAAGTGGGGTGAGGCAAAACTGAAAAGCGAGCCTACACTACAGAGATAAGGAAACAAGTGCAAGAAAGTCTGCGCCTTTCTGAGCTCCATGCGTATACCTTCGTATAGAATAATGAGTGATCAGTGAATCCGAGCGCGACATGTGGGTGGGTTTGTATAAAAGTATAGAATTGATGATTTGTGTTACTACATTAGTGTTAGGTTGGTGTGTTGTATTGTTTAGAGAGAATTGGAGTATTAAGTTTTCACTAATTGGTAAAAATTGGTCATTGAATATGTCAGTTATTTCTTGTGGGGCTTGTAAAGTTTTGTTTTTGTAGTAGAGCTGCATATTTTTACTTTCTCGCTACCACTTACGCAGAAAGCTTTCGATGCGCGAAAAAATGGCGAATTTTCGGCAGAAAAACTCTAATTACATGGACCTGATAATAAAGTGAATAACGCTCGTTGCTAAATTTAGAACAAAATCCTGTAACACGTGGTGTAGCCAGAATCCATGTGTTGTTGTTCCTTGATTCACGACAAAACTTGATTGACGGCAAAACTTCTACGTACGTGTGTCAACAACGCTTGTGAAAAACAGTTCAGTACATTTCCTCCAAAATTGATGTACCCCAATCGATGTGGCTGATGTTGCGGTCCCTTGAATGTGAAACCGATATTTTAATTTGGGGAGGTTTTTTACATGAATTTTGGGAGGTACAATATTTTGAAAATTTGAGTAATTTTCGCGCAATTTTGCGTGAAATATAGGCAATTTTTAATTTTGTTGAAACCTTTTTTTTACAAGCGGCTCTATTGGTTTTAATTACAACTTGTAGATCTGTTAGAGGAAAGTTTTTTACGTTAACTTTGTATTAGTCTGAAGAACAATTAAGAGAATGGTGCAGGACTCATGCTGGTTGAAAACCTTGATTTTTCGAAAATTGAAAAAAATGAAAGTTTTTTAGCGTCTTCCTAAAACTACAATTATGAAGAAAACATTTTTCTTAATGAAATGTGTTAATGAAAAAGATCTAAAAATAATGTTATGTTCAAATTTTCAAAAACGTGTGTTTTTGCGAAATGTTTTGTCGAACATGGGCAATTTTTATTTTCTTTAAACCATTTTTTCTTAAAAACGACACAAACATTTTTAATTCAATTTTTGATTACCTTAGATAGCTTAAAGAACGCTTGAGAGAATGGTGCAAGTCTCATGTTCGTTGAAATGCCGGTTTTTTCGAAAAATTAAAAAAAAATTGGTGTCTTCTACAACTACAATTGTGAAGATGCAGTTTTTTTGTTAATGAAATGCTTTCATCAAAAACAGATCTTCAAATAATGTCATTTAAGGTCAAATAAGGTCATGTTGAATTTTGTTTGGAAATGTGGTTATTTTTTGTGGTGGAGTATTTTTGGTGAGTAATTTTGCGACAAACATATCGCCCGCTCCGAATTTATTGTGCTTGCTGACCATAATTCCAGGCAGTTGGATGCTTCATAAGTAAGAATTTGTTTATTATTTCATATTTCTTTGATCGTTTCTTACATTCGAGCTTTCGTTATACATTTAGTCATTAATTATTTGAATGTATTTAAAATTAATTATTTAAATTTAAATTGCATCCTTTACTTGAGTTAAATGTGAAAACGAATAGATGATTTTTGCTTTGCTTAATAAGTGTGAATGAAGAGTAATGCACATAAAAACCCAGTAATTTTTAAAATATAAAAAATATTATATTTAATTATTATACTTTTCTATCCATTTTCCGTTTCTTGCTAGCTGTATCAACAATGCTAATCTTTGTGGCTTTTTGCAACCCATTGTTGTAACGCCGCACTGATAACAGAAGGCGATTTTGACGGCTGCCTTTCCTTGCTGTTAATATAAACTAATAATTTATTTATGGCCAAAATACGCTTCGTGTATTGTTGGTACATTTATTTAGAACGTGAATACACGGAAGTGAATAGCAGATAACCGTTTTCGTTTAGACATTTGAATTAAAAAATAAGTGTATTTTGCACGCTTAATTTGTATCAGAATTTTTCAAACGACAGTTGAAGTGTAAGATATAAATTGCAGGCGCGGATCTAGAAAGTATATTGGGGGGGGGGGGAATTTTCTTTCACTCTTTTTTCTCTAGTATATAATATATATCCTAAACATGACAAATAATTTATTATATAATATAATAGTCTAGAAAAATATTAAAATGATTATTTAGTGAATTACTGTATGTTGTAAAAATTTATTTATTTATTAGCAAAATCATTGAATTGTTGAAAATGATGGTTGCTAAAGTTGAGTTGAAATGAAAAGTTGCTAAATGATGGACAATTATAATATAATTTTCCGTCTATTATTCAGTTGTGAATGTTTACGATTTAAATAAAAACACAACAAATTTACATAAATATTTACATTTTATTTAATCATACAACATAAGAATATTACATGTTTTATTTTTAGACTTTCACAATACTATTCTATGGTTCCTCATTTTCGAAAATCGATCCACCACTTCTTCTGGTTTTAATACGATATCATGGTGAATGTGTAATAACGCCAATCCAATTAATCTTTCCTGAAGCATTGTTGTTCGAAGCCAAGTTTTTAAACAGCGCAATGAGGAGAAAAACCGTTCAGAACTTGAGTTTGTGACTGGCAAAGAACTGAGAATTTGGAGAAAATTTTGAATTATAGGATAAATATCTTTATCACATCTCTCAAGAGTTTCGAGAGCAGAATCTGGAAGATTACAGTCACTTAAGGATTTTTGCAGATTCCAGTTACGTTGCAAATGTGCAATTTCGCCTTTCAGTTTTAAAATTTGCATGTCTTTGCCTCCTGCGAGTAAACTGCCAAATCTTTCAACGAGACAATTGATAAATTCTCTAATTTGTTCGGAATTCAAGCTAATCACATTTTCAGGAAGCAGTAAAAATAACTGGAAAGCATCTAGTACATCCTGAGAGAATCTTGATTTTAAATCATGTATAACATTATCCAAAAGAGGGATATATGCAGAACTTCTGTAGAAATCCTGGCAATCTTCTACTTCTGAATGAGTGCGATTTGTTTGTCGACCGCAATTTCGGGACGTTTTCATATCAATATTTAATTTTTCTGTCATTTTCTTCGCATTGTTAAATATTTCACAAAAGTGTTCCTCTACTTCTTGTCAACGCTTCTCCAGAGTTACAATCAATGATTGCACAATTTTCACTGCTTTTGCCAGGTCTATAGTTTTCTTTTGCAATAGGACGCTGAGTGGAAGCGTAAGCGATAAGATATCACTAAGGCTAAAAAGCCCTGTAATAAATTCACACGTGCACAACGCATGAACAAGAACTGATGCCTTACCAGCAGTTTCCTTATTCTTCCACTGACTAATTTTTGTAAGAGCCTCAATAATCTCAGGTAAACTTACCGTAAATTGGAGAACTGCATCATGTCTTTCTACCCACCGTGTATCACAGAGCTGAACAAGTTGTTTTTTTACCAAGGAATTGAATCAAAACAGTGTTTCGTTTAGGTCTGGATGTTTTGAGAAAAAAATGTCACTTCGCTTATAACGCTGCAAACTTTGTCAATCTTAGATACTTTTGATGATTCTGATGTGGTGTTATTGTGTTACGAGGAGCATGGTGTCATGACAGCATTCACAGTATCTTTTTGTATTTCTTTTACTGCTCCATGTTCTCCAAGCATGACAGGACACCCCTCAGTACCTATACCAACACAATTTTTCAAACAGATTCATTTTGTTAATTTCCTTCAAAACTATTTGCCCTATTGAAACCCCAGTCAACGAAATTTCTTCCGACGTATTCCCGCTACTAGTCTTGTTAGTCTGCATATTGTTGCGTGGTGTGAACTCTTCAGATTCAGCTTCATCTTCCTCACTTTCGTGTTCGTCATTTAAATTCTTCGTTAATTATCCGAAAGCATCAATAAATGTTACAAAATCTTCTCTTATGCAAGGTTTATGAGTGTTCGTGTAATCAACATATCGAAGAATAACTCTAATCTGAGCTTTGCCTGATATGTCCGGAGATTCATCAAACATAAATGCGTAATCTCTTGAATCATTTACACGTTTTATTATTTTCTCTAGAATGTCTATTCTGCAACACTCAATTAGCGTATCTTGGAGAGATTTGCTGATATAAGTTGCTCTTGGTGTTGATGTTTTCAGATGTTGTTCAAGGTTTAATTCTCCAACGTCAACCCTAAATCTAAGCAGGGCTCTAAAATTGCCTTCATTCTTCCTTGGAACGGTTTTACCTGAATGTATTTGTATTTATTTAGTCAAAAAACAGTCAAAAATTGTATGTGACGTATGGGGGAGAAAATCATCTGCGCACGCTTTCTTGAGTTTCAAGAGTCCCTTCCCAACAATTTAACTATTAATAGTTGGAAGATGAAATATATATATATATATATATATATATATATATATATATATATATATATATATATATATATGAATTTTTTACAAAGCGAGGAATTAACATTTCAAAAACTAGATATTTTCGTTGCCAATTTATAAAAAACTTATTTTTAACGGTAAAGGAACAAACAGATTTGATTTTTCTGTATTGTTAGCAAAATAGAAACTCACCCTAAGCTCCCTAAGCTCTACTACCACTACAAGTAAAAGGAAAGTTCAACAAAACGTGCGCATATTGAAGCCACATTCACGTCCAGAAGCAAATCAAGGGGCCATCTCAGCATTTTGTCAATGGATCAGGGAAACTGGACAAAAACCCGATCGAGATGGGGGGATTGACCCAGAAGTACATTATTTGTTACAGGCATATTGAGTATTTTTTAAAAATTATACAATGCAAATGTAAACTAATTCATTATACTATATCTTGGGTTTGTTAAAATAAACTTTTTTTTTTTTTTACGATCAGTATAGTCTCTAATTGTATAGAAACAGTTTTGCAGCAGAAAAGATTTTACTTTTAACTTAAATTTGTGTACCAGTTTTAATTGTTTTATTTCATCTGGCAATGTGTTGTAAAGTAACGTACATGTATTGTATGTGGGTTTCTTGTAGTGAGCTTTGATACTGACACTTGATGAACATGATTTCTACGTCGAGTGTTGTAACTATAAAGATCAGTATTACATGAAAATAAGTTCCCACCGTTAAGTAAGTCAGTTTTGACAAATACTACAGACTCATAAATAAATAGGCAAGGCAATGGTAAGATTCCAAGCTCAATGGAAAGAGGCTTGTACGGATCACGTGGATGGGATTTTTTCATTATTCGGATAATTTTCTTTTGCAATCTAAATGTCTGGGAACTAAAGGATGTACTTCCCCAAAATATTATGCCATATCATAGGCGGGAATGTACATTTGCAAAATACACGCAACGAGCTGCATGAAGGCTGACAGAATTAGAAAGAATTCTGAATGCATAACATAATGAGCTTAATTTAGTGTTTAATTCTGTTATATGTACATTCCATTTGAGGTTTGATTGAATTGAAAGACCTAGAAATTTTGTTACCTTAACATCAGCTATTTGCATATTGTGCATTTTCAATGGAGCATACGATTGCCGATTTGAAATGCAAAATTGCATTGAGACAGTTTTTCCTTCGTTAATTATTAATTTATTACAAAACCAATTTGAAACTTCTGAAATTGTAGTATTTATTGTTTCTTTTTTGCAAAGAACATTCGTGTCATCGGCAAACAGAACTGTTCTTCCATTTTTAATACATGAGGGCATATCGTTTATGTACAACAGCAAGAGGATAGGACCTAAGATCGAACCTTGTGGGACCCCATGTTCAATTGGCAAAGAATTGGAGAGATAAGTAAATAATGTCCTTTCGTGCCAGTACGATATTTCTACTCTTTGAGATCGTTGTTTAAGGTATGACGTTATCCAATCTAGGGCAATACCACGAATTCCATAAGAAGGAAATTTTGAGAGCAAGATGTTATGGTTAATTACGTCAAAACCTTTCGAAAAATCTAAAAATATCCCATTGGGTTCTTCATTTTTCACTTAATAGTGGTCCATCATCTCTGTGTCCACGTAGTGGTATATTTTGCTTTCCCAACAAAATGATAGTTTTGACAATAGGAATAAGTCGTTGCCTGTTATCTTGTGCCTGAGATAGACGATTTTCTCACTTCCAAATTTGGGTTACGGTAGGTTTTTAAGAGATTTTTCCCGGAAATTCCTGCGTCCTTGTGATAGGAATAAGAGCAATGATTTTCTAAATCGCTTTTTACTCCAGTCAGATTTTTAAAATTAGTTAACGGTCGTGTGACTAGAGCGCCCAATGGCACATTTTTTTGGTAGCCACCCTCGTTGCGAGTTGTAAACCATGGGCAATACTTACAGTAAAAACCCTTTTAAACATCTGATAGAACCAGCCAATCGCGATATGTTTGCAAATGCTTGTTGCTAACAGTTCTTTACTGTTTTCCCTGAAACAATTGTCGTCGATGTAGGAAAACTGTAGTCTTTTGGCGGAGTCCAAGGATTTTCCAGCAAAATTGCTGTAATTCGATCGTCAATATTTTGACCAATGCAATGCCCCACATCATTGGAAATCACTGCCAATGTATTATCCTGTACCATGGTATTTCCACCATGTCCTACATTGTCTGGAATACCTGAAGTCGACGGATGATTCAAAATAGATGAATTGGTGGCTAGGGTCACTGCTGTATTATCTTCTGTTGCACTAATAGAGTTTTGACTAGAAGAGAAGTTTAATGTTGGAGAATTTCTATCTGTTGACTGATGTTCCGTAACGCTATTTTCTATTCGATTTTTCTTTGGCGGTATTAAAAAAGAAGACATTAAACTTTGCCGCTTCTGTAAAAGAAATAATAAATTAGATTTTAATAAAAACCAATATCGTATTTATATGAACAAAGTTTATAATATATAATAATGTAGTTATAATAAAGAACTGAAAGCATTTGGATATAGAAGTTTTTAAACCGAGTGCATATCAATGCCTCTTGTAGAATATATATTTTATTTATCATATTAGATATGATAAATAAAATTTATTCGCTTTTTTATAATTTAATGGAGGTAAAACTTGACTGATAGCCCAAAATGATATTTTTAAAGTTTGCTCTGATATTAATATAAAATTACAAGTAAAAAGATTTAAAAATGCGCCCTATCAATGTGTAATCGAAAAATATACTTAAAAAACTCATTTAATGATAGAATAAATGATATGGTACTTTTTGGTACGAACACGCACATATTTCGAATCAAACATTAATACTTTCGATCAGAATTAATTTCTGTTTAAAATTGTTAAAATTAAATCAAGATACAAATTATATGAATAAAAGATTGAGTTTGTATAATTATATATTCTCATTCTAAAAAAGTTTCATAATATTTAAACTTCAATGAAAATATACTTACCAGAAATCATTACTGTACCTATAATCGGGATATTATGATTACAATATTATAAAAACATTACTTTATATATACTTGTATTATTGAATTTATTAATTGAAAAATGCATTTTATAACTTACAATGGTTATTTTTTTAAATAATATAACCTTTTAAGACAATCTTGATTATAGGTACAAACTTATATGATGTTTAAAATGAAAAAATTCAAAATTTTTAAAATGACTAATTACAAAGCATGGTTTTCAGTTTCAGTTATTATAATGTATAGGAAGTTTTAAATGTTGATAATCACTGAATTTTGATTAGGAGTACAAATATTCAACTGTTACTAGGCGATTCATTTTGAATTTTGTGAAAAATCACATTTCATGTTTTAAGTAAATCGGCAAGTAACAGTTAGAACTTTTTATTTATAAATCCAAGTTCGTTAATTATCAACGGATGTGTGAAACTTCCTGACCAAATATTTCAATGTAAATATTACAGATCTCAATTTAAATTCATAAATAATTTATTTATTATATAATGTACGTATAATATATGTGCAATATAATAAATAGTATATGTTCTATTGGGTGTGTTATACATTGATATACCCTCTGTTGAAAATGTGATTGTAATAGAAATGCGATATAAATTAATATCACATCCATCAAAAGTGCAGAGTATGTTAATTAAAAATTTACCAATCGAAAAGTCATTTTCTCAATGTTTTTAAAGGTAAAATAATTTGAAGAAATAGAAATAGTTTAAAATTAGATTAATAATTGGTTTCATACCATTCTTAATATTTTCTCCGAAAATTAGGTTTCCTAGTAATACTCGGAAAGAGTACTACGAGTCGAGATTACACTTTTTAACATCCATACTAGGCTAGTACGGATGTTAAAAGGTGTAATCTTGAGTCGTCCTGGGATAACAAACAAAAATTATATACAATATATAAATAAAATTAAGTATATGTACATAATACAGCAAAATCAATTTTTTAATATACATGCAGCAGTTTTTAGTTATTTAATTTACTTACAACTTTATGGAATTATGTTTTATCGTCCACATATATGCGTCCAACATACTTAGTTCAAACACTTGGAAGATGCAGTAGTCGAAAACCGATTTCCTTATGTACAGAAAAATACTTACCCTTACTACAGGGTGCTTACAGATTTTCATCACTCAACAACAAGTTTCACCAGATGATTCATAAATGGTTTTCCCATTATTTAGATAACATAACTATTATATAAGATATTAGTCATAACATAAGGCTTAAACTATAGCTTAAAAAGTTGTCACCATAAATTATTTTGGGTGTTTTCTGCAGGTGTTTCTTCAGACACCTATGCAATACTTTTAAGTTCCTCTGGAATACTTTTAAGTTCATGATTTTTCCACAACATTTGGAACACAAGAAAAATTGACATATTTGACCAAATCTTAAACCTATCCCATAAGATAAGAAAACAAATATACTTATAATACGATTAGGATATTTGTTTCTGTTATCGCATATTTTCCTTGAAACAACAACGAAACTTTACTAGCTGAAATATTTATGTTTCAAATGCCTGTGACAAATTAAAATGTACATTGACAAACAAATTTTGGGGGGGAAATTTCCCTTATCCCCCCCTCCCGTGGATCTGTGCCTAAAATTGTCATATTATAATACTACATAGCCATTAATAATATCGCGAGAAAGTACATGCAGTTGTAGCACCTCTAGTTTCTATTATTGTTATTTGTTATTGTAGTCTTTTCGATAAGGTCCCACATATATTTTATTATTTTATTTTGTGAGGTGCATTTGCAATTTACTTTTCATGTGTAATAATTTTTGCTTGTTTGATTACTTTCTTCAGTTTTAATGATATGTTTTGTTATAGATAAAGAAGTTGTAATAAGTTACATTTGTTATGTGCTAGTATTTTATATATGTTGCATTTTCTTTCACATGACACTTTGATGTCTCCTGTTGTCCATTTGGTTTTATAATTTTGGATTTTGTAAGCTTATGCAAATAAAGGGGCATTGATATGTATTAAGCATATTTTTATGAATGATTTAAACGTATCATTTGTATCGGTTGCCTTGTATACTTTATTCCAATATTGTAATCTGAGGAAACATTGGACTTTCATTATATTCCTTAGTTACAGGTTTCTTGGTAAGTTGTCTATTCTGTAATTTTTCATTCTGTTTGATGTGTTGGAATCTGGGCAATGTGGTCACTGGAATATATTGTAAATGTAACAAAAGAAATACTAAATGTATTTCAAATCATTATCAAGACTGCCCAGGGAACACTAGGGCCTTGTGGCAATTGATCCATGAGTGCCCCTCATTTTAAAGTAAAAAAAATTCTTCCTCCCTTAATTCAGGAACATAATTAGTTTTTTCGTAGGTCAGAAGTAACTCATAGCATTTAATTTGGTTTACAGATTAATCTATTTTTATAAAAAAAAAAAAAAAAATCAGGAACCTAATTAAATCAGAGCCTTGGACAAGTTGCCACAGCAGTCTCCTCTTCTGGTCACCCCTGTATATTATCAATTGATCTACAGCTGTGCTACTATTTTTAGATACTCATTTATGGTGGTTTATATATTGTATGATTTTAGTAAGTTTTGAATAGATTTGCAGAGAATAATTTTATACTGTCTAACTTTTTAAGTTTTGTTGGAATAACTTTCAGACTGTTTATAAAATTTTCTAATTCCCTGTAAGGCTGCAATATGTTCATTAGATAAGATACTTGTTTTTATAGTAGTTCAATCAATAATGGATAAATGAAAGTCTTTCTCTTTTATGAGATGAGAGTAATTGATGTAGGGTGAAATTAATAGCCTCTTTATTACAAATGCAAGTCCCAGCATGTGCCTTGTTAATATTTTGACATGAGCTGCGTACTAAAGATATGCCTGGTATGTGTGTGATATATAATTGTTCTTTGGTGAGCCAGTATTCTGTAGAGCATAATATTGGAATGTGGTTGAGCTCTCCTCAGGTAATATTTCTAAATCAGAGAGTCTGTATTTCAGGGCTGTGGAAAATCCATTTTGAGATTTTAAAGGAAATACATTTGGCACATACAGTGAAAAAATGTTGTGTTTTTCTATCTGTCATCTGTACATTTGTCAGTTCATATGTGTTCTACACTAACAGTGCTATTCACAGGATTGTTTTCAAAACGAATTCCACCATCGATTTAGCCTGACTCAAATCCCTGCAATTTTGAGAAGAATTCTTTAAATTTTGGGGGTACTTTACATGAAGCCCCTGGAACATTTTCAAAACTTTATTAAAAATGGCTTCATTTTATCTTTAAAATTCTTGTAAGAATAAAGTGAAAAACATTTATAAAGATGACATTGATTTGATTTTCATGGATACCCCTACATTATCAAAAATTGGAAAATTTTGAATATTTTTCTGTCTTCCTAAAAAAATACAATATTGAAGGTATATATTTTTTCTTCAGATGGAATTGGTTTTCCACAATTAATTCTTTAATGAATCTTATACAATTTTTTTAAAAATATTAGAAAGTAGGTTTTCTCAAAAATGGCCCCAGATTTTTTCTTCAAGCAGTTTGTACAGCTAGTGCGAAAAGCTGCATAAGATGTATAATAATACTCTCTTATTCAAGCCCCCACGTTGGGCTGCCACTATAATAAAATCGTCTATTCCCCCCCCCCCCACGTTGGGCTGCCAATATAATAAACTCGGCTACTCCCTCTATTTCATACATTAATATGCCCGTTTACTAGCTAACCTTTCTAAATTCTAACAATTTATACGGGCGTGAACTTGTGATGGCCCTCGTACAGGGACCGAAACGTGGTACTCGTGCAACGCGCGCGTGGACCGGCATCTAACTACCTTAATCACAACACATTCTATAATGGTTATTGATGAACCCGAATGCATTCATCTCAATTTATTTGCTACTTTTATGGACTGTTTCTTTTCCTCTGATGTCTCAAAATGACAAAGATATGTACAATGATAGTGCCCTCTGACGACAACAAAACAAAACATAGCAAACAAACAATACCCTTAATATTAAAACACAAACAAAAGAACAAATAATGACCATTCACACTGAAAATTTCATAGTACAAAATTACATACGAAAATACATTTATCCACACCGAATGCGCATTCTGTCGTTTCATATTGTTGACCCTCTTATTCTATAGTAAATTAACAGGACTTGGTCTCCAACAGATGCCTTTGAAGTTGCCAGATAAATAAAAAAATATCCATGCATCACTTCCCTGATACCGGACGAACACTGCAATATGTGGCCATATCACGCGTCGCCGTCGGCAATGGTTACAGCCTCTGCTTCCACCAGTTCCCATGACCACATATACCACGAACTCACATGGTTAAGAAAACCACTACAAAACGTTTTGCTATGAAACGCAAAGTTTCCGCTACATTTAAAGTTCCCGCGGCGAAGAGAGACTGTTTCGTTACGCGAATCAAAATAAATTAATCTGTTCGTATTAGCTCTTACTGTCCAGAGCACGCTAAACCTTGTGTAAACGCTGCGACAAAATGTCCGCGACCATCGTTCAAAAGTGCCACCGCGTAAAATTAATGTTCGCGTTACTTTTGCCCTAAATTATTCGCCCTTACTTACGAATTCATTCACCCGATTGTTATAACCTTTTTGTCCGCATCATCACCGGTTGCGGTCGCTCAGTGCATCAACTGATGTCACTGCAGCGCCTCTAACCGGGAGGTCCTAGGTTCGAGTCCTGGCGGCGGCAGGATTTTCGACACAAGCTTTTCAGCTAGGTCGAATTTAGCTGCTGTCTGGAGGAGAATTCTAGCGGCCGGCTGCTCTGATCGGTAGTTTTCCGTGGTTTCTCCGATCAACACCAGGCGAATGCCGGAGCAGTACCCTACCAAACGGGCCACGGACCGCGCGCGATCTGTCCTTCCTCTTCCTTGCCCTATCCTCTCCCCGTACACACACACTTACACTAACATGCACTACACTACCACATATTTCGGGAGACCGGTCGGGAGCTTAGAGCTTGTCCCGGCTGGGCGGTGCCCCGCTGATGGGAGAGTCCTGGTTAGGGGGAAGCCCCACTAGCCGACGGTAGGTCGGCGCCGGATCTCGCTATCCAGCGAAGGAAGATCACCGCCATCTCCTGAGAAAAAAACATGCACTACACTAACGGGACTAATGACCGAAGTAGTTGACACGCCCGGAAACACGAAAAAATCAATCAATCGTCCGCATCAAAATATCTAAAAATGTTTTCAAAGTCCACTTCCGAACAATAATTTTAAAAAATATTACATTACGCTAACACGGAGCTAGCGTCTTCACCAACCATACAAAACTGCACTTTTTCCTCGTCTCTCTACACTGGCATTGTTGTCCAATGTCTTATAGAGATTTTTTTCTTGAACAAGCGCCGATCGCTCGCCCATGACCACAAACAAGATTACAAAATGTTTCTTAATTTTCTGGTTTTAAACGTTCTTAGGCCTTGTCACCGGTTCTCAGTACTGTCTATAATTTCTCTGATAATTACTGTGCTATCAATTTCTCCTTTCATTGTCTTATTTCATTAACCATTTTTAGTTCGAAATGGCGTCGTGACGTCACTACGATGCGCCTCTTGTTTTACTATGTATTTTTTTATATTTTTCTACATTTAATTTTAATTAGCTTTTTTTTAGTTTTTTTTAATTTGTTGCGTCTACTTTAGACGCAACGCGTCTCCAAGCCCCTTGGGGGGGGGGGGGGCGTTGAGCGCTTTGCGCTTCTTGGAGTAATCCTCCATTACTAACAGCGCTATTGGAGTAATCCTCCGTTAATATTGTGTCTGTCGCGTCTCGTCGCAGTCGGTTGTCCAGAGGACCGCCGGGTAGCATCTCCGCGTATGCGCCTCCTACCGCGCGCTTCTGCGTCACTACCCAGCGGCCAGAATTAGGAAGGAATGAGGATAGGGGTAGGGTGTAGGACACTTCACATGGGTTGGACTAGCCTTTGTAAAAACCGAACTCGTTTTGTTGGAACAAATTTCACATGAGATTCGACGGGAATCAAACCCGGATCTCAGTGGTGAAAGGCTTGCGACTTTGCAATGAGCCACGAGTACAGCTTTCTAGAGGTTCCCAAAATCGTGATTAGTCTCGAAAACTTTCATAAATTTCACCTCGTTGTTCTATAAAGTTCCAGACCGATCACTTCAGGCGTTTTCGTAATATTTATTAGAAACTATATTCTTCCTCAACTTTACCCTAACAACAATGGGCTCCAGGTTCACGCTTTTTAACTTGAAATGTACGATCACGATTATCTTCGAAATCTTGTGAACCCCTTGCCCGATTTTGCTGATTGTTCTTTCTAACAATTCTAAATATTATGCTTGATCGAATGTTTATGTTAAATTTAACTTTCTTCCGCGCATTCGGTTAATTTAGAAAAAATGTTTGCGCGCGGCACTGCCGTCTTCTGTCTTTTTGAATATAAATCTTAACATTTTGTTGGAAAGTCTTTATTCTCTGGAACACTAATGAGCGCAATGATCGCAAATCATCGCAGATGACAAACACAATTTTGCAGTATTCTTTTGTTTTTTCAGAAATTGCACAAATGATTTTTTTTTAAATCTCTCACATCATTAATATTTACATTATTACATTGTTTGATAGATATTATTGCATTTGTGAGTACAAGTATTATACATGACGTCAAATAAAGTTCTCGAAAACTCCAGGTTTTGCTGTGAAAATGAGCTCAGAATTCTGCATTTTTAGCAATGCTGGAATGATGTTTTCTCTCCGATTTTTTCTTTAAATATGTTTTGCAGATAGTGCTAATCACATCACCTATAGAATATATTTTAGAGAGAAAATAACCCATTGTACTAATGGAGAGGACTGAATATTGTCTTCTGAATATTGTTTATGCAACGATTGATATTGAATGTCATTGAGACAAATATATTCAAAATTGGTAAGCTCATTATTGGTCACGTGTGCTAAAAAAGATGAATTTTTCACATAAAGGTGGGTTTGAGAAGAGAAGGCAGAAATGTTGTAGTTATATCTGAAAAATTAAAGGTAGGCCTACATGGTTAGCAATACACTCATTATAATTTTACATAACCATTATACAAGAAAGTCCGCTAGTGTTATTGATTTCTCTGATAGTTTTACTATTGTAGAATTCACGATCGTTAATAAGTTGTTGGATATGGATCACGGGATCGGTCAGGCAAACTAATGTGTTTCATTAATTGACCGATCCCGTGATCCATATCCTACGATAGTTTTACTGATAGCTATTCAGGTTAAATAACTTGGGTTAAATAAAGGTTAAATAAAACTTCAGGTTAAATAAAACACAATAACTTGGTTTATTTTAATTGTAATTAGTTTGACATATTGTAAGTACGTGTTGCATTACAATACACTCAGAATTATTTCGTTTCAATCTATAGATATGACTAATTTTGAAATTGCCGTCATGTTCCCGAAGGGTCTCCATCCGCCCACATCGCCGCCGCATTTTCCTGCGTTTTCAATTGTCAATTGGTACAGTTGCACCGGTTACACCGGTGTGATTCGATCGTTCGTCCATGTAGTTCTTCGATGGTACGTCTGCCCTACGTGGCACTAGTGAACAGAGAATGGACTTCGTGACTCATGAACCTCAGGCTTCTACGAAGCAACGTGCAACTTCCTAGTGTTGTATATTGAAGAATTGATTTACAAACCATGGTTCTATTATTTAATGTTAATTGAAAACTAATAAACCACAAATAACTGCAGTTGTGTAAAAGAAACAACTCACTTCATTAACATTCCATGAGTAATTATACTTCTTCCATGTATTTGTATTTCTACATTAATTTGGAAGAGATCTTCGGATTAATTGGGCAGTTTGAAATAAAAGATGATTTTATTGATTATTAAAATGATTCATAAAGACTTATTATGTTCATTTCTTTCGAGATGTACTAAAAATTCTGTGGTTTATGAAATGTTAATTACATTATTCATTAAAATCGTTTTCTCCGATTTTGAAAGAGCCGCCTCAATAACTGCCATCCACCAATCACAGCCCACATACCGTCACAATTGGTGAACGATTTCAACGATTCAACGAATCGTTTCGCCACCGGATCCCAACACTTGGCGGCACCCGGCCACAGGTGCAGCCACCTGTGGCATATGTGAGGTACAAAACACGTTGAAAATAAACGGCTCGCAATGTGCATAAGACATAAAGGTAGCTCGAGGTAAAGGATTAACGAGCGTTTGCTGTGAGTTTTCTCGGTATGTGATATTTTTGATGAAGGTAGTTTTGTGCTTTGATAGATTTCACCTGGATTTCACTGCGGTTTTGAATGTAAGAGTGTATTTTCCAAGATAAGTCTTTTGGTATATTTAAAAATCCTAGTAGTCTGTATATTGAAATACCTGCAATTGGAAGTGGATTAGAATTCGGATTTGTTTGTTCACTTATAAGACAAGGCAAGAATTTGTTGTTGAATCAAAGAATTTAGTATGATAATCGTCAGAAATTGGTGTCATTGACCCAGAAGTTAGCGGAATGTGTGTCTCAAAGAAATTTCGGAAAGTTATTTAATAGCAATGAAATGTATTCAATAACATTTTGTATTTGTGTGTTTTTTACTCTTTTTTGTTTTGTTTTGTTTCCATTTGAAGGGTTTACCATCTTCCACACATTTGTCTTGTTATTGGTTATAAATAATCTTGGGATGTTTAAGGTCTAGAATCTTTTATCGAGGTACCTAATATATGTTTTAGAAACGCAAAAAATAAGCTTTATAATTTCTTAAATAGGCGAATATATATTACTTCCAACAAACTTGTGTGTATTATATATTCTTAAGTATGTGATATCAGTAATTGTGTGGTACTCAGGCCGCACCATGCATAATGCAGTGAAACACATTGGGATGATTTTGAATTTACTATAAAATAATTCTTAAATCTAAACTTACTTTTATATGAGAATTTGAGAGGGAAATTACATCATGCATGCTATAGGGGCAAGAAATCTTGAAAAGAAAAAATGTAATAATTATTGGTGGAATGAAAATCTGGAACCATTGGTGAAGGAAAAAGAATGTCATTAGAACTGTAAAATACTCGCTTAATAATAATAATTCACTTACTTTCAATGAAGGGGGTGTAGACCCTAGAAGGGCACATGCACCTATGTTCTCATGCGACATTGATGCAAGGGAGTTTACTTTTGACTTAATAACCTGTGGCGTGGCAGAATCAATGGCACCGCAGGCCGCCAGTTGGACTACCGTGTTCTAATAAAATAGAGAATTACAGAAATAGGCTTTTATTGCGAGTACCTACTACATTAAATATTTGTATTTTATTACATATTGATTGACTTTACAGCTGAGTGTTTTTGAACACAGTAATGTAAGCATGTGGTATTGATTGCAGATGAATGTTCAACCATTGTTAATTTGTAATACCATTGCTTTGTTTTAGTAGCTGTGTGCTATCATTTATATTATGTAATGCTTTCTGCAGTATCATGTAATTTTTTGAAAATTGTTTCAGTGTTTGAACATGACTAAAACAATCTTCTGCTTGAGTTGGAAAGGACATGCCAACGAACTTACGAAAGAGTGGAAAACTTTACTAGAGAAAAATTCTTTTGTGGATTGCACTTTAGCAGCTGAAGGGAAAAGTCTAAAAGCTCATAGACTGATTTTGGCTGCATGTAGTCCATACTTTCATGTAAGATGAATTTTATTAAATAAAAATAATACAAAAAATTGTTGAATTTTTTCTTTGTCTTTGTGTAATTCTTGTATTCATTTTTATGATGGTCAGTGGTGTAAACATATGCAGCCTAAAACAAGAGGCCATTGTTTTAGTTAAACTTAATCCACATTGATTAAACATACATCGTTCGAAGATTGTACTTCATAATTTCTTAGTTCCTATAAAATCAACTGAAATGAAATCATACATTGTTTCTTGTACTGTGTTTTTGCCTTGAAAACCCAATATCAGTTATGACCGAGGAATCTGAAATTCAGGGTTGAGAAACCTGAAATATTGGAGAATTGGGAAATTTTAAAAGTGATAAAGCCAGAATCATGTAGAATAACGAATAGCTTTAATTTTCTGCATTTATTTTATGTCCCTTTTTGTCTACTTTGACAGTTTCTGAGAAAAAATGCTCCTTTCTTCTTCATATCTGTTCATTTCTTGTCATTTTATAGATGCTGTTTAATGAGGAAAGCGAGGAACATCCAATTGTCATTCTCAAAGATGCGTCATTTCTTACGCTGAAGACTCTAATTGATTTTGTGTATAATGGAAAAGTAGAGATTCCAAGTGGTCAGTTGGAAAACTTTTTGGAACTTGCAGTGTCCTTGCAGATTAATGGGCTTAATAATTCTCTTCGTAAAGATGTAAGTAAATGTTAAAAATGTCAATGTAATAAATTATTCCATAACTTCTGATATGAAAATAGATTTATACCATTTGTTTTTGCTTTTTGTAGAGGATAATTAATATTCTCTACAATGCTGCTGGAAAAAACCATCAGTGTTCATCCCGGGTTAATCAAGACAACATTGGAGTTGAAAATACTTCGACAAGTCATGAAGACAGCTTCTCTAATTCCTTCCGACAATGTCATTTCCATTTTTCACAAGGCAATACAAACAGCTCCCAAAAAGACCCTCCTATTCTGTTTGAAGGATGCAATGACTCCGCTGAGGAGGTACAATCAAGAGCCGTAATGATGCCTCTGCAGAATCATCAAAGCCATCCTGTGCATTACAATCCTGAGGCGTTTATAAACAGAGAACAAAGATCAAAACAAGGTTTATTTTCTAAAATAAATGTTTTGGAGACAAGAATTGAATCAAATGATGTTAACCATGTTGAATCCATGTCTAGTAATCTTGAGGCTGAAATGATTGATGGATCTGCTCCAGCATTTGAAGAAAATTTAGACCAGTATTCATGTAAGTAAATTTGATATTTTCGACATGCAATACTGTGTAAAAAAAGTTGTTTTGCAATTGGTAATAATGTTCATTTTCCACAAATGTTACTCTTTATGCTATTCAAATATAAGAGGTAATCAATTCTTAACTTTCATTGAAATTCTCGGATATGATGTGTTGACTTTTTTTGATGGCAGAATCATTCTATCCTATTTCTATTAAACATATAGTGGTTAGTTTGAACCATCTCTTTATCTTTCACTGGAGGACTTGTTGAATAGATCTTCAAGTTAGTTGAATATTAATTCTGGTTAAATCTTAAATATTTCAGTGATCCTTCCATGTTCATTTCTTGTTCAGAATTTTTGTGTTAGTTTCTTACAATTTACCTTAAGAAACAATTGAGGAAGTTTTATGATTCTGTGATTTCCATGTTTAGATACTTCTTAAAATGTAATCCAGAAAGAAGTAGCATATTCTGATATCACATGTGTCCTTTTTTATTATTTTGTATTACTGTGCTGTCCAAAAAGTATACCCTGTCTTATTTTCCTCCATAATATGTGGATAGCCTTCCAAGTAGAATTTTTAACGTTATATCTGCTACTAATTTCCGATGCATACGGAAATTGAAAGAAAATTATGCAGTCTCTGGCCGCGTGAAAAGTGTGTCTGTCTATTTCATTAGGTACACGAACCCTGGAAAAATCCAGTCATTTTGACCGAAAAATGCAAGTATTTCAATGTGTTATTCTGCCCATTCTTGTACTGTACAAACAGATTGAAGTCTCAAATCCAGTGCTTCAGAGCTTGTCACAAAAGACATCGTGTAACAGCAAGGCTCCAATGAAGAGGCTGCCTGAGGTTTTGTTCACCATGTTTTTTCCTGCTGCAGACCACTAGTCGTGTACTGATACCATTTGCAAATAAGTACCAAAATAAAATGAGAATGGCACTTTTGAACAACACTTAATGCTAAACATGTCAATTTAAAACTTGCTGTGAATTGCTCTTGCCTTGGACCCGACGTGGACAGAATTGAGGCACACGAAAATTTGTAACTGGAGTCTGAATTTCTAGTCCTTATTTTAACTTTTCTAATTATTCTGTAATGTGATGGTTCCTGAAAAAGTGATCCTCCCTCCTGGAAATTTGAAACTGTTGTCTACCAGTGCTCCAGGCTGAAGAAGGAAATTCTTTCCATAAGTAACTGCTAGCAGGAGAAAAGTGGCTGTGTTGAGCACTTATGTGCCAACTACTGTTGAAGAGAAATTGCGTAAAAGGGATAAAAGACTTGTGGGTAGGGTGGAAAAATGGCTAGAATTGGAAAAGAAACCCTGAAAGGGGTTCCATTGCGATTGGTGTTGGGATCTGCACTTTTAACAATCTAAATGATTTATATTGATGCAGAAATTGCTTCCTTCGCAGATGACACCAAATTCTTTAAATTCTTTCTTTATTTTTTCTCACAGGGGTCGCCCATAAATCACATACTGCTAGAAGCAGAGTAGGAGGCTTGGACAGGGTTCCACTGTGTTACATAGGGGTATGGGGGTCATGGTGTAGTGTTACCTAACGCTGATGTAGCTAAAGGAGAGTAATGGTTAGTGTATCTAACTGTTCGTGAGCTCAGACCTGATGGAAACTGTGGATATTGGGCAGAAAAATCCTTCATATACCTTCCTTCAGAGGGGGAAGTAAAGCCTGCTGACCAGTGTTGTAGATTTACTGCATGTAAAAGACCCTCGAGCCTAAATGAAGCCTCGGAGCCTATTTCTTTGTGTGATATCTAGTTTCTGTGCCAGACAGTGGAAATAGCCTAGTGGAATTTGCATGGTGAAGCGGAAGAGCAGCCTCTATTGCCGGAGTCTCTCCATGGAAAATAAGGCATCATTGATTGATTGATATTTTTAAATTCTACATTGGCTGAAATAATTTCATTTATTCAGTCTTGTACTAAAATATTACCAAATTAAATCTAATAACATGAATAAATTAAGTTATGATGTATAAATTGTTGCAATAATTAAAAATATTTTTTCAATTTCTTTTCATTGAATCTGTTAATTACAAAGGACATAAAAAAAATTAAATTAAATCGGCACAGTAGTCTTGCAGGCCATGCTTCATCCATGATAGTAGCATGTAGCACCTTCTTTTCTTCTTTTTTTTTTTTTCCCCCTTTGAAACATGCTAAATAGTTTGTTTTGCCTTCTGTTCAGGATACTGAGAGACATTTTGTTTTATAAAAAAACAGCACTTTCCTTTCTTTGCAGATGGTAGGGAGTATCTTCATTCGAGTGGGAATTCAGCTTTGGTGTTACAGCAGAAGTCACGACAGCAACAACTACGAGAAGAGCAATTACAACAGCAGCAGCAGCAGTGGCTTAGAGAGCAACAGCTACAACAGCAGCAGCAAGCAAAAGAACTACAAAAACAACATGATCCGCATTCTGCCTGTGAATTGTCTTCACCTCCAGAGCCCACCGAGCAAAATAACCAGTTACCACCTGAACATTTGAGTGATAAAGCAGAGGATTCAGTGAATGAAGAATCCACAGATGCTCTGGATGTGCCTGGAAATGACACTGAAGAAATGGATGAAGAAATAGAACTTGCATGTGAAGAAAATCGTAGCTCTGGTCAGTAAAAGAATTGTCCTTAAATTTTTTACCTTCTAAATATTTTGCTGCTTATGTGTAATTTGAAGTACATGTTTGTTGTTTCTTTGGAAAAAGTAACATCACTGCAGAGGAAACTGGTGGTGCTACAGAATGGAACAGACTTTGTTGCAAGCACCCCCCCATAAATTTTTTTTTCAAAATCGCAAAGCTTTGAGTCAAGCTAGATCGACCAGGGAATATAAATTTTTTGGGGGAAAAAAACCTACGTTTGGTTTTGGCGCAATTAGGTTCACAAACGGAATGGGAAACAGATCATGAAAAACGATCAGGATATTTTGAACTCAAATAATAAAACAAACGCAATGTGGAATATCATAAAAAATACTACCAAATCAACTAGAAAACCCTTAAAGAATGTTGTTTTAAAATAAAATGATATTAATGTAAACGATCTGGCAACAGTGGCTAGTCTCTTAAACGAATACTTTTCGAGAGTTGCTGCCGATCTCACTAAGGGTCTTCAGGCACAAAATTCAAAAACAGACAGTTCACCCAAAATTTTAGACACGATGTTGGTTTCGGAAACTTCTTCCTATGAAATTCTCAAAATAATCGGTAAACTAAAAAATAAATATTCGTCCGGTTAAGATGAATTCCCAGATTCTTTGTTAAAGACTTGTGCGTATGCCATTATACACCCGTTAACTCACATATTTAATGCATCTTTATGCACTGGAACGTTTCCAGATATTTTCAAAACAGCTAAAATTAAGCCGCTCTTCAGAAAAGGCAACAAAAATGAAATTCAAAATTATCGGCCCATTTCTCTTCTATCAGTTTTTTCAAAAATATTAGAGAGACTTTTTTACGTAGGAATGGAAACGTTTCTCAGTAAACACGACGCGCTTTCAGATTGCCAACATGGATTTAGAAAATCAAAATCAACGGAAACAGCTATATTTTCTTTTCTTAAAGATGTCGCCTCATCATTAGATCAAAACGAGGCACCTATTGGATTATTTTTAGATCTCTCAAAAGCTTTTGACATCATTGATCATGACATTTTACTTTCAAAATTACCTTCATATGGAATCCGTGGTATTGCTCTAGATTGGTTATGTTCGTACCTTAAACAACGATCTCAGAAAGTTAAAATACCTTACTGGAATGATGGAACATTACGTACGCACCTTTCCGACTCTTTGCCCGTTGCATGTGGAGTTCCTCAAGGATCGATTTTAAGCCCTATTCTGTTCCTACTTTAAACGATATGCCCTCGACGATTCGAAACGGAAGAACGGTTCTCTTTGCGGATGATACGAACATCCTTTGCAATAAAGAAACCGTAAATAGTACAATATCAGATGTTTCAAATTGGTTCCGAAATAAATTAATAGTAAACGAAAAGAAAACGGTTTTAATGCAGTTTTCCGTTTCAAATAAACAATTCTGTGCTCCATTGAAAATGAACGGTGTACCATTGACTGATGTTAAGGCAACAACATTTTTAGGTCTCTCAATTCAGTCAAACCTTAAATGGAACGTCCATTTAAATGAATTGAACACAAAATTAAGTTCATTATGCTACGCGTTCAGAATTCTTGCAAATTCAGTCAGCCTTCAGACTGCTCGTTGTGTATACTTCGCGAATGTTCATTCCCGCCTGAGATATGGCATAATATTCTGGGGAAATACATCTTATAGCTCCCAGACTTTTAGATTACAAAAACGAATTGTACGAATAATAACCAAATCCCACCCACGTGATTCATGTAAGCCTCTCTTCATTAATCTAGGAATTCTACCATTACCGTGTCTTTTTATTTACGAATCAGTGGTTTTTGTAAAAATGACTTGCTTAAGGGCGGGAATATATTTTCAGAAAATGCCGAAGTCTATTACTATAACACTCGACGTAGAAATCATATTCATCAGGTGACAGTATCAACAGCTCATTACAAAAAATTCACATACAATACATGTACATTATTTTACAACACTTTGCCAGATGACATTAAACGATTAAATTCAATAGAAAAGTTTAAATCTCAAGTGAAATCGTTTCTGCTGCATAACTGTTTCTATACAATTAGAGACTATACTGAGCATCACAAGAAAAGTAACATTAATTTTAACAATGATACATAATGCATTATTTACCATTTGGACTGTATAAATGTGTATAAACAACCTGTAACAAGTATTGTACTACAGCCTCCGGGTCAATGACCCCCATCTCGATCAGGTTTTTCGTCCAGTTTCCCTGATCCATTGAGCAAATGCTGAGATGGCCCCTTGTTTTGCTTCTGGACATAAATGTAACTTCATTTTCTGTGCAAGTCTTCTAGAATTAAGTGGGAAATACAATTATTCAAATTATCGTTTCCATGTTGTCGCGGCAGGAAGTAATAAGAGCCAAAATTTATTGCTTATTTATCCTTGAAAATAGATTTTATTACATGGGAGTTTTTATTTTGTTTTTTTTCTCCCTTTCAAAATTCAAAATTTAAGTAGTATATGACTTATTGTAGGGATCACAGAATTTTGAAAATGTGCACACTTTTCCCCATACCACGTCATACGCAGTTTTTAACTGTTGTTTTTTACGTAAAAAAAAAGATCGGCATGGGCTTTTTGGGGGGGGGAGAAAAAAATAAACAAATAGAAAAAACCAAAAACCTTTTTCGGTATCCAAAACGTGTACTTTCGTTAAAAATTTCGGTATCCAAAACGTGTACTTTCGGTATCCAAAACTCTCGAAATTGATGATCTACCAGCATTACATAACATTCACTGTACTACGTATTGTCACGGCCGTCAAAATTCCCGTGGCGCGACTTGCATTTGCAACTCTTCCGATCAGGCGTCGTTATCCCTAAGTGAGCTTTGCTCTGCGTGGGTGTTACCTCTGACGTCCGACAGTTTACTGCTGATCCGCCGTCAGACCTGTCGAATTGATTTAGTTCAATTGTCCTTTGTAGACTGAACATAGGGAGCATACAGGCAAGTTTGACAAAGAAAAAGGGTTCTCACGCTTTTGCAACAAGGAAGGGGTGACTGAACTTTGCGGAGCTATTTGGGCGTAGCTACCGTTGTAGACTGTCGCGGCCTTGGCTGCGGAACCTTCCTCCCAAACATCCAAAATCGGTGCCGGTCGGCTGGATCCAACGCTGAGCTCGCCATTTTCGGCTGCAAACTCTCGCACCTCGTTTCTTCTGACGCGCCTTTTTCTTCAGAGCGCATAGATTAGGAACTGCGTGTTCTTCAATTTTCATCGCATTTATTGAAGTGTATTGGAAAGTGCTAGCGGTGGATTGTGCTCTCACGAGTTTTACATTGCGAATCAGTGCAAAATGTCCCCAATGTTGGATACTAGTTTTACTGGTGATGGCGCACATTGCACTGTTTCTTCGTACCAGTACTCCTTCGCTCGCAAACTTCACCCACTCGCAACATAGTTCTCTGCTCTTTGACCACTAGAAGTGACGTGGTTCATGCTTGTATTTTTAAGTTCATGAAACGGTGGTTTGTTTGCACCTCATCCATTTCCATGACTCGTGCAAGGATTATTTCCTTTTAGTCGGTGTAATGGCCGAAAATAATAGTTCGTGAACGATGGATAGCACACCATAAAACACTCCGCACTGATCGACTACTACTTCCACAAAATTTCAGACAGAGCGGTGTCGACTACTCACCTCAAGAAATTTTTGAGAGAGCTCTCCTCTTCCGACGGAAAAAAATAACCCTGTCGCGGTTTCCCTCGGTTTTTCCTCAGGAGCCATTGGCAAGATTCAGTTCCTGTTCATATCTTGCGAATTTTTCATTGTGGGTTTCGCTCCTTTGGACCAAAGCCGACATCAGGCGGTGACACGTTTAACGTGGCGGACCGCCTGAACCAACGTTTCGATTCGCCATTTTGGGTTTGGTTCGTGGGCGGCTACGGCTCAGTATACTACTCCACATATACGTTTATTGCTCTAAATACGTATGTCTATGAGAAAGAAAAACGTCTTCTTCTTGTGCAACATATTATGATGTTTTGATACCTAAAAACTTTCATTCTTTTTCGTAGCTCTAATGGATAATAAATGGCCCTCTAAATTTGATATTATTGAGTTGCGAAAACCAACCCAAAGTTAATGAATTGCCGTGAAAAACAAGCTTTTCTATGCTAGTGACAAAAATATTGTATACTCCATTGCTATTTATCACTAGCACATCAATTTATTTGGTGTGAGTGCCATTTTATCATTTTTACTTTCGCCTATATGTATGCAGCCAGGAGGACAGATTGGGACAAAACCAAAAGACAGACAAAACAGAAAAGTAAACTAACTAGTATGAGAATATCTGTGCCATTCTGTAGCACCACTAGTTTTTTTTTTTTGTTTTTTTTTATTTTCTTACTTTTTCGGTCTAATAATGAAACCGAAATATTTATTTAAATATAATTAAAGAAGAGTAAAACCTCATCATAAATGACAATTTTAATTGGAAAATTTGCAGTTGTTAATAAGCCTACGGCATTTAAGCGTTAGTGTAAATGCGAAATTTGAAACTCATTTTCATGGAAAATTTTTGAGTTTTCAAAAAACTTCATTTCAATTCAATTGAGACACTTGAACCCACAAATGCAAGGGGTTTTCAAATCGCTGGAAACGTGCATGCTAACGTGAGCAGTGGCGAATGTTCTCTTGGGGCACCCCTGGGCACTACACTCCATGCCGCCCTTTTTTGTGTTCTTTAATTTTTTAATACAGACAATAAATTTTGAATAATTTTTAAAACATGTTTTCAGTTAATTAAAATACAACTTATTTATAGTAAATTGAATAACATTACACAAAATAAACAAATCTCTTGCATCTTGCTGGTTGGACACCAAATTGTTGATGAGATCTCAGTATATTGATTTTAAAATTTTGCATGCTATTTTAAACAACGCAAACGCATTTAATCGATATTCCGTCATTTCCGATCTGAGGTAGTGTTTCACACATTTAAACATGAATAAGATCTTTCAGCAATGCAGTTACTTATTGGTGTTCAGAGAGGCATCCAGTATGCAGTATCAACATTGGAATACACCATGTACAAGTAATTTTTATGAAGAAATTTCATCAATTCCATTGGAGTCAAATTTTCATTACTTTTCTAAGCGCAGTGTGCATGGAAGTGTGCATTTCCTAATGTTCCTCCTAAAGCCGTGTCACTGAAGTCTCGCAATTTTTATTTTTCTTGTACTTTGTTTACATTTAGAGTTCTAAAATTATGAAGAACCTTCCATTGATCTTGTAAGTTTAGTTTATTCGACTTAACTTGCAAGGAAAGTGATTTAAAATCGCATAAAACGTAATGACTTTGCAGTGATCGCGGGTCAATTGTTCGTTAATAATTATGTAACGAATTGATAAAAAAGGTACAGTTTTTTTATCAATTGAGTAAAAATGTAGACGTGTAAACAACAAATTTGTGGGGGTAAACAAAAATTCAAGCGATTGCTTAGCTTATTAACCGAGATATCACGAATTTAAGTGTAAAACTAGTGGTGCAAAACAACACACTTTCTCGCCCATATTTCACACAAAATTACGCAAAAAATACTCAAATTGTCGCAAAAGTGTACATGGCCTTATTTCAAAATCTATCTATAAGGAAAGATTACATTAAGGCACAAAATCTGTATCTGTAATATTTTAGTTGGAGGAAGATTCCGAAAAAAGTTTGAACTTTTGCAATTTTCGAAAAATTAGGATCTTCAACGAACATGAGACTTTAAATTGGGGCCACAACATCAACCAAATCGATTGAGGAATATCAATTCCGGAGAAAATCGGCTGAACAGTTTGTCGGCTAGCATTGTTCACAGATGGACAGAAGTTTACCATCATTAGATTTTTTGGTATCAAGGATCTGGTTACACCACGTATTAGAGTTTTTCTAAATTTAGTATCTGGATTTATCCACTTTTTCGTTACTAGGGCACTGTAATAAGCTTTTTTTTACCGACAATTCTCCTTTTTTGGCGCATGATTTCAAAACTTTGTACCACGGTAGCGAGAAAGTAAAAATTACCTCTGTGCAATGTTTTTAAGAAACAAAAGAATACCACAAAATGAATATTGTTATATTAAACATTGCAATTAGCAGCATCTGTTGGAATACGAAAAAAAAATTAAATCCGTTTTTTAGAAAATGGCGTTTTAGTGTTTCTGAAAATGCGGAATATTGAGTTACTTTTGACAGAAAACTGTCTTTTTTTTTTCTAGAAAGTTTGACATTATTTAAATCACATTTACTTATAAATACAATAACGAGAACAAATTGCAGCTAATGTAAATATTAACGACGTGAAGGATAAGTCAAGTAATCACATTTTATGTTAATATTTTGTAAAGGTTGTCTTTTAAAGAGTTTAGTAAATTTGATATTAATGTTATGAGGTTATTTTATAAATGTAATTATAAATTTAAACAGTGATTGTAACATATTGTATTTTGTCTGTATGTTGTATTAGCCTGAAGAAGAAATCAAAGGATGATTTCGAAACGTCGCGCATTTATGTCCATTAATAAAACAAAAATGTGATTTGTTGTCTATAAAAACTTGAAGCTGTTTTTTGTTTATAAGTAATCACATTATTGTAATGTTTGAAAAAACAAAAGAATAGAGCAATATGGTGCTTATGTCATCTTATAGAGAGCATTTAGCTGTATTCCTACCTTGAGATTAAAGAAAAAAATTGGAGCTGGTTTTTAGAAAATCTTGTAATTTTTTAACATTGCACACAATATTGCACGAAAATTACTAACATTAAAAAAAAGTACATGACCGTACTGAAAGAACGTTAGGAAGAAAAAGTGTACTTCAAGGAAAAATCTTTATATTCAATTTTGTAGTTGAGGGAAGACTCCGAAAACATTTTTAACTTCTGGAACTTTCAAAAATTCAGATTTAAGAGTGAAAATTGGACATATTCCACCTTTCTAAGTACATTTCATTCTATTCATACAAGAATTTTAAAGAAAGAATTTTTTGAGAAAATTTTGAAAATAGGGCAGTGGCTTCGTGTAAACTACCCCCAAAAATTGAATGTTTTTCAAAATCTCAGAGCTTCCTGTGTGACCAGATCGACAGGGATGTATTCAGTTCGGTAAATACCCTACGTATAGTTAAGGCGCTAGTGTTGTTCACACACCAGGCAGACGGACAGTAGGACAGACGGACGTTTTAAAACACAACACTACTTTGGTATTAGAGGACTTCAAAACGTGTATGTACGTTGAAATCTCGAAATCAATTTTATACAGCTATAAGTGTATGTTACTCTATTGTTACAAGAAATTTAAAGAAAAAATTTGGAACAGTTTTTGAGAAAATTTTGAATATTTACAGGGGGCTTCATGTAAAGTACCCCCAAATTTTAAAGAACTAGCTTAGTCGTCGAGAATTCGCACATGTTAAACCTCAACCTCTTCCCTATTTTTCGATTTCCATATTAAGCGTGTAATGTATCTTTTTCAAGATCTTCTTATCCTCTGTCATTTGTTCTATGCCTCCTTCTAATAGACGACAATACAATAAATACTATCGGTAATGAACATACCAATGAAGGTGCTCAGACGTATTCTCGCTACTTCATCTCGTCTTGACACCATAATATTTCTTCCAAGTAAGACTTTTGAATAGGCTTGTGGAACGCGGAACTGAACTGCTTTCGGTAGTTGTGTCGAGTTGTGTTTCATGGAGATAAATTATTTTACGGACGTTCGCAGGCGCAGAGGGCTCTCCACCGCCACAGGACGAGGACCAGGGCCTGGGCCAGGCGATGCCAGTGCGGCCGGGAGGGCAGCGGCCTGCCAACAGCGCCAGGCCTGCTCTCTCAGCACCGGAGCTGCAGGCTCACGTGCGCCTGTTCCGGATGCGGACTTTGAAATGCCGCGACTGCGACGCCATCTTCGCCTCTTCCAGGGACCTCGAGGATCACAAGCGCCAGCACTCGGGAACGCAGCCGTTGCGCCGCGGCGTCTGCGGAGCATCTCCCACCGCGTCCAGCGACCTCGCTCCTCACCAGCGGCAGGCCCCAGCAGAGCGTCCATATTCATGCGACATGTGCGGAAAGGCCTTCGCCAAGGCAGGCGCTCTCGCACTTCACAAGCAGCGGCACAAGGGGGAGAGGCCTCATTCGTGTGACGTGTGCGGAAAGGCTTTCACTACCCCGGCAGCCGTCGCCCTTCACAAGCGCTGGCACAAGAGGGAGCGAAGGCGGGCGCAGCCACGCGGCGTGTCCGGAAAGGCATTTGTCAAGGCTGCTACTCACGCCCTTCACAAGCGCAGCCACTCGAGAGAGAGGCCTCATTCATGCAACGTGTGCGGCAAAGATTTCACTATCTTAAGGAGGCTCATTATTCATAAGCGCATACACACGGGAGATCGTTCGTATGTATGCAATGTGTGCGGAAAGGCTTTCAGTCAGTCTGGCAATCTGATGCAACACAAGCGCGCACACTCAGGAGAACGCCCGTTTTCATGCGACGTGTGCGGAAAGTCATTTAAACACTCTAGCAACCTCATCGTGCACAATCGTTCGCACACGGGAGAGCGCCCGTATTCATGCGATGTGTGCGGAAAGGCTTTTAAACAATCTAGCTACCTCAACGTGCACAAGCGCACGCACACGGGAGAGCGCCCGTATTCATGCGATGTGTGCGGAAAGGCTTTTAAGCAGTCTTGCGAACTCATCGTGCACAAGCGCACGCACACGGGAGAGCGCCCTTATTCTTGCAATGTGTGCGAAAGGACTTATAAACACTCTAGCCACCTCATCCTGCACAATCGCATGCACACGGGAGAGCGCCCATTTTCATGCAATGTGTGCGGAAAGGCTTTTAGACAGTCTGGCGCACTCATCGTGCACAAGCGCACGCACACGGGAGAGCGCCCTTATTCTTGCAATGTGTGCGAAAGGACTTATAAACACTCTAGCCACCTCATCCTGCACAATCGCATGCACACGGGAGAGCGCCCATTTTCATGCAATGTGTGCGGAAAGGCTTTTAGACAGTCTGGCGCACTCATCGTGCACAAGCGCACGCACACGGGAGAGCGCCCTTATTCTTGCAATGTGTGCGAAAGGACTTATAAACACTCTAGCCACCTCATCCTGCACAATCGCATGCACACGGGAGAGCGCCCATTTTCATGCAATGTGTGCGGAAAGGCTTTTAGACAGTCTGGCGCACTCATCGTGCACAAGCGCACGCACACGGGAGAGCGCCCTTATTCTTGCAATGTGTGCGAAAGGACTTATAAACACTCTAGCCACCTCATCCTGCACAATCGCATGCACACGGGAGAGCGCCCATTTTCATGCAATGTGTGCGGAAAGGCTTTTAAACAGTCTGGCGCACTCATCGTGCACAATCGCAAGCACACGGGAGAGCGCCCGTATTCATGCGATGTGTGCGGAAAGTCTTTTAAACAATCTAGCCACCTCATCGTGCACAAGCGCACGCACACTAGAGAGAGCCCGTATTAATGCGATGTGTGCGGAAAGGCTTTTAAACAATCTAGCCACCTCATCGTGCACAAGCACACGCACACGAGAGAGGGCCCATTTGCTTGCAATGTGTGCGGAAAGGCTTTTAGTGACATAGGTCCCCTCGCTGCGCACAAACTCACGCACACAGGGCAACGACCAATTGGCTACGAGGCATGCTCGCTTCGCTTCTGTAGCAAGTCTGCGATGATATCTCATTGGCAACGTACTCACGACACAAAGTGAACTGCTGTTGTTTCTGCTAACTCTTGTAGGCTGCTCATGAGCCTAGAGTATGTGTGTATAGTGTGTGCGAACTCACTCAAGACAAATAAATTTCAATTCTAATTAAATTCAGTGTGTACATTGCAAATGTATAATGTGACAGTGCATTTTAAAATTCATATCTTTAACTGTATGATGACTGAAATGGTAAATTGCTCGTCAAGAAATTTTACAGGCTTTGAAGCAATTAAGATGATAAATTTATAACTGAGGGACAAAATCTCAATTTTTTTATGATAATATAGTTTCTCAATTTATGTTATACAATTATCAATTCCCTGCAATTATAATTTTTAACTAATTGCAGAAGATTTAGAATTATCCCAAACTTAATTTCCTTTGCTTTTTTTCGACCACTGACAAAATTAATTCTTCGTAATAACGTCTCCTTATGAAATTTAAAATTAGATTTTTAAATATTACTATTAATGTGGAATATGTTCACCTTAATAATCTCTATGGAGAGATCAGACATGTTGAGCTCATTTTGGGATTTTTTATCAACCCCGAAATTCTTAACAATTTTTATAATTCACAGATAAATTATGCAATAATAATAAAATCTTAGTCATAAGAAAGTCAGAATTTTGAAAATTATTGAAAGAAAAATTTTCGAATCAGCCGCCCCAATGTACCAACATAGTAGCATTAACAAAGATCACCCGTTCTATAATTTTTTGGACCAAATTGTTCCCCCAGAAGTCATTGACATTATCAACTTGGTCAAAGAATTTTCCTTTCTTCTAAATGATTTTGAGAAGAAAAATATTGTAATCCAAAATATTAAAGAATCGGAGAACTACATATACAGTATGCCGGAAGAACAAAGAAATTTAATCCATCGGATATTTTCAAACAGTGTGTCTAAACCTATGAAAATTAGTGGACATGAATTGATTTTAAATAAACTCCAAAAAGCAAACAAATTTTTCAATGACAACCCCAATCTTTTAGTAGTGGAGTTTGATAAAGGTGGCAGCCATGCTATTGTGGATAAAACAATATGGATTCAAAAACCTTATCTGAATTTTATACCTCTGAATATACTTTACTAGGAAAAATTAATATTCATAAAATTATCGGTGACACTCAGGCACTGATAGAAAAACAGAAACTTAATCATTTCATTGATTTGAGAACATATACCGTATATTCTCGAATATAACCCGCATAATTTTTTCAAAAATTGCTAGCTGAAAATTGGGGTGCGGGTAATATTCGCGTCAAGGTTGGTACCACGAACTTGAAGCGTGTTGCACGTGGTCACAAAGCGGCGTGGGTTAGTAGCAAGCGCTCATTGAGGTGCAGTACACGTTTACGAGTGACCCAGCGGTAGTAATGGCTTCACAAAGTTCACATAGGAGATCTTTCACAGCGAAAGAAAAGCTACTCGTGATACGTAGAAGAAGCTGAGGAACTCGGCAACCGTGTAGCAGAAAGAAAGTACGATGCGGACGAGAGCTGCATTCGTGAGCGGCGTAAAAACAAATCGCGACTTGGACAAACTAGTGTAAATCGGCGGGCCTTTCAAGGTCAGAAACCGAAGTTTCTCGAAATTGAGATCAAGTTGTATCGACAGAAGAAATTTGTATCGACATCGAAGAAAAAAGACAGTTTGGTTGTGCCGTTTCTAGTGAAATGTGCAAAGTCAAAGCGCTGACAATTGCGAGGGAACTTGGTATTTCGGGATTCAAGGTCAGCCGCGGGTGGCTCGCGCGTGCATTGAAGCGCAATGGGTTGACCTTCCGCAGGAAAACAAACATTGTCCAACAATTACCTAGAGATTTTAAAGAAAAGGTAATTAATTTTCACAGGTATGTGATAAATTTGCGAAAGTCGAATTCATACTTGTTATCGCAAATCGGCAATGCAGATCAAACACCTGTGTATTTCGAGATGCCTTTAAACTACACTAGTAATAAAAAGGGAGAGTCGAGTATGATGGTGGGAACTGGAGGCTGTGAAAAGTTAAGGTGCACGGTGATGCTCTATGTTTCTGCAGACGGGCGGAAGTTGCCTCCTTATATAATTTTTAAGAGGAAAACGACCCCAAAAATTGATGTTCCCGGCATTATTGTACAGGCACAAATAGAAGGTTGGATGGACAATGATCTTGTCCAGGACTGGGTAAAGAGAGTCTGGCAATGTCGCCCTGGAGCACTTATATACTTGCCCAGCTTGTTGGTATTGGACAGCTTCCGTGGCCACACTACTGAGAAGGTGCGGAATTTGTTAACTGCGGGGAAAACTGACATGGCAATCATCCAGGGAGGTCTAACCTCCCTTTTGCAGCCTCTGGATGTGTGTATTAATCACACATTCAAGGTTGCGATTAAGCGACTTTACACTAGGTGGATGGCGGAGGCAAACCACGAATACACCCCAACCGGAAAGATCAAGCGGCCGGAAGTTTCGCACATCTGCCTGTGGATCAAAAGTGCTTGGGACGCGATCGAGCTTTCTCTGGTGGAGAAGAGCTTCAAGAAGTGCGGCATAACGAATTCCATAGATGGGACCGAGGACGATGTGCTATGGCAAGATGGGGACGATTCCGCCACCAACAGCTGTACCAGCGACGACGAGAGTGATAATGAACGAAGTAAGTTATTTTTATATAAAAAAATTTGCTGTTGTTTTTCATGAAAAACACAAACTTAGTTTTTTTCTTTTGTTACAGGTGCGGGATGGTTGTAATTATAAATAGTGTAGTATTAAACAATTTTTTGCAATAAAAGTGAAAAAACTAAAAAAGTTTTTTCGAGATTCCTTTCCGTGAAATTAGGGTGCGGGTAATATTCGATGGCGGCGTATATTCGAGTATATATGGTAATTTACTTTATCCAGCCACAGGTTTATTCCAAGGATATATGGTTTCATCAAAATTCATAAAAGGAGATTTCCCTTAAGACCTATAATCTCTACTGTAGCATCCCCTTTGTATAACTTATCCAAATTTCTAAACACTATGGGTCAATCCATTTTTAGTGGTCCAGCACTGGTCGCTCGACCATCTCGAAAAGAATTCATAATTTGTACATAAATTTCCTTATGTTTTGGCTGTCCAAAAGCATCTCTGATTGATTTTTATTGCATCTGGTTTACAAATGGCGGCCATTTTTGTTTTATGCTGTGCGCCATTTTTTGTGTTAGAAGAGGTTTACCCTTTTCAAAATTATTCAGCTCTGAGTTCTTTTAGTGTTCTAGAATAAAAGGCATTGAATTCAGTATAATCAGGCCTACAAATCGAATTATTACATATTTACCTTCTAGTTTTTATTTGAAAAATATTTGCAACTAAATCTATGGAACAGAAATTAACCAAGTTCGATTTTCAGAGAGTAATTTTCAAAATAAGGAATAGAATCTCAGCCTTAAATTTGTCTGTGCTTTTACACATAACAGTGTAGTTACTTTTTGTAAAATATCATTGGTAAGAAACGGACCCCTTGAAAATTACACCCTCTTAACAATTGGAATTTTCGATTTTTTCCAAATTTTCAACTGTAATATGTGTTGGGGGACCAGATAAAAATCTGAAAATTGCACACATTGTAGATCACTATGATACCAAACTTCATTAAAAATTTCAACTTTTAGATTTAACTCAAAGTATTTTTTAAAAAAGGCTTCATTTCTACATTGAGGATATGTTGTGACAAGTAATGAATAGTAATCATATTATTTTGAAGCTAATTTTAGCTAAAATCCATTTTGATTTAAAATAATTAATTATACTTTATTATTAATAAACTTGAAAGTTGCATATTCAATTTTTAAAATTACTTTACTTTAAAACAAACTTCCATCTTGACATCTACATTTGTAATTAAAAATATGGTCATTTTGATGTCAAAAGCTGACCCAAATAATATAAAAATAGTTTATAAAAGATAACAAATAAATAAATTTAGCGTTTTGTTTATTTTTTTGCGTATAGATTTGCCACTCTGCTTATTATTTCTGAATGTTTCTTCGATTGCATAGTACTCCTCAGGAGCAAACGTGACTGAGTTAAGAATGCAAGAGAATCAGCATATGCTAGTGGAGAGGCAAACATGGCACGTGGTATGGTATGGCTAACATGGCACGTGCAATGGGCGCCACTCACTAGGGGCTCTACATAGAGTATAATCGCTAAAACAATTAATAACAACCTAAATTTGAAGTATCCTGTCAGGGGCGCAAATTATATGCTAGCCATGGGCACAAATGCTACGCTTGCCATGGGGGCCTGAATACCTATATACGCCTCTAGGTCAGTGCAGTTTATGAAGATATAATCGAAGCTAGTGCCAAACTTGACCGCGCCCCCTTAAAATTTCTTAGAATATCAACAACTCAAGTTCAACTTTGTGAATCTGACAGAACCAACGCGATGACCCATGGATTAACACGATTTCGAAAGCTTAGCCTGAAGGCTATCATATAGAACTGTTCTGCTGGCTTTGGTGCGGAAGAGCACCTATGCTGCTGGTGGTTTGTATTGTGCACTATACAAGCAAATTGCACTTTGCTACACATCTAAACGCAGGCCACACTTTCCACTCAGACTTGGACATTAAAATTCTTGAAATAGAAAATCAATTCTGGAACAGAAGCGCTTTAGCAATCTTTCACATATTTCAAGCCAAGCAGAAATCTGAGGCCCTTCTCAACTAATTTCCCTCTGTCCCCTCTACTAATAATTTTACACGCCCTGACCTCATTAACTGACTCCCCCTCCTCCTAAGACATTTATAAGAAAACACTAATCAGACCTCCTCCAACCCCTCGCCGTATCTCTGGAAAGCAATAAAAACCCTGTGTCATGTTTCCTTTGAATACAGTCTACTGACTTTTGCCGAAAGCAGCGAGGTAAGCAAAGTGGCTCAACTTATTATGCAATTATTTCCTCATCTTTGTAATAACATTTGCTATTAATTATTATTACTATTCCCCATTTCTTATAGTTTTTTATTTATTTTTATTTTTTTCTTTCTTCTGAAAATGAAAATGTATATTTCTTCATTTATATTTATAATTGATATTTTATAATGTTTAATTTGAACTGCTACTAATCCTCATGTTGCATTTCTTTTTTTGAAATTTTATCTGCTATCTGTAACTAAATACTTTAAATGTATCCATTAATTGTAATTTAATTTTATATCTTAGTTTGTATTTATTTCTAATTTTGTTATATTTTTCTGTATCTTGTAGACTGACGATGGCAGCAAAGCTGTCCAAAGCCGGCTATGTTAATAAAACTAATATGTTGACGAAGATGACCTCTTTTATTTCTTCTCATATGAACGTCAACAACACCACATCAGAATTCCCACAATTGATTAGTACTTGTCACAACGTGTCCTCAATGTAGAAATGAAGTCTTTTTTTGCAAAAATTTACGATTTTTAAAAAAAATATTTGGGTTAAATCTATAAGTTGAAATTTTTAATGAAGTTTGGTATCATAGGGATCTACAACGTGTGCAATTTTCAGATTTTTATCTGGTCCCCCAACAGATGTTACAGTTGAAAATTTGGAAAAAATCGAAAATTCCAGTTTTTAAAGGTGTAATTTTCAAGGGGTTTGTTTCTGACCAATGATATTTTACAAAACGTAACTGTACTGTTATGTGTAAAAGCACAGAAAAATTTAGACTGAGATTCTATTCCTTATTTTGAAAATTACTCTCTGAAAATCGAACTTGGTTCATTTTCGTTCCATAGTTTTAGTTGCAAATATTTCTCAAATAAAAACATACGAGGTAAATATGTAATAATTTGATTTGTAGGCCAGAGTAAACTGAATTCAATGCCTTTTATTCTAGAGCGCTAGAAAAACTCAGAGTTGAATAATTTTGAAAACAGAAAACCTCTACAAACCATTTGTAAACCAGATACATTAAAAATAAATCCAAGATGCTTTTGAACAGCCAAATCATAAGGAAAATTATGTACAAAATACGAACTTTTTCGAGAGGGTCGAGCGACCAATTTATTAAATTCTGGACCATTTAAAATGGATTGACCCCTGCACTAAAATGCATACTTGATAAAAACTAAATGTATACTGTAAAAAGTATCTTTCAATTTGTTAAAGAAGTACATGAAATACATATTCCCAATAACACGGCATCACATGACAAATAAAGCCATCACACGCCCAATAAAGGATCACACGACATTGTTTCTATTTCTCCATCATATCCACACCATTAATCTATGATATCTTAAAAGAAAAATTAGAAAATTTGGAAGAACCGTTAAACCTTCCTAACTGGGAAATTCTTATTGCAATAAGAATTATTCTCAACAACATGCAGTTTAACAAATAGAACTACACTCTTTGGAGGTCTTATTAGTAGTTTCTTTTCAGAAATTCTAATCGGAAACCTGGAAAATTCTGTCCAGTCAAAAATCAACCATTTGTTTTATCGGCGCTATGTTGATGACACGTTCCTAATTATAAAGAAAGATAAGTTGGATGAAACACTAGAAAATTTCAATAGCTTCAATCCAAATATACAATTTTCTATAGAGAAAGAAGAAAATATGTTAAATTTTGTGCACGTTTCTGTCCACAGAAAAAAAAGATTTTTACTAATTGGTACAGGAAATTACAAATTCAGGAAGAATTTTGAATTACTACTCTAAACTTCCTCTTAATCAAAAACTTAGCCTATAATTTAACAGAGCTGTTAAGTTGTCTGATCAAAAATTCTATTTCCAAAATATACATATTTTGAAATGCATACTAGCCCTTAATGATTATCCTCCAAAATTTATTAAAAAAATATGTTGAAAGAAGACTATCTTTTCTTAAAGTACAACATTCTACAATTTCAAAATCTGTGGATAATAAGAACATTGTTATTCCTTATATTCCAAACTTTACCCGTGCATTCACAAAACAACTTCCCCTTGGACAAAATTATAGATTTGTACAAAAAATTCTGAACAAAAAAAAAACACTAAAAATAACACAGACAAGACTGAGAACATGGAAAAACAAGATGCCGATAATAAAATTAATCGTACCCAATGCCTCAAAGCTTATGTTGGCCAGACCCTAAGAAAACATAAGCACAGAATATCTTAACATTAAAGAACTTTTCCAAAACCTAAACTAGGTCACGAGACATCTAATTGAAACAGGAAATAAAATAGATTTCGGACAAGTTAAAATTCTGAACCAACAACGAAAGCAGCTGCTGCTGCTACGACGATGCCGCCGCCGCCGCCACCACCACCGACGACGACGACGATGCCGACGCCGCCGCCGCTGCCGATGATGATGATAATGATGATGGACGACGGTTGTGAAATGTTTACTATCGGGTTGCAAAAAAGAGGCCTGCCACATTCTCACAGATGTTTGCATAAGTGCAGAAGTTCTTAACGCACAGCATGATCCTACTTTGTTTAGCATAGTAACTACGAATATAATTCATGATTCCTCTGGTTCTTTTAATCCTTTGTGTGTGCACATGAAGGATGATAGGTTACCAAACATTTTCCCAAAAGATTCGTAAAGGAAACTCAAAGAGATGTTGATGGCTAATCCCTTTTACAGAAGACGTAGTCCTCAAGATTGGGTAACACTGCATCTCTAAAATTAGGAACGAAATATTGAAATTGTTAATCGTTGGGTAGTCCCTTATTCTCCTGTATTACTTAAAATATTCGATGCCCGTATTAATATTGAATATTGTTGTTCTGTAAATTCCATTATTAATGTAAGTATATCAGCAAAGGCCATGACATGGCAGTTATTGGCGAATCAAAAGAAACCACTCATCATTAAATAACAAACGAAGTTGGTTGATACATTTGGCGAATGTTTAATTTCCCAATAGATGAAAGAAATCCTCCAGTGATTCATTTCAATGTTCATCTAGAAATGGAGAAAGGGTTTACTTTACAGAAGGAAATGCATATGAAAGAAGCGCAATACCTCATGTTACTGCTGTGACGGATTCATTATTGCCTTTTTCCAACATTACGTTGGTGCGCTACTGTGGCAAATTAATTAACAAGCCTATTCACACCTCGCGTTGTGTTGCTAATGTGACAAATTCCATTTATTCCTCTCGTTGGGCTGTCAATTTAACAATTTGACTCCTTCCACTATTATTATATGCGCTAATATATTGGGCGCCAATGTAACAAAATCGTCTCCTCCCTCTATTAAATACGTTAATGGCCCGTTTGCTAGCTAACTTTTCATAATTCTGAAGATTTATGGGGTCGTGGATTTGTGATGGGCCCTGTATAGGGTTCGAAACGTAATACTCGTGCAACGCGCGTGTGGGTCAACGTCTAACTACCATAAATCACAACACGTCATTGAAAGGGTTTTATCGGGAAAAAAAAAAAAAAAAAAAAAAAAAAAAAAAAAAAAAAAAACACGGCTGAGGTCATCTTGATTTATTCTATCATGACTAACTGATTCTCTCGTTATTAAAACACCAACAATGAACACATAACCAAAAAAGCCTTCAATGGCATACATAAAAAAATTCACTTGACATAAAAACAAAGAAAAAACATACACTCTGCAACCTTACAAAAACTATCTCATTCACACCGAATGCGCATTCTGCAATACCAACTTATTGACTGTTAACTTTTACCAATTTAATATGACTTGATCTTGGACAGAAATGCGTTTTTGCAGCAACCAAAATAAATAAATAAATAGTGCCACTGCCCTGTCTGCTGGTTCGGCGTCGCGGCACGCAGCGCAGGTCACGTTGGTCGCCAGCCACCAATTTGCACACTCTCAGTGCGCAATTACCTCAAAGCTCCAGCTACCATATCAGGGATCATTTCACAGCGCGAAGCTTACACAATTCGGGAAAAGCGCGAAATATTCTGCGTAAACGCAACACAAAAGTCCCCGCTGAATGTTTAAAATCACGACGCGTAGATGCACTATGTCCTTTTACAAAACAAAACAAAACAAAACTTCGCTTGCACTTCCCTTCAATATTCAGACGAGAACGCGTAAAATTCGTGTTATTAAACACGATACAAAATGTCCGCCTACTACTGCTTCAGGCCGCGATCACAAAAAAAAAAAAAAAAAACTATTATCCCACATTGCCACTATTTACTAATTATGCGCCACTATTTGCCAATACATGTGCACTTTTTTTTATAAAGTTCGTGCGCCATTAAGATAAAAATAAACTGCTTTTCAAACTATAAATTCCTAACAATCATAAAAATGCAGCGTATAACACGGACCTCCCGTTCACACACTGTTCGAAACTTTCTCTCCTTGGGCATTGTTGTCCTCAGCTTATATGGTTTTTCCGCCAACAAAAGCAGATCTCGCGCTTAATGCGCCGATTATCATAACGAAAAGTATGTCTTCTTTTCATTTATTAACGTTTACCTGCCTTATCATTGCCTCTATATTATGTCCGAAGTTTCTCTAATAATTGTCATAGTGTCTTCTTCACCTCTCAGCGCCTTATTCAACTAAAATATTACAATTCGCCGCTCGTCGTCTTATCATGACGTCACGACAATGTGTCTCTTGTTTCATGTCTTCTCTAAATAACAATTTTAACACTTAATTTTGATTTCGCCTCCTAGGCGTCCTCCAAAATTGGGACTACACTCAAAAATTTCTATAATTTTTGCTGTTTTGTTCTGCCAAATCTTAACCCGATCCCTTTAGGCGTTCTCTTACTATTTATGAAGAACACTATTCGTAATTTGCTTCTTCGCGGCAACAATGGCGTCTACATGCTTTTTTTTTTTATTAAACTGAGATGCACGATTACTAAAATTCTGGAATTAAGCAATCCCCTGGTTCGATTTTGTTGATTGTTGTTTCAATGATTCCTAAACTTGTGCTTTTTCAAATGTTCACGTTATGCTTCCCATTCCTCCGCGCATTCATTTAATTTAGAAAAAATGTTCGTTTCATAAATAGCATGTTCATAAATAGTTTACATATTGTAAAAATAAAAAAGTATTTGGAAGAAATCACCACCATAATATTTTTTTTTTATTTTTTACTTCTTTTATTTCAATTGCTGTAATCTAAATGTATAAACATTCTATAAAAACCAAATCAAATTAGTTAAATTAATTTAAAAACTGGAATTAAAATGTATTGCCCAGCACTGATCTGCAATTTTAATCAATCTCATTTCTTAGAAACCTTGTTGCCCATTTGACAATGAATAAGCTCATTGGCTTGCATTTACAAATGCTACACGCCAAACATATAATTTTCAAAACTATTGTTTTCACCTGAATGCAACAATAAAAAATTGTAGAGAAGAATGTGCATTCAATAAAAGCGAATAAATGTAGTGAGAGGTCGGGATAAATCATAATTTTAGTATTGTGTAAGGTGAGAGAAGACTCATCACTTTAGCGTGAGACTAAATGATTGGCCTTCATTTTATTGGACGAGTCAAATAATAAGTTTTCTTAGCAAATTAATAACCAGTTCTGGAGTGACTTTTAAATTTGGCAAGTTATTTTGTTAAATGCATACTTTTCTGGATTGCTTCAAAATTTAGGATTATACTTTTCGAATACTATTGATTAATTTCACACACACGTAGATCACTACTCAGTATCACTGGTAACTGACAGTGATACAAGGGAAGGGAAAATAATTAGGTGCCGACTCTTAGTCTGCATGCATGCAAAAAAATAATATAAAATATGTTATAAAACTATGCATATAAAAAATAAAATAAAAATGCATATTTAATTAAATTTTGTCAAATTGCCTATACCAATTCAGAAATTGAAAACAGCAGGTTTACCTCTATTGAAGTCATTCAATATTGTTGAAGATATTACAATGTCTTTGAAATTAGTGTTTGGACATGCAAGTGTGACTGCCAAGGAAAAATTATTAAACCAATAAATTCAAATTTGATTTCAAACTTCTATGAAATTTAAAGAAAAAAATTGTGATTCAAGAGCAGAAAATGCAGGATTTAACCCCACATTGGCTCAGATTTCATCTTACAAATATGCTCCAATTACATCTGGTGATGTAGTAAAATGTTCAAAAAGATTCATTTCTCACAAAAGGATGATTTTGACTGAGAAAAATTTTTAAAAAATTGTTTAGTGTTCCTGTTTCAAAAGACAATGAAAAAAAGTACCAAGCTAAAATTTGATTGTGCATGTTTTGTCAAACTTACCCAAATTATCTGGCATATGTATGCAGGTTTTAGCATTTTACAGGGCATGAGAATCATGTCTAATAATATAGAATTGTTTTATTTCAAGAGGAAAGTATTTCGTTCACTTGGCAAGGGAAATGTTTCAGAAAATTATCAAGGTCAACACTATTACAACAGTAATGACATTTCTTTGTCCAAGAATCATTAACACAATCTGAGATATATTTCTATGGTAATTTTGAAGCTGAATAATAGTCAAAATCATTGCATGTTTGAGAATGCAGTGTTATCCATAGTATATGCCACAAACAGCACACTGTAGAGAACCCTAAATTATGAAAAACTTGAAACATTTTTCCTTGGAAACCAAAGTAAAAATTAATAATCTTATAAAAGAAAATAACAAATTCTCACACTCCATGCACTTGATTCAGAACTCTAGTTGTAAAACAATGACCCTGAAAAAACAGCATTTTGAAGTTAATGACACTTTTCTAATGGGAATGTGAATTTTTTTATATTACTCATACTCATTTGTAGTCAATCAATATTTCTTCTTGATTGTCAATATATGTTTGCAAATAAAAGTAACTGTTAGGTATGTGATATCAACTGAGTGAGTTAATTTCGTAATGTTTCCTCGATGGTTCTATTGCAGAGGTAATTCAATGGGATAGTAGTTCCCTCACTAAGCACCTGATGATGTAACAAAACTAGTTACGAAATGTTGTGCAATTGCTGAAATAAATGATTGTCATTAAAAACTTTGGATACTTTTATTTGCAAAATCATTTGCAGTCGTTCTGAGAGCACTATTACATAGTACACATTGAAACTATAACAGAATTATAACACAAGTTATATTACCTAATGAGAATTTTAAAATAACTTGCCTGGTCAAAAATGATACTCACTAAAAAATTGAACCATTATTGTATACACATTTTGTGAATGTTAAATACGAATGAAATCACAAAAGTCCATGATGCTTGCAAAATTAGCAAAATGTATATTAGCATCATCTTCAAATACATCTTCATGATCTTGTCATAGAATTAATTCAATAGCCATTTAGAATTAACAATATCCATGAATATTGCATCAATGAATCTTCGCCTGTTTTAATGACCAATTACCATCACCTTTGCCAAAAACTACCTGAAAAATGAAATTAATACAATAGTAGTTGAAAAGATAATTAAAGTGTTAATTATTGAAAAATAAAAAAATAGAAAGTGTTTTACAGCAGTTTTTTTAGCAATGCATTATTATTTTGTTCCATTATTTACAGAACATGATAGGGTTTAGTCTCAATTTAAATACAGTAATCAAAATTCTATACACTTATAACATATGGGAATACTACACAATAATTAATTCTACAATTTCTAATTGCCTTTAATGACACACTTCAAGATTATATTAAAATTATTTCAATGAATTGGCAACATAATAAATATTATTTTTTAAATTTTAATACGAATTTGCAATGCTTAGTTGAGTATAAAAAACCAATTAAATAACTTAAAACTTTTTCTAATAGGTACTTTTATGACTATTAACAAAGCATAAATGAATGCAAAATAATGAGTTTGGAAACCAAGCCCTCTATATCCCCTTAACAACATTAGAATTTGAATTGAAAGGATTCAAACCGATGATGTAAAACGAAATATTTGTTTATCTTGTTCGACATAAGCTTTTAGAGGAATTTGACAATTTACATTAAAATAACTTTGAACTGGATTAATGGCAAAGTTTATTACGTTATGTCCAATAAAAATGCATATAAACTAATATATGCCTTTCTATTATTACAACTCAAAATAGAAATATATACGTACCTAAAAGTTGCAATTCCATTCCACCATTCTCTTTTAATCTTGGTTGACAATTCTTGTTTGATTTCAAATAGGCGGTGTAAATGAAGGTATCATTTTCTTTCAAACTTCATTCGCCCGTTTGCTCCCAATGAAATAAGATTTTCACTTCAAAGAAGCCGGCTGCGCTAGCCGAATGCGTTTACTACGCTCCGTGAAGTCACGAAGGTTAAGCCCATTCGAGACTCGCGGGTTCGTGGTTGGGTGACCGGCCAGGAACCCCGGGATCTAACGGCGTCGAGCCCCTGGCCGAAGAGATAAAAGGCACTGACTGACTGCGACGTGACGAGATTTGACAAATAGTGAAAAGTAAAAGCACATTAATGGAGGATTACTCCCCAGTCCAAAGCGCTCAACGCTCCTTAAGGAGCTAAGAGAGGCGTTGCGTCAAGGTGTAGAAACAACAAAGTTAAAAATAAAAATAAAAAAAAGAGGTAATGCGCCCAAAAAGCGTGTGTGAAGGCCCGTTTTCACGGTAGCATATGTCATGGAATATTCCATGACATATGAAATGCACGACTTTCACAGTCGTGACTTTTCTTGAAAGTCAAGAGTGCGCGTTTACACGTTGACATCTACTTCCACGACATTTTTAGTCACGTGACACCGAAGCAGGCGCGCTAGTTTAGATCATTCGAAAGCGCAATGTTGACAGACGGTATGGTATCTGCAGCAATTGTTGTTGTAACAGAGTGTATCGTATCTTCGCAAAGCAGTAAGAAAAGAAAAGCAGTGAGAAGTTGGATTGAGAGGAGGGAACTTCTGAGGGATTCGAATACACTGCTAAAAGAACTTGCGGCGGAAGATACCACATACATATATACATAAGCTACAAAGAGCAGGAAGTTACATAAGCTACAAATTTGATCTTTCAATTCTCGACTAGATAGATGGTATTTAATTTAAATTATTTTGCACCAAAAACAGTTAATACTGTGACGTGCTACGAGGAAAGAGTGTAGTCTGTGCACGTTTCCTTGCAATTGGAACTGTACTAGAATTACTTCAAGTATGTATCAATATTCTGCTATGTTTCTTATATACATCCATGCTTTGGACAAACAGAATTTCGTTTTTATCTGAATAAAAAAAAGATTGATTTAAAGAACTACATGTGAAATTTTCATGTCGATGTGTAACATTGTCTTCTATTACTTTTCATGTGCATTTTCCATATTTTAATTAAAACCCTTATTTGTGCCTTCATGATTATTTTATTAGCTGGACAGAGCAAATCTCATTCTTCAACAGTCAGCGAAACATCTTTTTCTTGGAGAAAACTTCGAAGAAGTTTTCTCCAAGAACGCCGGTGGCCCTAACCGAATTCGTTTACTACGCTCCGTGAAGTCACGAAGGTTAAGCGAATTCGAGACTTGCGGGTTCTTGGTTGGGTAACCGGCCAGGAACCCCGGGATCTAACGTCGTCGAGCCCCTGGCCGAAGGGATAAAAGGCACTGACTGACTGCGACGTGACGAGACTTGACATTAATTGTAACGGAGGATTATTCCAAAAATAAAAAAAGCACATTAATGGAGGACTACTCCCCAGTGCCAAGCGCTCAACGCCCCTTACGGGGCTTGGAGACGCGTTGCGTCAAGGTGTGGATGCAACAAATTAAAAAAAAAAAGTAACGGATCATGAAGTAATGCCATTCACTCACCGGCGTGCCGCTCTGGGCTCCAATAATTTTGCCTCCCCTTCAGAATTTATATTATTTATAAAAAAAGAGATTATGACTTGCGTGATAAATGGAAAATTTGTATTAATTTGAATGAATGATAATATCAATAATCTAAATGAACATTAGAAGTCAATGCTCTCAGTCAATCACTGACATGCGCGAATTGGAATGTACAACCTCCTGTTTTGTCTTTTTTCAATGGCGCCATCTGATTTTATGTAATCTTTGATGATGATGCTTTTAGTTCATACGAAATAAGAAAAAAAATAAAGTAAACCGAATATATTTGTTTATATATCTTAAAATTGTTTATATTAATATATTGGCGGGTTTTATTACATTTTCTTTTCTTAAAGATGTCGCCTCATCGTTGGATCAAAACGAGGCACCTACTGGATTAGTTTTAGATCTCTCAAAAGCTTTTGACGTCATTGATCATGACATTTTACTTTCAAAATTACCTTCATATGGAATCCGTGGTATTGCTCTAGATTGGTTATGTTCGTACCTTAAACAACTATCTCAGAAAGTTAAAATACCTTACTGGAATGATGGAACATTACGTACACACCTTTCCGACTCTTTGCCCGTTGCATGTGGAGTTCCTCAAGGATCGATTTTAGGCGACGATTATTGCTGTGCAATCCTATCAGATGTTTCAAACCGTAAACAGACGGTTTTAATGCAGTTTTCCATTTCAAATAAACTCGAACGTATTGACTGATGTTAAGGCAACAGAATGGAACGGTGCGTTCTCTTGCAGTCAGATGTATACGAATGTTCATTCGCTTTGCTTATACAATAGAAAACCGTAAATACGTACAATTAATCAGGACCGTGTTTCGAATCATTGTGTTCCCGGGAAATATTTTAATGCCGATATTACTTAATAGTCATCAGGTGACAGTATCAACAGACAAACATGGTTATTTTACAACACTTTGCCAGACGACATTAAACGATTAAATTCGATAGAAAAGTTTAAATCCCAAGTGAAATCGTTTCTGCTGCATAACTGTTTCTATACAATTAGAGACTATACTGAGCATCACAAGAAAAGTAACATTAATTTTCACAATGATACATAATGCATTATTTACCATTTGGACTGTATAAATGTGTATAAACAACCTGTAACAAGTATTGTACTACAGCCTCCGGGTCAATGACCCCCATCTCGATCAGGTTTTTCGTCCAGTTTCCCTGATCCATTGAGCAAATGCTGAGATGGCCCCTTGTTTTGCTTCTGGACATAAATGTAACTTCATTTTCTGTGCACGTCTTCTAGAATTCAGTGGGAAATACAATTATTCAAATTATCGTTTCCATGTAGTCGCGGCAGGAAGTATTATTCCGAAGGACAACATGGATAAGAGCCAAAATTTATTGCTTATTTATCCTTGAAAATAGATTTTATTACATGGGAGGATTGTTGTTGTTGTTTTGTTTTTTAATTTAAGTAGTATATGACTTAGTGTAGGGATCACAGAATTTTGAAAATGAGCACAGAATTCATTTTTCCCCATAGCACGTCATACGCAGTTTGAACTGTTTTTTGACGTAAAATAAATAAAATAAAAAATAAAATTTGCAATAGACAAATTTCGAATTTCAACGACCCCCACTCTCGTGTTTAAATAGCAATTTAATTGAAAAAAAGTCAATACGGAGGAATAAGTATGTTCTTGATTCATTCCCTCTATACTGAATGAGAATAAATATTTTCTACGTGTTAAAAAATGTATATCGTAACTAATACCGTTTCCTTTGAAGCACAAAACTAATTCCGAAACTGAATTCTAAAAGAGAAAAAGATAGAATATAGGTTCATTTGAGTTTTTGTTTCAAACGTACATGACATTAAAATTCAAAATATTGTAAATTTTGGAAAATTTGTCGCCCTCAAAACGTGCCGCCCTGGATTATAGCCCGTTAGGTTGATATATAAATCCGTCTCTGTTTTTAACCCTACTCACAGACCAAGTAGGCCTACTACAGCTGATATTTTTTTAAATGCCTGTAGCATTCTCACTGTTTAATATATTTTCATTTTTTACATAGAAATACAATGTACATATTGGATGAACTGTATTACAATGTACAAAATGGATTCGGAGCAGCTGAAAGAAAGTTCTATCTCTACAAAAATAGTTTAATTTATTTAAAATAATTACATTTTCCAGAGGTTTTTTTTCGAAAAATAAAATACGTGCAGTACGTAAACAATAATACTGTGCAACAACAATAAGCCCGTGATGAATCACGGATGGGGGTGAAGGGAATAAGCACCGCACTCCCAAATATAAACACGCAAACACACTAAAATAACTATTCGTAAAAACGATTTGTCACATTCCGATCGAGTTATGCATGGGGTCTATGAGACATGAGCACACACATGGTTGAATTACTTCTTCACAAATGTCCGCCCATCCTTGTTTCCGAAAAGGCGGTTTCCAAGATGCAGGGGGAGTGGAGGAATTAGTTTGACAACTTACGGCGATTTGCTGGCCAAAGAAGAGTATTAGCATTGCAATAGCATAGCTATAGCAATGCATAGCTATAGCAATAGCATATGTAGCATTGCCTCGTAAAACACATTATTCCAGAAACATATTTGGGAAACTTGTATCTCAAAGGTTGAGAACCGCCCTAAATATATTAATCTGCAACAAAGTATCAGAAATTGTAGTGTAACAAAATGAGTGCTCGCAAAACTTGTATCCGGGCCCTCTTTATAAAAGGGCACCTATAGCAAATACAAGTTATGTTAGTACCTTTAATAATAAAAATATCCTTTAACAAATTCACATTCATCAGTCTCTCATTACTACATTACAAATCAATGTTGCTACAGATTATAGGATGGCCTCTTTTACCTGGACAAAAACGTAACATTACTGATTAGTAGATAAAAGTAATTACACCAAAATATGAAGGATAAAAATGACTTTAATTCATACACAATATCTTGTACACTCTAAAATGGTTATTGAATGCAGGTATCTTATTCCTGTTAAAACATCATCTTTACAAGAAATCCTTTCCTTATGAATCATTTAGGGGAAACAGTCGTACCTACAGACACTTTTCTTGTTTTCTTTTTCCTTCTCTCTTCTTCAGAATATGACACTGGTGATGTTTGTTTTTGGGATGGTACACATCTCAGCATATTTATGTGTACTAATAATAACAATAATTACGATGATAATGATAATAACAGAAATTACAATACTAATAATAATAGTATTCACTGAGAGCTAATTTACGGTATTAATGTTAACAATACCTAATGCATCCAGCAAATCCAGAGTGAAGAAAACAGAATTTTGATCAGACGTTTTCCTTCTAGTACAACTTCAATTGAAAACAGGCAGGACGGGATATGCCACTTCTTTTTTCTTTGCTTCAGTTCGATGATGGATGAATTTAAACTAGTGTTATAAGAAATAAGTCCTTTTTTTTACTGTCATATAATTGTCCAGCATTTGTAATCATTTATGCGTATCATTTAAAAGTGAAGAGAAACAAAAATCAACAGCTAAAAGGGGCTTTTATTTTCGTTTCAATGAGATCCATAAACTAGCAGAATCAAAAAGAAAATAACATCGTTATCTTCTTCATCTGTATTTCAAGTATTTTAAGTATTCATTTTTCTAAATACATCTATTTGTTGTATTGAAATACATCTTTAAAATACATGTCCAAAAAACTCAAAAATATAATTTTTCAAATGCAAAATGTATTTAAAATATGTATTTCAAGTAGAAGTATTTAAATAGATCTTAAATGTTATTCAATTTGGGTCAACAACCAGAGAATCAAAATCAATATGAATAAATGCCAAGCCAAAATATGTGTTTTGTAAGCCAATAAGTCCTCCCCTTCTCATTCATAAAACTCCTATTCCTTGGCTTTCTTCCTCTTCATATATTAAATATTTAGGTACCATTTAGACACAAAACTGAACTGGAAATTTCATATTAAAAATGTGATATAAAAAACTTCTATTAAAATACACAATTTAATTCCCTTATAATAACTTAACTCTTTGAGTTAAAACTGTTAAATTAATATACACTTCAATTAATAAGCATACTTTAACATATGCATATCCAATTTGGTCAAATGAAGCTAAATCAAAAATACAAAAACCTCAAAATATCCAAAACAAATTCTTTAGAAAAATTCTACATACATCTTGGTTTATTCCCAATACACAAATTCATAACGAATTAAATCTCCCTACAATACATGATTGATTAACAATTATAGTCTCAAATTTTTAACTCTCTTTCTTCATTACATCATGCACAATGCTTTAATCTCGGTAAATCTTATCCCTTTCCTCGTGGAATTAATTCTAAATTTTGTAAAGACAAATTTCATCTTCCGTAGTTTTATTTTCTCATATTTCCATTCCAATCTTATCTTAACAAATTTTTTTTCTCAAATTTTACCTTAATAAATCCTCTTAAAAAGGTTACTGATTAGTGCCCATAACGACTGTCCTTTGTAAATTTCAATGCTCTGAAAGACATATTGTTGAACAGAAAGTAATAATAAAAAATAAATAAATAAATAATAATAATAGTAATAAATATGATAAAAAAAGACACACTGATTTGAAACTTAAGATTTATGTTTCCATAGCCTAAAGAATCGATTTGAAACATGTGGGTTTGTTTACTTGAATAAATAGGTTTGGAAGATTACATTAGGAGTAGATAGGAAGTGATGAGCACGTAAGGTTCTTTTACTTGTAAAAGAAGAGCATAGAACATTCATTTTATTATTAAGACTATTAGATTTATTTATGAATCTGCATATTTTATTTCAAATGTGGGTAGAAATGCCCATGGTTTCTGGGTAAACAAGGGTTGTTAACATTAATTTTCAATCTTCATCCCAGAGTCTTGTAATAATATTATTGATACACATACAATACACGTCTCGATATGCCCTACACTTCAAAGACTCACTATTTCTACATAACGCAAGAATCTTACATAGAATGAAGATATATATCCTATGAATTAACTTCAGGTGAACTTTGTAAATTTTTGACAGTGAATCGTGAATTAGTTTGGGGTATGAAGCAGCAAATATTATTGATTGGAGAATTATTGAAAAGTATAATGCTTACACACCAAATACTATCTGGCATATTTTACTAAAAAATAACAATTATATCTATAATATAGCCAATGTAGAGTTTTTGTTATTATTTAATTTTGACCATCTTTACTTTTCAATTCGATTTTAAAATTTTTCGCTAGGAAATTGATCTTCAAACAACTTTTCATCTACACAAAAATGAAGTCTATTGAGGTTACGCAGATAAACATATTCGTTTCGACTGAAAACAATATACTAAAACATTTTTATTTCGAAGATACGTAACATTCCACGCAATTTGAAGATGAAAATTCACGAAGATTTTCCACACAAACATAAACGCTAGAAACTAATCACGATTATGTACAAGGCACTATTTAATGTCACCCTAATCTAAACATTTCTCTATTCATATTCGTATGTCAATGCTATCTTTAACACCAGGACTATGGTGTTACTATTAAAATTGTGAAATATTAGTCGCACGACTTTTCTTGACGTCTCCCAGAGCGGGGTGCGGGGAGAGGAGGCTTCTCCCGACGTCACATCCAACGGGTGTTGCCAACTGTAACGTTGTTAATACTATTCGCGCCTCTTTCGCTCTTAATACAACAGGACATTATAGACGATGAAATATAACAAATAATAACACAATGAATAGCAACCACAAGTGAAAATAATTAGATAACAATAATATTGCTTATTAAGAAGATATGATATTACCGAAATCCGAATCGAATAAATCACAGGGCACAACACTAACAGCGAAAATGCGAGAACTGAATTCATTCGAAAGCAGAGGTAGGCAGCCCTGTACTCGGTACGGTCTGGTCACAACATTGGTCTCACACGGAAAGGCCCGTTTTCACGTTGGAATATGTCACGACATTTTGCGTGTTTCTCGGTAGTGCCGCTAGGTGTCGCATGATCGCGACATTTTATCAAGCTCTGCTTGATTCTGGTGTGGCTTTTGCGATAGCAGAGACACCTCGCGATAGAATTTGTAAACATATCAGACTGCAAGCAGTCACGGTAGGAGCAACTTCGCCAGCTCGAAGCAGGACACGGGGCACGGGCTGAAGCCGGGGTTCAAGTTGAGCGGAATCGGGCGGGCTGGGCGGAAGTGAATAGGACTTGCCGACTGGCGTGACCTATAGCTATGGCTTGTCTCGAATAGAAGTTGCGAGTAAAGTTAATAACTACTTGCGTCAGAGGAAACTTATTTCACAATTTTAATAGTAACACCATAGTCCTGATAGCATTGGCATACGAATATGAATAGAGAAATATTTGTTTTTAGGTTAGGGTGACATGAAACAGTGGCTTGTACATTACTTATAAAAAATCGTAATCGTGATTAGTTTCTAGCGTTTATGTTTGTGTGGAAAATCTTCGTGAATTTTCATCTTCAAATTGCGTGTAATGTCACGTATCTTCGAATTAAAAATGTTTTAGTGTAATGTTTTCAGTCGAAACGAATATGTTTACCTGTGTAACCTAAATAGGCTTCATTTTTGTGTAAATGAAAAGTTGTTTGAAGATCGATTTCCTGACGAAAAATTTTAAAATCGAATTGAAATGTAAAGATGGTCAAAATTAAATAATAACAAAAATTCTACATTGGCTATATTATAGATATAATTGTTATTTTTTTTAGTAAAATATGCCAGATAGTATTTGGTGTGTAAGCATTATACTTTTCAATAATTCCCCAATCAATAATATTTGCTGCTTCATACCCCAAACTAATTCATGATTCACTGTCAAAAATTTACAAAATTCACATGAAGTTAATTCATAGGACATATCTTCATTTTATGTAAGATTCTTGCATTATGTAGAAATAGTGAGTCTTTGAAGTGTAGGGCATATCAAGACATCAATGTATTGTATGTGTATCAATAATATTATTACAAGACTCAGAGATGAAGATTGAAAATTAATGTTAACAACCCTTGTTTACCCAGAAACCATGGGCATTTCTACCCAAATTTGAAATAAAATATCCAGATTCATAAATAAATCTAATAGTCTTAATAATAAAATGAATGTTCTATGCTCTTATTTTACAAGTAAAAGAACCTTCTGTGCTCATCACTTCCTATCTACTCATAATGTATTTTTCCATATCTATTTATTCAAGTAAACAAACCCACATGTTTCAAATCGATTCTTTAGGCTATGGAAACATAATTCTTAAGTTTCAAATTAGTATTATTTTTTTAAAATTATTATTATTATTTATTTATTTTTTATTATTACTTTCTGTTCAACGATATGTCTTTCAGAGCTTTGAAATTTACAAAGGACAGTCGTCATGGACACTAAACAGTAACCTCTTTAAAAGGATTTATTAAGGTAAAATTTGAGAAAAAAAATGTGGTAAAGATAAGATTGGATTGGAAATATGAGAAAATAAAACTACAGAAGATGAAATTTGTCTTTAGAAAATTTAGAATTAATTCCATGAGGACAGGGATAAGATTTACCAAGATGAAAACATTGTGCATGATGTAATAAAGGAAGAGAGTTCAACAATTTGAGACTATAATTTTTAATCAGTCATGTATTGTAGGGAGATTTAATTCATTATGAATTTGTGTATTGGGAATAAACCAAGGTGTATGTTGAATTTTTCTAAAGAATTTGTTTTGGGTATTTTGAGCTTTTTATATTTTTGATTTAGCTTCATTTGACAAAATTGGACATGCATATGTTAAAGTAGGCCTATTAATTGAAGTGTATATTAATTTAGCAGTTTTAACACGAAGAGTTTAGTTATTGTAAGGGAATTTAGTTTGTGTATTTAAAAGTAGTTTTTTGTATCACATTTTTAATACGAATTTTCCAGTTCAGTTTTGTGTGTAAATGGAGACCTAAAAATTTAACATATGAAGAGGAATAGGAGTTTTATGAATGAGAAGGGGAGGACTTATTGGCTTTCATAACGTACATATTTTGGCTTGGCATTTATTCATATTGATTTTCATTCTCCAGTTGTTGGCCCAAATTGAATAACATTTAAGATCTATTTAAATACTTCGACTTGAAATACGTATTTTAAATACATTTTGCTTCAGTGTCACGTGACTAAAAATGTCGTGGAAGTAGATGTCAACGTGTAAACGCGCACTTTCGACTTTCAAGAAAAGTCACGACTGTGAAAGTCGCGCCTTTCAAATGTCGTGGAATATTCCATGACATATTCCATCGTGAAAACGGGCCTGAACGGCACGGCAAGATTGTCATCTATTATGAAAGTCACCATTATGAAAGTCACCATTATGAAAGTAGATTTTTCAGCATTGAAGCCTGCTGAGCGATGGGTGATGGTGTTAGTTTTCAGTGTTTAAGCACCCTGGTTGAATTTTTGGTTGGTTCCTGATTGGAAGACTAGATAAATGAAGTCTCCACAGAAATGTCTGATTTGTTGTTGCACCAGAAGTTCTGTGAATATGTTTTAATGACATTCAAGTTTGGGAACGTTGTTCTGGAAGGGCTTTTGCAAATGATGGCTTGGTAAGGAAACCAAATGCTTATCTACCTTCTGCTTCTTAAGTGGTCATGGATATAATGTCAAACTTGGGTGTGGAGATTAAAAAGAAAGTGATGGTGTTACCTTCAGTAGAGAGATGTAGCAACAAGTGCATTTAAATACACCAAGATCATGTCCAATGTAAAAACTTCATTTGACTTGAAATTTAAGATCTTAAATTAGAATTTTTGCTTTTTACTGTGTTAAATTTAACTGCGTTCATCTGTATATTAAGAAGTGGATAGTTTAAAATTCTTTAGAGAGCCTGTTTTGCATATCTATCGTAACAGCAGAGTCTAACAGTAATTGGCTAACCAAATAATTTAAGATTATTAGAACTCGTTTGAAAAATTTAAGATATAAAAAAAATTCAATTTGCCGGTCGTTTGTTAAATTCTTAAATAAATAATCCATCAATACTGCTCCAAAATATTTTGACGTTAAATATATGTAGTATTCTTATCTAATAAATGATTGAAATCTTTTCACAAATTAGTAGAAATGAATGAAATTTGAAGTTTATTTTTATTTGATTTTATAAATTAGAAATATTTAAGATTACCTTGGTGATATTGCTATTACATTCTAATTAAATATTCAATTTTTTTTATATATTTAAAAATGTAGTTGGAAAATGTTGATCTTGGAGTATAACCACATCAAAAATTTATGTAAGTATGAAGATACAAGTTATAAAAAGCAATTCAACTGTTTTTATGATTTTTGTCAGTTTGTCTGAAGTTATAATGAAATCGGTGAATAATTTTGATAGGCTGTTCCTGAAATGTAGTGCATTTTGGAAAGAATAAGACGGGCTGAATCTTTTATTTTTTTAAATATTTCTATTATATAAAGAAAAATGTTTATTTGTTTGTTTTTGAATGCAAAACTATAGTTTTGCTCTGATTTAAACTTTTTAATATAAGACTGGTTTCTCAGAACTTACGTCTATTCCTTTTTATTAAGCAGAATTTCACACTAGCTTCAAAATAACTGTAACAACTCTGCATTAAAATTTAAATTTTAATGTTTGAAAGATTGTGCAAATTTTAATATAAATATATGTATTAATTCTTATTAAGCAAGTACATTCGATAAAACCATTGAATAACATGAAACAAATACCGTAAGCCCTCCTTCAATTTATGCTAAGTGCCCTGATAGAAATCAATAAAACTTACTGATGGTGCTTTTTATGGCTCGCCCTTCAAACAGTTTGTCCCTGCTGCAATTTAATGCCAGATTACTTTCAAAGGCAAGTTTTCTCGCTTCTCTCGCTCGGATTCAAGTCACGGCAAGGCTCAGGCCTTCGGGTCTCTCGTTCACTATAAACCTTGTAACATAATACCACACCAGATAATTACCAATTCACTTTTATAAGAAAGCACTCAAAAACTCAAAAATTTAAGCTGTGCAATTGCAAAAAGTCAACAAAGAACACTATCAAAGAAGACACACCACCACAATCGCAGCACTATTTCGTAATGGAGCTCTGTCAAGATACTGGTGTGAAATTGCTTTTTTTTTGGTTATTCCCCATTGTAATATACTTTTAATACATCTATCTTCCCAAACCATGTCAAAAGCCTTTTGTATATCAAAGCTATCACTATAAATATTCCTTCGGTGATGTATAGTAGAGCAGCAATGTTGAAATCCTTTTTATAGCGTGAAAATTTTGTTGTTAATATTTAAAAATCATGTATGTCTGTTACATATAATTGTCTCCAATAGTATGCATAAAGTAAGTGAAATAGGCTGATAACAGTCAGGAAGGTTTGGATTTTTATTTTTTTCAAGTATAGAATTTACAAAAGATTCTCTCCAAGAGTTGGGAAAGGGGTCATTAGAGAGGAGATGATTAAATAAGAAAGTGATGTATTGTTTTGAAGAACATTCTAGTAGAAAAAATATGGTATAGATACCATCTGGTCGAGGATTTGAATTGTGAAATTTATTCCGAACATTGTTGATTTCACAGAGTGTAATGGGAAGGTTTAATTCTGAATAAGAAGATTGATATTTTTGAAGTATATTATTAATTGTAAAGGATGGATGATTGGGCTCTGAATTTTTGAAATTCTTTATCATAATTAGTGTCATGTGAGTTATTTGCAAAAGTCAAGGCAGGAATATTTGATATATTTTCATCAGTAGGGACTAAATGATTATTATATAGTATAAATTTAGGAAGATATTTAGATTGATATGAATCATTGGTGCAGTTGATATTTTCCTACTTTCGAAATTGTTGGATGCCAATGATAAATGTATTAATGAGAGTCGTTTATTTTCTTTATAGATACTTCTTGATTGGGACAGGAAATGTTGGTATTCAATCATGTTAGAAATTGGGGGAAGTCTCTTGAACATGCAGTATCAATTTTGAAGGAAATCGGCTGAACGCTGTAGGCGCTAGCGTGAACCCTAACCACAGACGGACACACGTTTTCCCGTCAATCGATTTTTTGGTATCAAGAACCAAAAAACATGGATTCTGTCTAGACGTGTTAGAGGATTTTTTTCTTCTAAATTCAGATACAGGAGTTACCCATTTTTTCGTTACCACAGCCCGACAATAAGAATTTTTCGGGCAAAAATTTCACTTTTCTGGCGCACAATTACATAAATTTCTCTTCCTACGAAGTATTGGTAAGGCGAGAATGTAAAAATTAATCAACGAAATGCAAACAACTCAAAATTCGTAAAACGGAGGATTTTATCGAAGTAATGAATTCGTTTTATGTTTTTTCTTTACAATTAATTAATATGAAACATAACTTTGAACTGTATGAGCCATGTGCAGTATACATCACTAAAATTTCCATTATTCATAAGACCCGAAATCAAACTCATAGTGTTCGATGCATACATGCCTGGTTGCTTCAATGGTAATAAACAAGCTTTATTGCAAAATACGAAATCGGAACACCATGTTGTTTGTTGCAAGTTGAATTAAAATGGTATTCCCAGGGCGTCGGCCCTTGGTGAAATACCTGGATATGGACACCCCGCAAGCGGCTCTGGAAGTCGGCGCTGGATCTCACCATCTAGCTGGAGAAGAACACCGCCACCTAGTGTGATTTTAAAGACATGCACGACAGTTACGGTACTGATGACCACAGTTAAAGCGCCCGGAAACAATCAAGTCCATTGATGTCGCGACAGTTTGTGCGCTTACGAGAAATCCATTCCTTCCTTTGAGAAGGGCCTTCGAACCCTTTCGAGGACGGCGCTCTCTTGTGTTTGATATGCGATGCGCTATTACTCATTGCATCGCGTTTTGTTGATGCCATTCTAAAGTCCCTTTTCATAGAGACAGCGTCGCTTGTGAATCAAATTGAGCGGTTTTGTGTTATCAAAGTGACAGAGAAGGGATAGTTTACTTGCAACCATTTCATTTACGTCAGCAGCTACTTGTAACAGGTAAAATCAATTTTAGTTTGAAAAAAAATTAATCGTTTTAATTGCTAATCATGAACTGTAATTTCGTTTCCATGGCCAGTAAATGTCAATGTTACTTAAAATAAATGCGTAATCTTCCGGGCTCTAGTTATAAATTACGCACGTTACAAACGATGATACCAGGTAGAGGAGATAGCAAAATTTCTAATATTTTTAGGATTCAAATTACTACAAGATGAAACAAAGTGGCCACTAGCTAAAAACCCGGCTCTCTTCGTATGGGATCCTTGTGAGAGAGGGAAACGACAGGTGCTACCCAATGGCACTTTCTCGTAGCAAATTTTTCTAATTTTCTTGGAGTAGATTGGCTTTTAGGTCTTGCTCCATCTGCGAGTACAGCTGCCATAAGGACCATGCTATAAGAGGACGATAGCCATCTATGGTAGCCCTAAAAACCTTTTTTTTTACATTTTCTGAACGTTTCAGTTTCGTAATAGTAGAACCGAAATATTACTTCAAGAATGTTAACGATGAGTAAAACCTCGTCCTAAATAGAAAATTTGATTGAAAAATTAGGAGCCATTTTTAAGGAAATCGCGATGAAGCATTACTATAAATGCGAAATTTGAAGCTCTTTTCGCAGGAATTTATTGAGTTTTCGAAAAACATCATTTAAAGACATTTGAAGTACTTTCACTCACAAATGCAGTGATGTACACAAATCGATGGATATGTGCATATGAACGGCGTGAGACATAATTTTAAACAATTACATTTGTGTAATTGTTGAAAAATAAAAGAAGGCACCGAAATGAATTGGGTCATCTTAAACAGTATAATCTTCAATGTCCGTACACAAAATTTCAAGAAGAACTTTGGAGCCATTTTCTGAGAAAAAGCGTTTGAGTGTTTCTGAAAATGCGGAATTTTGAGCTTATTTTAATAAAAAGTCAAGTTTTCGAGAAACTTGTTTTGACATTATTTAAAGCACTTATATAAAGTACTTATAATTACAATAATGTGAAGAAATAGCCTCTAATGCAAACATTACACAAGTGGGTGTCGAGTCAAAAACATTACATTGTTGTAATTTTCGAAAAACAAAAGAATAGAGCAATAAGACGTTTATGTCATCGTAGAGAGAGTGTTTGACAGTACCCTTTCCAAAAAATTAAGAAAAAGTTGAACCGTTTTTGAGAAAACTTAGTTTTTTTAATTTTTAAAAATTGCAAACATTGCACGCACTAGTGCCAGAAAACTACTAAAATTTCCAAAAGAAACTACATGTCCTCAATGAAGGAATTATTTGTGGGCAACAAATTTCATTTCAATGAAAAATTTGTGTCTTCAATTATATAGTTGTAGGAAGACGCCGAAAAAAACCTTTTGCAATTTTCAAAAATTTAGATAACCGTGAAAAAGGGGACTTATGCGACCATTAGAAGTGTATTAAACGCTATTCGTATAATAAATTTAAAGAAAAAATTTGGTGCAGTTCTTTAGAAAATTTTCAATGTGATCTGGCGCATCATGTAAAGTACCCCTAAATATTAAAGAATGTTGTACAAAATCTAAAGGCTTGAACTGTAGCCAGATTGACAGGGGTTTCTTTAATTTGGAAAAAAATCGACGTAGGATTTAAGCGCTAGCTAGGTTTGGTAACGGAGGGACAGACGGAGACAGACGTTTTGCATTCAATTGTTTTTTTGGCATCAAGGAGCCACAAAACTGGGATTCCAGCCACACCACATGTTAGAAGGATTTTTATCTTCATTTAGCAACTGGATTTATGCACTGTCTTGTTTTCAGGTCCCGGCAATGAACTTTTTTTGTCGAAATTCCCCGTTCTTGTGCGCAGCCTTACATAACTTTCTCTATACTATGTATATCCGTATATACGTACGTATAAGAGAAAATAAAAATCGATTTTATTTAAATATTAATTTTAATGTAATTGGTTCAAGTTTCAATAAAATACTATAGTATTCTCTCATTTTATTTTACAATAAATTACTATGACATTCAAATTGTTACCTTACGCATTGCTGCTGACCTCTAGCGAATGTTTTGGGTAGTCCTGCAGCACCTCTCCCGACCTCCGGTGAAATATATTAGATTCTACATTGCCCGTAGCTAAAGGCGAAAAATAATGATCGTGGTGCTTATACCAACGTATTTCAGATTTATTTTCCACATGCATGTGGTGTTGACTTTACCAAATTTTGCAAAGAACTCTGCGACTTTTACATATTGAATTAACATTTAATAGAACAGAGTACGTGGATGCTTTTTTAGGGCAATTTAGATAAAACCTACCTCCGCATTTTCAAAATTTTCCTAATATTGGCTCCCAATTTCTAGTTGAAATTTTCACCACTTAAAAGGGTGCAGGTCTCAAGTTCGTTGAATTCCCTGCCTTTTTCAGAAATTGCAGAAGTACAATTTCCTGGGGAGTGTTCCTAAAACTACTATATTACAAAAAATTCCATAGTGATATATGTTCTAAAAAGACATGTTGAGATAAAATAGTGTTCATATTTTTCGAAAATATAAGTATTTTCCTGTGATTTGGCGTGATAATTCGGCAATTTTTACATTTAATAAAATATTTTTTCTCGAGAACCGCTTCAATTTTGCCATAAAATTTCTCGTATGAATCAGCGACGGTAAAATATATGCTATCATTTGCGCAAACTCGCCATATTTTTGTAAGTAGAAACAGAGAACGTTTCAAAACTAGAAAACTGAAGATAGAGATTATTCCTTTAGCCAAAATTTCTTGTAAAAAATATGCTTTTAAAAAAATATATGTAATTTTGTAAGAAACGAGTTTTTTTTGCGTAATATATGCTATAAATAAATGCAATGAAAGATAATTTTCTTAAAAATAGCTCCAATTTTCCTCGGAAAGAACGGAAACTCAAAACTATTGCACGGGTCTCATTTTCGTTGCGTTATCTGAATTTTCGTAAATTGCAAATAAAGAAATCATGCGTGAAAGTATGGTCTGTTGTGGCCTCATAATTTTCAATTTCCGTCGGAGCAGTTGTATTTCCATCTTTCAATTTTTATCAAAATTGCAAACGTAAAAAATAATTACGGATGTTTCTAACTGTTCGAACAGTGTGACTATACCGTTTAAGACTACTGCACTTGCATTTTATGTTATTGTGTCAAATGTTTGATAGTTAAGTTTCAAACGAATGTTGTTGCTAGTGTCCCCTTGAATTTATCTGATACAAACGTTTTTTGTTGATAGATGGAGAGAGTTTTTCCTCGGAGAATGCCAGCACAACTAAGACACAACAGAGCCAAAGTGCAGATGTGGATTACATCCCTAAGAAAAGCGTCACCAACAATGACCAGACCATTAACCTCGAAAACGCACACCTACCAACACACAGAAACAGTGAGGAACTTATTAAGTGTTCCATCTGCGAGACCTTCACTCAAAAAGTAAACTTGGATAATCACATGCGTATCCACACTGGTGAGAAACCTTTCCAGTGTTCCATCTGTGAGAAGACCTTCAGACATAAAGGAAGTATGGATAGGCACATGCTCATCCACACTGGTGAGAAACATTTCCAGTGTTCTATCTGTGAGAAGACCTTCACTACTAAGGTCACGTTGGCTCGTCACATGCGCACCCACACTGGTTATAAACCTTTTCAGTGTTCCATCTGTGAGAACTCCTTCAGAGAAAAAGGACACTTGGATAATCACTTGCGTTACCACACTGGTGAGAAACCTTTCCGGTGTTCCTTCTGTAAGAAGAATTTCAGTCGAAAAGTACACTTGGATGATCACATGCTTACCCACACTGGTGAGAAACCTTTCCAGTGTTCCATCTGTGAGAAGACCTTCAGGCATAAAGGAAGTTTGCATTATCACATTCTCACCCACACTGGTGAGAAACCTTTTCGGTGTTCCATCTGTGAGAAGACTTTCAGTCGAAAAGTACACTTGGATGATCACATGCTTACCCACACTGGTGAGAAACCTTTCCGATGTTCCATCTGTGAGAAGACCTTCAGTCGAAAAGGACACTTGGATGATCACATGCTTACCCACAGTGGTGAGAAACCTTTCCGGTGTTCCATGTGTGAGAAGACCTTCACTAGTAAGGGGAAGTTGGCTCTTCACATGCGCACCCACACTGGTTATAAACCTTTTCAGTGTTCCATCTGTGAGAAGAATTTCAGTCGAAAAGAATACTTGAATGATCACATGCTTACCCACACTGGTGCGAAACCTTTTCAGTGTTCCATCTGCGAGACGACCTTCAGCCAAAAAGGAAGTTTGGATAGGCACATGCGCACACACACTGGTGAGAAAACTTTCCAGTGTCTCAACTGTGAGAAGGCTTTCAGTCGAAAAGGATACTTGGATGCACACATTCTTACCCACACTGGTGAGAAACCTTTCCGGTGTTCCATCTGTGAGAAGACCTTCAGTCGAAAAGGACACGTGAATGACCACATGCTTACCCACACTGGTGAGAAACCTTTCCAGTGTTCCATCTGTGAGAAGACCTTGACTACTAAGCACACGTTGGCTCGTCACTTGCGCACCCACACTGGTTATAGACCTTTTCAGTGTTCCATCTGTGAGAAGTCCTTCAAAGAAAAAGGACACTTGGATATTCACTTGCGTTACCACACTGGTGAGAAACCTTTCCGGTGTTCCATCTGTGTGAAGACCTTCAGTCGAAAAGGACACTTGGATGATCACATGCTTACCCACACTGGTGAGAAACATTTCCGGTGTTCCATCTGTGAGAAGACCTTCACTACTAAGGGGAAGTTGGCTCTTCACATGCGCACCCACACTGGTTATAAACCTTTTCAGTGTTCCATCTGTGAGAAGACCTTCAGTCGAAAAGGACACGTGGATGATCACATGCTTACCCACACTGGTGAGAAACCTTTCCAGTGTTCCATCTGCGAGAGGACCTTCAGGCAAAAAGGAAGTTGGGATAGGCACATGCGCACACACACTGGTGAGAAAACTTTCCAGTGTTCCAACTGTGAGATGATCATTCACAAAGGAAGTTTGGATAGGCACATGCGCACCCACCTTGGAGAGAAACCTTTCCAGTGTTTCATCTGCAAGAAGCACTTCGGTGAAAAAGGACACCTGAATCGGCACATGCGCACCCTCTCTAGTAAGAAACCTTTTCAGTGTTCCATCTGTGAGAAGACCTTCACTCAAAAAGGAACCTTGGCTCTTCACATGCGCATTCACACTGTTGAGAAACCTTTTCAATGTTCCGTATGTGAGAAGGCGTTGAGTACAAAGGAAAAGTTGCATAGCCACATGCTCACTCACACTGCAAATAACCTTTTCTGTGTTTAACCCACGGAAAAAGTAAATTAAATATAATACCTTGGATGGGCACATGTGTGTTTTCGTTTGTGAAAATATTCGTTTATCTATTTCTCAAAAACATTCACTGAATAGGAGAGGTTGCTTTTATTCATGTGCACCTACACAAGTAAAAAAACATTTTAATTGTTCAATCTGAAGTAGGGCATTTCCTCTCAAGAGACGTTGCAACAGCACATTCGCTCCAATTCTGGTAAAATTCTTTTCATTCTTTAATCTCGAGATGATGGCCATTCAAATGCTAAGTTTGCTATATCGTTTGAGCATCCACAATTCTGAAAGACACTTTTGCTCCATCTGTGAATATTTTTGTCTGTCTAAGTTGCGTATAAACACGCGGACCAACACAGTCGAAAAACATTGTTTTGTTTGTGAAAAGAGCATCTTCTTATATAAGAAATAGTCACATTTATGAACGCCCAGTGGCGGAGTTATTTTGTTTTGCGGTCTACGTCTTAGTGTCGGCGATCAACACTAGCACGGCCAGCGTTCATACGAGCGGGCAAGCATTCTTTCTACATTCGTTTTTTAGAATTTTCTGTGACATTTCATTGCTCACCTCCCTGGATTCACATTGCGTTTCTATGATCTCCATTGCACCCAAATGGTGGTTTATGGTACATGTACGTTTTCATTGGAATAGAGAAAATATCTTTTTTGACAATTGAATTCTACTTTATCGATTACGATCACAAATGGGCACAACTATGTACCAGGGTGTATAACAAGTTTCAAAACCCTGTAGGAATATTTGTAGACATGAAACCGCAAGATTCATGCTAGAAACTTTTCATTTGTTAAATTGTATTATACATTTTTCTAAATATAAATGATTCGTCCACTTATTGCTTGAATGTTTTCTTATTCGCTGAATACTTTTGCCACTTTTCACTAAGTTTGGCAGGCGGTTTTTGGTGGACCTTAATTAACACTTCTTTATCAACTAAATACTTGCAATTTGTCAAATAATAAGAGCGAAAATCATTCTAGGCTCATAGAAACCGCATCCCAAGTCCCAAAAATGTGTGAGCAATGATCGCTCGTCGCCTTTTTTCCCAACGCAACTGATAATCAAGGCAGAGAGGCGAATAATTGACAGTGGAGGGTTGTGTGGGAAAGACGAACTCTGGGGAGGGAAGCGTGTCCTCCGGTGCGGTCTCTCAGCAAAATATTTAGCAATTGCTAAGATCTTTTTGGGTGCACAATAGTTAGGAGTTGAATTTCATTATATTCTTAAGAATTCTCTTTAAATAATAAAAAATGGAAAAATATTTTATGGATACTACATTTTAGATAGACAGTGCTTAGAGGTCAAACAGTGCATCTCTTATTGGATATAATTTCAATAATTGTGTGGGTTACAACGTTTTGCACTTCGATGTGCAACGTATTATGTACTGATAGACTGAAGATAGAATTGAAGTTTTGTAACACATTTGTACATTTTTTAAATTAAATTGATTTAAAAAATGGTATTACATGAATTTTATTAATGATTGCATGAAGTTTCATTGTTAACAGTGAATACAATCCTTTTCATGTAGCGGAAAAATAATAAAAATTCATGATCATTCATTACCATGCTAATTGTATTAATAATACACTAGCATACCCATGCATCTTGCTCCCATGCTCTTGCATGTTGCAATTCACTTTGTTCTCTGTCCTTGCACATTAAGAGGAAAAGTTCTTAACGAAAAAATGTATAAAGGTAACTTCCAATGTACTTATATCAAATAAAAATAATAAAATTGATGTTTGAAGCGTATTTTGAATGAAGAATTTTTCAGTTACTGACTGATTTTCTTGGAACAATTCTTAGCAATTCTTTAATAATAATTAAAATAATTGGACAACTTTGGTTGACAGTTAGCTCTTCGCTTTCCTTGACAGTCACTAAACTATTTGGAAAGCTTTTTAATCGCAAAAAGGCTACGTAAATACAGGGTAGGGCACGTACAACTGTACTGTTCGGAGTATTAATTTACTTCATTACCAAACTGAGAGGTACGCCCTTACAATTTAATCGCTTTGGATATCAAGTAATTTACTTTAATTTCACATACAGTAGCAGATTCTGTACGTCTCTGAGCACGTGGGCTAGTATCAAGAAGCGCCGGACTAGCAAAATGTGATAGAAAGTCCAAGAAACTCTCGACATATACATGACAGTGCGAGGTAATGTTTTAGGCTAAGGCCCAAGAACGATTAGTTTAGGAATTACTTAACTAAATAGATTTTAACAATGCTCTCGTAGTGTTGCGAATTACATTTGACGTTGACTTTTTCAACAAATCATTCATATTTCATAGTCCAAGTTCAAATGGTCACGCCTCAGTGACAGTCTCTTTGTTTAGAGACCTCATTTATAAAAATTGGTTGGGTGGAGGAGCTGCAAAAACTCACCTGTACCACTGAAATTGTATTTTAGGGGAATTCATATAATATAAACAATCCAACACAAAGTTATATAGGAGCATCGGGACTATCCTATTCAATGCATACTATATTTTCACATTTGTTGTGTAAATTCCATTCAACATGAATGAAATATGCAATCTGATTACTGCTATGTTTTTTGTTTTTTTAATTTCTCCTTAGCGCTCTTCAAAATATTCTCATCTGCTTGCTCTTACTATTCGCAGTTGTGGAGGGAGAACATATCCTGATTTCTTTAACATTTGTGTGCATGAGGTGTAATAGAAAGCAATACTGTAGTAAATAGACAAATCAGCATTGTATGTGCAACATTTTTGTTCATTGATTAATAATTCTATCTGTTTAATAAATTGGACTTGCTGGCACATATGATCTAGGTCTTCTGCTATGACCTCAACTTGTCCAAGAGAGGTGATTAATATAATTTGTTGAAAATATCTAAGCACTAAGAAAAGTATGATTTCCCCGCTTTTTTATGAGTAAGCTTGCTGACTTTAAAATTTGACTTTATCACTGCTGATAACGAAAATACTTACACCGGTAAAACACGAATGAAACCTAACAAGACGCAGTCTTCTCTCCTAACTGTACACAATCGTCCATTATTTATCAATATTGTTTCTTTTTGATGTAGAATATCAATAATGATGCAAATAAATCTCGTCAGTTGTACGTGCACGTTGTAATATGCACAGCGTAAATATTAGATAGAGGAAGTTAAGTGTGACATCACAGCGATGGCCACCAGCGCCAAGGGCTAAAAATAGGTGGTTTTAGTTGTATCGATAAACCGAACCGGCAAAAATTTTAAGGATGTCCAAAAAATTAGTTGATTGCTCATCCTGGAGATAACGGTGTGAGAAACGTTTCCTTGAGGTAAAGCGCCTCAAAGAAACAAATTTTGAGGCCTTTGGCAATGCTATCGAGCGTTGCGGGTTGCTTTTGATATGGGTTGTAATGATTTACGACGTGAACAAATCAACGGTATTCGGTAATTAAAGTTTTTTTTTCATTAGGATGATAAAAATTATACCCAAGAAACAGATGACGGCTATACCGCGCACGAAAAATCTTTTAAATTAATTAAATGCGCGAAAGAGATGCAAACCGGACATAAACAATTCTTAAAGTGCAATTTTAAGAATCAATTGAAACAAAAATTGTCAAAAACGAGCCAAGGGTTCAGTTAATTTGTGAACTATTCGTAATCATACAGTTCCGCTCGATGAAGAAGTGGACATGGACGTCATTATTGGCGATCAAAAGTTTAAAGACAAATACCGTTTTTTGTAAATATAAAATAAACGCCTGAAAGGATCAGGCTGAGACTTGGTAAAAGTACTAAGGGAAAATAGAGGAAAGTTTTGAAACTGATTCCGATTTTGGGGGAAGCCGGGAATGCGAATTGAATATTTAACATTAATCAATTTAATATAAAGATTATGGAAAAACAAGCGACACGGGGCGATGACGTCACAAGATAGTGACGAAGTATAAATTAGTTATTTAATGAAAGAAGACGTTAGGAATTACTTAGACGGTGTCACAATGACCAGGAAAATATAAGATACAACGTGGAACCAGCAACGGGACATAATACAGTAAAAAAACGTAAATAAAAAATATTTCATTGTCGAATTATTCACGGCAGCGAGAAGATGATGCGCTTTTGTTCGAGCCAAGAATATAAAATGGCTGGGCAACAATGAGAAAAAAATGAGTATTGCGCTAGACTGACGCGGAGTTCACGCTAGTCGTGACAATTTTAAATATTTTTAGAACTTAACAAATTTCAAGACATTTAAAATGAGTTGTGTTAATAGCGTGCGGACATTTAAAGCGTAATGAACTAAAATTTAATGATGCGCGTTTTATTGAACGGTGGCATTGCGAAGAAGTAATTTGCACTAGATCTCGGCATAAAATTAAATGGCGGACATGTTGATATGTAGAACAATGAAAGTCTTTTTGATTGCCGTCCGTTGAAAGGCCTTTTGAAGTCTGTTATGTATTAGGTCAGTTGGTAACACTGACTGCGGCCTCTCCCCCTCCTCCCCCCGCCGGCCGGCACAACGGTAGCGCAGGAGTCTTTTTATGTTCTCGAGTGGAGTTGTGACCGCGTGTGCCGCGCCAGTATATCAAATGTATCCCATAGATGAATAAAGTGCTATTGTTACGAGCTAGTGATGTTTAGTGATGCTAGTGATTTATTAACCCACAAATACAAAAGTGGTGTCAGAAGTGGGATACATAAATAACGCCGCGTTAAGCAAGCAAAGTGAACTCGTGCGGAATCTAACCTTGCGGAGCAGAACCTTGCGCACCACGTTTCCACCGATAAGCCGCTGACGCCGCCCAAGCTGTCGACCTCGGACCAACAAAAACTTGACGTTATCATCCACCGATACCAGGACGTCTTCAGTGATATCCCTGGGAAGCTATCAGGCCCTCCAGCGAAGATGCACCTGAGACCTGAAGCCACGCCTACGTTCGTTCGAGCACGAGACGTGCCTGTACCCCTGAGAGATGCTTATGCGAAAGAGATCGACGCCAAAATCGCCAGCGGTTTTTACAAGAGGGTCGAGTATTCAGAGTGGACGTCAACGACTCATGTCGTTGTAAAGAAGAACGGGAAGTTGAGAATCACGGGCAACTACAAGCCTACTGTCAATCCGCGAATCATTGTCGATGAACATCCAATCCCGAAAATAGACCAATTGTGCAATCGGATGCGCGGCGCCACCCTCTTTTGTCATCTGGAAGTTACAGATGCATACACTCACCTCGAGGTCGACGAGGAATTCAGCCACGCCCTCACACTCAACACCCCTACCCATGGTCTGATTCGTCCAACTCGTGCCGTCTATGGTGCAGCCAACATTCCTGCCATCTTGCAACGTCGAATGGATACGGTTCTGTAAAATCTCCAAAATGTCGTAAGTTTCTTTGATGATACCATAGTTTTTGCTGATACTTTCGAAAATCTGATCCAGGCCCTTACCGCAACGCTGGAGCGTTTTCGCCAACACGGTCTCAAGCTCAACCGAGCCAATGCAGCTTTGCAGAACCTGCCCTGGAAGCTCTTGGCCACAAGATCGATGCGTCAGGTATTAACAAATCAGACGCGCACATCCGAGCTGTACGAGACGCGCCGAAACCGACGACCGCAGAAGAACTCCAGCTTTTCCTGGGAAAAGCTACATATTACAGCGACTTCATCCAGAACTTGTCAACGAGGGATCGTCCACTCAGAGATATGCTGTTGAAAGACCCCCTCGTGTGGACACCTGAAGGTGTCTCGGCCTACCAGGATATCAAGAACGCTCTGATCTCACCGCAGGTCCTTATGCCGTACGATCCAACCCTACCACTTCTGCTGGCAACAGACGCCAGCAAACTCGGCGCAGTGCTGTCCCACCGGCTCAGCAACAATCAGAAGCGGCTAATCGCATACGCCAGCCGGACTATGCCAGCAACAGAGCAAAGATACCCCCAAATTGACAAGGAAGCGCTCGCTATCGTCTGGGCTGTGCAGAAGTTTTTCAACTACCTGTACGCTCGCCACTTCACACTCATCACGGATCACAAACCTCTGACGCAGATCCTCCACCCAGAGAAGTCGCTGCCAGTTCTGTGCATCAGTCGCATGGCCAATTATGGCGACTACCTTGCTCACTTCAATTACACCGTTGTATTCAAAACATCGAAGCAAAACGCCTACGCAGACTACTGTTCCAGAATGCCGATACTGACAGTCAATAAGGTTCGGAATGCAGGTCCGCACAATGGGGAAGAGACAATGGAACATGATGACTTCGATTTGTTTACAGTTCACCAGGTTCAACTGCTTCCCGTCAGAGCTGAAACCATCGCACGAGAAACAAGGAAAGACCTGCATCTTGGCAGAATTGTAAAGTTATTGGAAGAAGGCCAAGACCTCGCTCGCCATAACTTCAAGGCACCCGAGGCAAAGTACACACTTGCTGCCAATTGCCGGATGTTTGAACACAGAGTGGTGATTCCACCTGCACTGTGAGAGGCTATTCTCAATGATCTGCACGCAGCTCACCTGGGTATTGTCAAGATGAACGGAATGGCACGTTCCTTCGTTTTCTGGCCAGGAATTGACGCTGATATCGAAAAGTTGGCGAAATCCTGTTCCACATGCGCTGCCCAGGCTCATGCTCCACCCAAGTTCCGCGACCACCACTGGGAGTATCCGAGGGCACCATGGGAGCGCATGCATATCGATTACGCGGGGCCAGTAGCTGATACTATGCTACTCATCGTTGTAGACGCCTACAGCAAGTGGCTCGAGGTCAGGCCAACAACCTTCACAACAGCAGCAGCAACAATTGCTCTATTGGACGATTTATTCACGGCGTACGGGACTCCTGTCACAGTCGTCTCAGACAACGGCCGACAGTTCATCGCGGAAGAATTCAAGGCCTTTCTGAAGAACAGTGGTGTGAAATATCATAAGCTCATAGCGCCCTATCACCCATCGACAAATGGCCAAGCAGAACGGTATGTCCAAACGGTGAAGGACGCCCTCCACGTCATGAAGACCACCAAAGGAACGCGGCGGACCAACCTGAACGAGTTTCTCCGACAGTTTAGGAAGGTGCCTCATTCTACCACTGGACAGTCCCCATCTCGGCTGTTTCTGGGAAGAGAGCTTCGAACACGTCTAAACCTGACAAGACCCGAAGATGTTCGCACAAAGATCTGTCAAAAACAAAGGGCAGAAATGGACTCTACGTTTCGCACTCTTGAATTGGGCCAGTACGTCTACTTTCTATCCGGCAACTCGAACATGGACAGATGGCTTCCTGGTACCATCGCAGCCCGCATCGGAGATCTACACTATGAGGTCTACTACCACGGAAAACGGGTCAAGCGACATATCGACCAACTTCGGAAATTTTCAGAAGAACAACAGACCGCAGGGGACCAGACACTGACCACCGACGAAGTAGGCGGAACTACACCCAGGCGACGACGGGCCCACTTCTTCCAAACACCAGCAACCACAGCATCAGTTGAGAGGGCGCCAGAAGCTGCTTGTGCCAACGTGACTCCAGCATCAGTCCAGACACCAGCTACACCAGTCACACTGCGAAATCCAGACCGAGCTTCTCATTTACTGCATACACCAATATTACCACGCAGATCCACACGCATATGTCGTGCACCCTTACGTTATTCACCATAGTTGTAACCAGGATCATTTAAAAGAGGGAAGAAATGTTATGTATTCGGTCAGTTGGTGACACTGACTCCGGCTTCTCCCCCTCCTCCCGCCGGCCAGCACAACGGTAGCGCAGGAGTCCTTTTATGTTCTCGAGTGGTGTTGTGACCGCGTGTGCCGCGCCAGTATATCAAATGTATCCCATAGATGAATAAAGTGCTATTGTTACAAGCTAGTGATGTTATTTATTAACCCACAAATTAAAAAAGTCGGATTGTGTGGTTGCTGAAGATGGCGCCAAGTGATTCGTAGTGGCGATTGCACCGATGGAGTGTGCGATTCTCTGGAGATCGACCACGAACGTGAATTACGCTGTCGTGGCGACGATCCAGCAAAAAGAATTGCATGGATTGTTTTAACAATGGTGACGCATTCTTTAGAAGATCAAGTGCTCTCAATTAGCATATAAGTAGATTCATAAAGAGTATACAGAATGCGCATCAGTATGTATGAGATTTGCAATTTTAGTTTCAGTGTGAATTATGTTGTTTTTTTCGTTTTATTTCTTGATTTTTGTGTTACGTAAAGGGTATTTGCTTATGTATATGTGTTTTCGGAGGGTAATGATTATGGTCATATGTTAGCTATTCAATGTGTTTGGAAAGGAAGAGGGAGATTAAAATAAAAGAAGACAAACATAGTTGTGTTGTCAGTAAAAATTCTGAAACAATGCGTTATAATTTAGTAGATAGATGCTGACTCGCACGCACGCACACATGTACCATGCGGTCGCTTCTGTATAGAAGCAACCACAGATTCACGCCAGTAGTGGAATCAGAGTTAGTAATTGGCTAGCAGACGGGCAAGGTTGAAGTCCAACAGTTGCAAAGATATGTGTTGTTAGCTAGGCGCCCATATTTATTTGGCAGCAAGGATCAGATAGAGGATAGTTAGATAAAATATAGAGAGAAGAGAGAGAGAGAGAGAGAGAGAGAGAGAGAGTAGGCAAACGGTTACGTTGACAGCCCAACGTGAGAGAGAAACTATTATTCGGCAGCCCAACGCAGGTTAAATTCGTTTCAGGGTATTTTTCAGGAACGTTTCTTTCTTTCAGGATTCGTTTCAGGGACGTTTCTTTCTTTAACAAATCTTTGACGTTTTTGAAGTCAAAATGCAATTCGTTACATCTCTGCGAAGTTCTTTTTCTTTAGAGACCTCATTTATTAAGATTGGTAGCGTGTGAGAACCGCAAAAGGTATGTATATTACTGAAATAATATAGGAGATTGTAACAGATAATTTACAGGCAAAGTTTTAATCACTTATATGAATGGAAACTATTTAATATGCCAAATTGTTTAAAAACTATATGATAAATATACTGTAAATGAATTACAAATCCCTTTTTTTCATTTTGTGAACCTCTTAATCATTCATGTGAAAAATGTGCAATTTTTTTAAAGGGATTTCTTAATTTTTGATTTATTTTCTGTTATATGCAAATTTCTTTTCTTTACTTTATCACTTACATCTCTTCTCCCTATGTTTCTTTCCCCATCACTCTTTCCATCGCTCTTTCCTCATCGTTCTCTCTCCATCCCAGACTCTTTATCCATCTTTCCTATTCCCTCCCTCCCCATCCATCTTTTCTCATCCTCCTCACCCCATATTTTTACCCTTCCTCTCTCTCCCTCCCTCTTTCCATCTCTCTGTCCCTGTCTCAATCTATCTGTGTGTATCTCAGTTTCTCTCGTTTAGTTGCAGATTCTGCACTTCTCTAAACAAATGGGTTAATATCGAGAAGCGCCGGACCAGCAAAAACATAATAGTATGTTCAAGAAGATCTAATCCTGTAATTACGTTGTGAGACGCGTTTCTTTGAGACTTTCGGTCTCATAATTTTAGTTCTAAATGCCCTAGAACGCTTGGTTTAGGAGTTATTTAGCAATATAGATTCAAGCAGTTGACGCGCCCAGAAACACGAAAAAAATCAATCAATCAATAGTTTCTTTCTAAAGCGCCAACTAGTGAGTTTTTTCGATATATTAATAGTTATTCTTCTATTCGGGGAACAGATGAATCTAACGAACCAGAGATAATTAGAATTGGTCCAGCCGTTCTTGAGTTACAAGTGCTGTAACTAACCCGTCTCTTTTGTATACATAGATTTTAACTGCGATAACACATAAATCCTGAAATTCGCCTATCAGTATCCACATTTCGTTTTAACTAAAGTAAAGACGTCTACTATACTGTCGACGAATGTACAATGTTCCGTTCTATCTCGAATTCCGGTCACAAACTATCAATGGATGTTAATCTGGACTTCACAGCCTCAAATTTTCGTAGAGATATCTGGTGTACATCATACGTACGTCATATGTACACCATCGTACGTGCACATCATCGTACGTCATAAGTACATCGTACATGTACGTACATCATGATCAATTCGCAAACTAAGTACACCCCTACGTAAGATTATAACATTTTATGTTATGCTAATACATAATCCTTACTCAGACAAATAGCCTTCTCTCTTTTTCACAGATATACGTGACCTCCGTGAAGTTGGCCGGAAAAAAATTGCGATTTCAACCAAACTTGGTATATCATTTGCCCAGGTTTGCCCACCAAAATTTTTCGTTTCCCCACCCCCAGAAAAAAAGTTACACGCGAAACAAATTTTCGGGCCAACTACACGTTGGCCGGAAAAAATATGAGATTTCAACCAAACTTGGTATATCGTTTGCCCACCAAAAATGTTCGTTTGCCCACCTCCAGAAAAAGTTACACACAAAACAAATTTTCGGGCCAACTACACGCTGACCGGAAAAAATCTGGGATTTCAACCAAACCTGGTATATCGTTTGCCCAGGTTTGCCCAACAAAAATTTTCGTTTGCCTACCCACAGAAAAAAACCAAAAATTTTCGTTTGGCTACCCACACACGAAAAAAAATTTCGTGGCAAATCCAACTTCACCAAAAAAATTAAGGTATTTTAAATATTTTAGTAAATCGTTTGCCCATGTTACTATTTCCTAGTAGAGTATTTGCGTTTGCCAACAGACAATTTTCGTTTCCCCAGGCACAGAAATGGAATTAAAGGCAGAAGGGCTTATTTAACGGGGCTCTGGCACATGCATATGTTCATATAATCGGCCTGGCTACCACTTACGCTAAAGGAACAATAATAATATTTTGTATACTATTTCTTAATAGTGTATTTTCGTTTGCCAGAGACAATTTTCATTTGCCCACGCACAGAAATGCAATTAAAGGCAGAAGAGTTTATTTATCGGGGTTCTGGCTTATGCTAATGTTCATATAAACGGCCTCGCTATCACTTACGCTTAAGGAACAATAATAATATTCAGTGTACTATTTCTTAATAGTGTGTTTTCGTTTGCCCAGGCACAGAAATGAAATTAAAGGCAGAAGCGTTTATTTGTCAGGGCTCTGGATTACGCTTATGTTCATATAGTCGGCCTGGCTACCACTTACGCTTAAGGAACAATTATAATATTCAGTACGCTATTTCTTAATAGTGTATTTTCGTTTGCCCAAGCTCAGAAATGAAATTGAAGGCAGAAGCGTTTATTTTTCGGGGCTCTAGCCTACGCTTATGTTCATATAATCGGCCTGGTCACCACTTACGCTGAAGTAACAATAATATTTAGTATACTATTTCCTAATAGTGTATTTTCGTTTGCCCAGTGACAATTTTCGTTTCCCCACGCACAGAAAAAAAATTGAAGGCAGAAGCGTTTATTTTTCGGGGCTCTAGCCTACGCTTATGTTCATATAATCGGCATGGCTACCACTTACTCTGAAGTAACAATAATAATATTTATTACACTATTTCTTAATAGTGTATTTTCGTTCGCCCAGGCACAGAAATGAAATTAAAGGCAGCAGCGTTTATTTCTCGGAGCTCTAGCCTTCGCTTATGTTCATATAATCGGCATGGCTACCACTTACGCTGAAGTAACAATAATAATATTTAGTACACTATTTCTTAATAGTGTATTTTCGTTCGCCCAGGCACAGAAATGAAATTAAAGGCAGCAGCGTTTATTTCTCGGAGCTCTAGCCTTCGCTTATGTTCATATAATCGGCATGGCTACCACTTACGCTGAAGTAACAATAATAATATTTAGTACACTATTTCTTAATAGTGTATTTTCGTTCGCCCAGGCACAGAAATGAAATTAAAGGCAGCAGCGTTTATTTCTCGGAGCTCTAGCCTTCGCTTATGTTCATATAATCGGCATGGCTACCACTTACGCTGAAGTAATAATAATATTTAGTACACTATTTCTTAATAGTGTATTTTCGTTTGCCCAGTGACAATTTTCGTTTGCCCAGGCACAGAAATGAAATTAAAGGCTGAAGCGTTTATTTCTCGGGGCTCTGGCTTACGCTTATGTTCAAATAATCGGCCTGGCTACCACTTACGCTGAAGGAACAATAATAATATTCAGTATACTATTTCTTAATAGTGTATTATCGTTTGCGCAGAATCAATTTGCGTTTGGTCAGAAACATAAATGAAATTACAAGCAGAAGCTTTTATTCTTAGATGGCCCGGGAAGCAAATCCGCACCTTTGTCCGGCTGTGCTAAGTGGTAGGCTAAACCAACAATTATTATATTTTGCATGCTGTATTTTAAAAGTGTGTTATCGTTTGCCCAGAAAGAGAACTGATATTTCAAGCAGAAGCGTTTATTCTTAGATGGTCCGGGAAGCAAATCCGCGCCTTTGTCCTGCTGTGCTAAGCGTTTGGCTAAACCAACTATTATGATATGTTGCATACTGCATTCTAATAGTGTGTTATCGTTTGCCCAGGATGAATTTGCGTTTGCCTAGAAACAGAAATGAAAAAACAAGCAGAAGCGTGTGTTCATAGATAGCCCGGGAAGCGATTCCGCGCCTTTGATCTGGTTCTGCTTATCGTTCCGCTAATGCAACAATTATATTTTGCATACTACATTCTAATAATGTGTTATCGTTTGCCCAGGCACAGATTAATGATTAGGATTAATGATTTGAAATCAAACTGCTACTTAATATATTATGTTTTTGAAACAAAATAAACAAATGAGTGTTTTTATATGATGCGTGTTTGTTTCAGTTCCCAGAGTCAAGTCTTCAGTGGAAACAACATGCTCAAGCGTTTGAAAAACGATGGAATTTTCCTCACTGTATAGGAGCACTGGACGGGAAGCACATTGTAATGCAAGCTCCAATTCATAGTGACAGTCACTATTTTAATTACAAGGGCTCACACAGCATTGTTTTGCTAGCTGTAGTCGATGCCCATTACAGATTTTGATATATAGACGTGGGATGCATTGGGCGAGTATCTGACGGAGGAGTTTTTCAAAACTCTTCTTTAAATCAAAAATTACAAGATGGTACCATTGAATTACCATCTCCTGATCCCTTGCCTGGAAGGACTATGGCAGTACCATATTGTTTTGTGGCAGATGATGCGTTTGCCATGAGAACATATTTTACAGCCCTATCCCTTCCGCAACCAGCCTGCTCCACAGCGCATCTTCAATTATCACCTCTCCCGAGCAAGGCGAATAGTTGAAAATGCTTTTGGAATCATTTCCAACAAGTTTAGAGTGCTCCGCAAGCCCATGAACTTGCAGCCTGATAGGGTGAAAAAAATTGTGCTGGCCATATGTGTTCTGCACAACTTCCTTCTCTGGAAGGACAGTGATTCAAATTATTTAGTGTCGGGTCTACTTGATTCGGAAAATGAATCCCACGAGATGATTCAAGGTAGTTGGCGTGATGACCCGCCACCAATAAATGCATTCCTGAATTTGGAACAAGGCAGGCTCCATAATTATAGCCAACAGCAGAAGGAAGTTAGGGAGGAGCTTACAAATTACTTTATGACTTCTGCAGGAGAAATAAAATGGCAGTATAGACATATTTAATTATAAGCAAATTTTATATTGCTCATTATATATGTATGTGTGTGCACTTGAATAAAGTTTATGTATGCAACTGTATGTATTGTCTTCATTAATTTCAACAGTATTGTGGATTTCCTGTAGTTGCTTGAAAAATGCTTGTTGCAACTGTTTCAAACATGTAAATGGTCAGTAGGATTAAAAAAATTACAAAATTTGAGTCACATGAAACAATTCATAACTTACAATATTTGACTCCGTTTTACTTGCAGTCAAACTTGGAGAAAGGAATTTCAGGGCATTAAAAAATTGCCAGTTGGAAGTGTGGACTTCATTGGCCCCCATTCCACTCCTTTTTTTATTTCTTGGGACATCTGAAAAAGAAATACAGGTGGCTAAGACACACATTGTTTAACTTCAACATTTGAAGAAAGCATACAGTAGTTTCCGTAGACTAATTTTTTAAGCGGAGGGCTTGAATAATTCTGTCAAAGACAAAACACGTGGTTTCACAGTTCTATATCAATTCCCAAATTTCTAGACCTCGATGAAATAACTAATTCCTATTCTTTTTCATTAATGTATAAAATCAGAATATAAATAGATGTTTTGCTTACCTGGTTTCGTAGGTTATGTATTTTTCTTCTAACGTCCGCTACTGAACATGAAAATTCTTCGCCCAATTTTCTGAATTCTTCCTCCTTTTCCTCTCTGTTTTTGTAATTTGGACTGCTGGTGTCCCACAGAGCACCAGCACACTCGTACATATCAATGAGACGCATGGTCTCTTCACGCGTCCACTGTTTTTCCGACTTGGACATTCCGGCGCTCTCAGTTTACTAGCAGACGCTTCGAACACGTTTCGCGTCCAGGAGCGTCGCCTTCCAGATAAGGGCAGCCCACAGGTCCTGGGCCATACTCGACCCCAGCGTGCAGACCTTCAATGGGGCAATCCCAGGCCTTCGCAGCGATCAGTCGCTGAGATACCTGGGAATCAGCTACTCGCCTTGGCAGGGCTTCGATGCCCTTGACCTGCCGGCGAGCTTCCATGAAGCGTTGGGTCGGGTCCAGAGGGCAGCTCTGAAGCTGCACCTGTGGCAGGCCTATATCCAGCCGCACTATCTACACCAGCTCGCACTCGCAATGCCAGCGCGACGTGCACTCGAGCGGCTGGACGTTGCTGTTCGCCTGGCGATAAAGGACATCTTCAAGCTTCCACGCTGCATCACCGACGGCGTGCTATATCGCAGACCGCGCGATGGCGGCCTTGGGCTCCAGAGGCTCTCGCAGCTGGTGCCACGGGTCGCACTCGCGCTGGGCTGCAAAACGGCGCGCTCCGAAGACTCCTTCCGCGGGGACATCACCCGGTGTCCTGACACAGAGTCCCGCCTGAAGCGGGCGGCGGCCGCCTCTCGCATCACCTGGCCCTGCTCCCGAGAAGATGTGGTGGCACTCAAGAAAAGACAGCTTAAGGCTGAGTTCCAGCGATGGACTCACCTAAGCTGTCAAGGAAAGGCAGCACTAGCACACGCCGACGACCCGGTAGGCAATGCATTCTTAGCAAAGCCCACCTTGTTGAAGCCGTGTCGCTTTGTCACTGCCTTGCAGCTCCGCACTGACATCGCGGGGAACCGGACATCACTAAACAGGGCCATCCCGCAGAAGGACATAAACTGCAGGAGATGCCACGCTGCGCCCGAGACGCTTGGGCACATCCTGGGCCTTTGCGTCTGCACCAAGGCGGCGCGCATCAACCGGCACGACGAGATCAAACACTTCGTCGAGGCGCGCCTCTTGGAGCAACGGGGGACGACGGTTTCGACCGAAGTCTCTCTCGGCCTACCTGACGGGTCCGAACTCAAACCCGACCTCATCGTGCTGAATGAGGGAGGGGCCTTCGTGGTCGACGTAACTGTCCGCCACGAGGGTGGGAATGGACTTGAAAGGGGGGCCGCGGAGAAGATCAGGAAGTACCGTCCTGCTCTCCCAGTCGCGGCGCAGCTCCTGAAAGCAGAAAGCGCCAGCGTGCTCCCTATCGTCGTGGGCGATACGGGGGCCATGCCTACGCAGACCATCGCAGCGCTCCGGCAGCTCGGCATCACGTCGGACATGGACATGAAGACGATCTCTCTCGTGGCTCTCCGGTCCTCGATTGAGATTTACCACATGTTCATGGACTACGATGGTGTCGGGTAGGAACAGCAACGGGCCAGATTCTAAATAGCCTTCTCATTCTATCCACCTATCATCTATCACTCATACTATCCACTAGCCTTCAACTTCCACCTTTGTTAATTGGAGCTCTCATGGCCTATGGCAACGTAAGTCATGAGAAGCGAGTCTTGCGGCAACGCAAGGCGGCGGGTGGCCGAGCACTCTAAGTGTTAGGCCTGTGAGGCACCTCCGCGTGGTTTTCCCTGAGGGCTCCTCAAGCCGCCAAGTCCCCTCCAGCGCTGCTGGCCCGCTTCCTAATTTTTCCAAGTCTGCTGCCTCGAGAGCGGGTTGGTGGAAGTAGATTCTATTGGGCGGGGGAATCTCGTTACCCATGCGTGGAATAATTGTGCTACGCGCTGGGTGAATTAGATTGCACCACGGTACCTCGCCGTTACTGGGGGAAATGCGCTTCGGCGTAGAAAATAGCTGCACAAGCTTTAAGGTCCTACCAATATTATTCGTTTTGCGTGGTTTAACCAAATACTATGGAGACTCCATAGTATTTGGTTTAAATCTTAGCAGTCGGCCATGTTAGGTTGCTGATCATGGACCTGTTATTTTTCAACTGTTATTAACAACAGCTATCGCGATTCAACTGTTATTGTGGTAGCAGTTATTGAAGAAAAGCTCTTAAGTCCATCTCTACTTTCATGTGAGCATTTCCCATTTTCCGCCGTTCTCGTATATTCAGAAAAAAATAATTGCAATGATTTATGCCCCAATCTTCGTAGAATTAATATTGTGATGAACCGACCCGATACCGGACATTCGCACATCAAAATGCTTTCGGGGAATTATCGACAACGACATAAATGACAAACATGAAGGGACTTCTCTAAACCTGACGGTGACAAAGCACTTTGGGTTTTCCTCAGCTGCCAAGAACAGAAATCCGGCCCTTGCACGTGACCAAACAGACGAATCACTTATTTTGACACAGATCAATCACTGACACAACTAAACACGTGAAGGAGGGGAGTTCCCGTTAAGTCAGGTATGTGTCGGCGGTCACAATATACAAAATCATTCCTCAGCTGTTACGGAAATACTCACCATTATTCATCCACAAACGTACTTTCAGGAAAGAAGAATCGTCGAAACGTCATATTTAAGAAAAATGATTTATTATGTTGTTATTAATTCTTTTTAATAATTATTGATTTACTAATTACCTGCTACTTTTTTCTGAGTGCCAGCAGTGCCGCTCTCTCTTGGAGAGGTCCTAGGGTTGGAGGCACAGAGCACCCACTCCTTATATGTCTATGGTAGATGTTCGTCAAACAGCAACAGGCGCGGTGGCACCGCTCTGTTTTTGATATGAAGTTGCTTTTTCTTTTAAGTGTTTTTTATTATAGTTTATACAAATATTAATCAACTATTTTGTATTTAATAAATGTAATAAGTTTATACTGTTTCAACATTTTTTGTCGATTTAAACAATATATAAATGTTTTAAGTGTGATAGGTGCTGGGACTAAAGATATACCAATTTGTATGATTGACACCAAGTGCCAAAAATAAAAACATGAAGGTTTTGTTTGACTTTTATAGTTGGCACTAGTAGTTATTACATCATTAGTTTTTTTCTAAATATAAGAGAATTTTGTTATTTCAGTTTGGTTTGTGTAATTGTCTTTTAGAACTATTATTAAGGACGGTATTTTATGATGTTGGGATTTCAGAAAAGCTCAGAATAAAAAACAACGGTTCAGGTAGCTCCTAGTGCGTATACTTGAAATAGTGTTCAGGATTCGCCAATGGTATTTCTCCACCCCGAAACGATTTCAATCAAAGCGCAAAGAAACAAAGACACGTAGAGTTGCGCAACCTGGCCCACAAGTAAACAAGGACATTCCCACTGAGCCCACCAAAAAGGTACTAATTTTAGCAGATAGCCATGGGCGACAAATCTCCCCCCTGCTCAGTGGGAAACTCCCAACCAATTTCTCTGCCATGTGTGTGTTTAAATCTGACGGGAGGTTAGCCGACGTGATCAGTGAATTGGACACCCACACAAAAAGTCTCACCAAACGGGATACAGTCATCATAGGACGATAGAATGACATCAATTTGGGTGGTTACTTTACACCTGAGCAATATGTTGACAAACTACAAACGTGCCGCCCAAAACACGAACATTGTAATCTCGACTCTACCCTTCTAGTACAACAAACCAACACTGTGCAAAGAAATTAGACACACAAACAACCAACTAAAACTGCTTCTGAGAAGCACACATGTTAAATTATTTGAGCTTAACTTTCTCTCAGAAAAATACTTCACCCGGCATGGTCTTCACTTGAACCTTGTCGGAAAACATTCACCCGGTGGCGAACTTGCAAAACACATTCTTACACCTCAGCAGTGTCCTACCCAAGACCCATCCCCACATACATCTCCTAGTTCTCTTCCATCCTCCGGAACCCCTTTGGACCCAATCACCTTATCCCCTGAACCTAATCCTTGTACTAACTCTCCTATTATCCATTCCCCTACATCTGTAACCACTTCTTCCTCAACTCCTAGCACTGCTGGGACACGATACTTCCTTCGATCACGCACTCGAGGTAACAATGAGATAAATAAATAGCAACTATAGTCAGATGCAGCAGAAAAGCATCCGTGTAGGTACATGCAAAAGATTCAAATAATGCATCATAAAGTCCAATCTCTTTCAAATAATATTGAATTTATCGAGGCAGCATTACAGTGTGATCTGAGTCAAATACATGTTCTTTATTTTACAGAACATTGGTTATCTCATAATGATCTAAACACATTCCGAATTTCTAGGTTTTACCTTGCAGGATCTTATTGTAGAGCGAGAATTAAAAAAGGGGCCTGCTTACGGAGGTTCATGTATTTACGTAAGAAATAATATTGATTCTACCTTCGTGTCATAATTCAATTTATATGCAGTTGAAAAAGTTTTTGAATTAACAGTCGTACATCTTACTAGGCTCAAAATTATTTTACTTTGCATCTACAGACCTCCAACAAAACGAGCTTTATATTATTTCAATTTCTTAGAAAATCTAGAGATAACTCTGAACAAAATGAGTCATCACACTTTTAAATCCATTGTTGTATGTGCAGATTTCAATATTGATTTTCTGAGCGAATCCCACGAAACAGAGCAGTTTTTCAATTTAATTTATTCTTTTAATTTAGATATTACAGTGAACGTACCTACACGAAATACTCTTAAATTACAAACAGCAATAGATCAAATTATAATTAACAAAACCACAACTAGATATGAAATAATAACGAATAATCTAGTTTACAGTGACCACGATGCACAAATTCTTAAAATTACTAATAACATGAAAACTGACACAAGAAGTAAAACATGCATGTGCAGAGCATTTACTAAAGTTATTATAAAATGATTTACGGAGTACTTGCTGAACTAATCATGGGAGGCAGTTTATAATGCTATTGACACAAATGAAAAATATAATTTATTTTTCTCAAAGCTTTCATTTCTCTTTAACGCATGCCTTCCTATTAAAAAGAGAAGATTAAACATTTCACGACAAAGTAATACCTGGATCACACAAGGAATCAGAACATCCTGCAAAAACAAACGTACGCTCTAGTTTATTTCTAAACATCATAACGTATCTCCCGGTTTCCACATCTACTTCCGAGAATATAAAAGAATTTTAAGGAAAATAATAGTTCAGGCAAAAATAATGAAAAATAATGAGGATATTTTGAACGCTAGAAACAGAACTAAAGCAATGTGGAATATCGTAAAAAATACGACCACGTCATCACGATGGTTCGTAGAGAATGTTGTTTTAAAGGATAATGAAAGAGGAACAAGTAATCCAGAAAAAGTTGCGAATATCTTCAACCAACACTTTTCTAGAATTGCGGTTGATCTCACGAAGGGATTAAAACCACAAAATTCAACATCATATGCTTCAGAAAGAAAATCGGCACGATGTTTATTTACGAAACTACTTCTAACGAAACCCTTGAAATAGTCAGTAAACTAAAAAATTAATATTCATCTGGTTTAGATGAATTTCCGGATTGTTTATTAAAAACGTGTGCACCTGCTTTTATAACCCATTAACTCACATATTAATGCTTCCTTGTGCACAGGAATATTTCCAGATATTTTCAAAGAAGGAAAAATTATGCCACTTTTTAAAAAAAGGGAAAAAGAAAGGAAATTTAGAATTACGGGCCAATTTCTCTTTTGTCAGTTTTCTCAAAAATATTAGAGAGGCTTCTATACGTGAATGGAAACTTTTCTGCCATTTTTTCTTTCCTTAAAGATGTTGCTTCATCAATTGACCAAAATGAAGAACCCTTTGTGATATATTTAGATCTTTCCAAAGTTTTTGACGTTATTAACCATAACATCTTGCTCTCAAAATTACCTTCTGATGGAATTTGTGGTATTGCCGTAGATCGGATAACCTCGTACCTTAAACATTGATCTCAAAGAGCAGAAATACCGTACTGGCACGAAGGGACATTATTTACTTATCTTTCCAATTCTTTGCCAATTGAACATGGGGTCCCACGAGGTTCGATCTTAGGCCCTACCCTCTTTCTGTTGTACGTAAACGATATGCCCACATCAATTAAAAATGAAAGAACAATTCTGTTTGCCGATGTCACGAATGTTCTTTGCAAAAAAGAAGCAATAAATAGTACAATTTCAGAAGTTTCAAATTGGTTTTGTAATAACAAAATAATAGTTAACAAAGGAAAAACTGTCTCAATGCAATTTTGCGTTTCAAATCGGCAATCGTATGCTCCATTGAAAATGAACAGTATGCAATTAGCTGATGTTAAGTTAACAAAATTTCTAGGTCTCTCAATTCAATCAAACCTCAAATGGAATGTACATATAACTGAATTAAACACTAAATTAAACTCATTATGTTATGCATTCAGAATTCTTTCAAATTCTGTCAGCCTTCATGCAGTTCGTTGCGTGTATTTTGCAAATGTACATTCCCGCCTATGATATGGCATAATATTTTGGGGAAGTACATCCTTTAGTTCCCAGACATTTAGATTGCAAAAGAAAATTATCCGAATAATGAAAAAATCCCATCCACATGATCCGTGCAAGCCTCTTTCCATTGAGCTTGGAATCTTACCATTGCCTTGCCTATTTATTTATGAGTCTGTAGTATTTGTCAAAACTGACTTACTTAACGGTGGGAGCTTATTTTAATGTAATACTGATATTTATAGTTACAACACTCGACGTAGAAATCATGTTCACCAAGTGTCAGTATCAACAGCTCACTACAAGAAATCCACATACAGTACACAACGCATTGTCAGATGAAATTAAGCAATTGAAATTGGTACACAAATTTAAGTTAAAAGTAAAATCTTTTCTGCTGCAAAACTGTTTGTATACAATTAGAGACTATACTGATCGTCAAAAAGAAAAAAAATGTTTACTTTAACAAAACCAAGATATAGTATAATGATTTAGCTTACATTTGCATTGGATAATTTTAAAAAAATGACCCCAAATGCCTGTTACAAGTAATGTACTTCAGCTTTCGGGTCAATGACCCCCATCTCCATCGGGCTTTTGTCCAGTTTCCCTGATCCATTGAGCAAATGCTGAGATGGCGCCTTGATTTGCTTCTTGGCGTAAATGTAGTTTCAATATGCGCACGTTCTGTTGAACTTTCCTTTTGCTTGTAGTGGTAGTAGAGCTTAGGGTGAGTTTCTATTTTGTTAACAATACAGAAAAATCAAAACTGTTCGTTCCTTCACCGTTAAAAAGTTTTCTATATTTCGACAACGAAAATTACCAGTTTTTATAATGTTAGTCTCTCGCTTTTTAAAATTTATTATTATTATTATTATTATTATTATTATTATTATTATTATTATTATTATTATTATTATTATTATTATTATTATTATTATTATTAATATTTTTTCATTTTTCAACTATTAATAGCTCAATTGTAGGGAAGGGATTCTGAAATTAAAGAAAACGTTCGCAGATGATTTTGTCCCCCATACATCACATACAGTTTGACTAATAAATAAAATCAAAAGTACCGCCCATGGAATATCAACAAGTTGCCTCTTGGGAGCCAACCTTGGGAGAGCAGCACGGATGCAAGGAGTAAAGCGTTGGGAGGGAGTTAATAATGCTCTCTCTGGTTATTATATACACTATCCTTGCTCCAGCGCCCAAAAAGCGTGTGTGAGCGAACAGGATAACCTTAGACAAATAATAGTGCTCAGTGATGATAATCTTTTTACTTGGTAGAGAAAGTTTTATTAGTTTTGTCAACAACGGTATACATAATTGTTCACTTGTGAGGTTGCTGAGATAGTGATGGAAGAGATTGATATTTTAACGGAAAGCATTATCAAAATAGAAGCGGTAAGCCTTTATTTTTTTATTTTTTTTTACGTGTTTAACGGAAGGTTAATTTGCCATAATTAAGAAGTCTGATTATTTAGGACATTGTGTTATGAAATGTATATGAATAAAGCGCAAATTTAGTTGTAATTGATGTTCTAAGTGCAGCAAATGTTAATGGTAAGCTTACTTTTAAATGTTTGTTTTTGTGATACCTTTAGGTTAAAGAAGAACCAATTGATGTGCATGAAGATGATTGCTGGAATGTCTGTGTAAGTAATATTTGCATTAGTGACAGAACTTAATCTGTGTTTTGTGGGAAATTGGGAATAATTGACGATTTGACATATTGAGGTTTAGCCACCATTATGAAAGTAGATTTTTCAGCATTGAAGCCTGCTGAGCGATAGGTGATGGTGTTAGTTTTCAGTGTTTAAGCACCCTGGTTGAATTTTTGGTTGGTTCCTGATTGGAAGAGGAGAAAAATGAAGGCTCCACAGAAATGTCTGATTTGTTGTTTCGCCAGATGAAGTTCTGTGAACATGATGGTGAATCTGATTTAATGGCGTTCAAGTTTGGGAAAGTTGTTCTGGAAGCGCTTTTGCAAATGATGGCTTGGTAATGAAATCAAATGCTTATCTACCTTCTGCTTCTTAAGTGGTCATGGATATAATGTCAAACTTGGTTGTGGAGATTAAAAAGAAAGTGATGGTGTGACCTTCAATAGAGAGATGTAGTAACACGTGCATTTAAATACACCAAGATCATGTCCAATGTAAAAATTTCATTTGACTTGAAATTTTAAGATCTTGAATTGGAATTTTTGCTTTTTACTGTGTTAAATTTAACTGCATTCATCTGTATATTAAGAAGTGGCTAGTTTAAAATTCTTTAGAGAATTTCTATTAATGATGTATGTAGCCGTTTAGTGATTGCTACAGCAACGAAACTTCCTGTACTAATGTCCGGAATTTGTTTTCAAATTGAGCCTGTTTTGCATATCAATCATAACAGCACATTCTAACTGTAATTGGCTAACCAAATAATTTAAGATTATTAGAACTCATTTGAAAAATTTAAAATATAAAAAAAATTGAATTTGCAGATCGTCTGTTAAGTTCTTGAATAAATAATCCATCAATTCTGCTCCAAAATATTTTAACAATAAATATATGTAGTATTCTTGTCTAATAAATGATTGAAATCTTTTCACAAATTAGTAGAAATGAATGAAATTTGAGGTTTATTTTTTTTTGATTTTATAAATTACAAATATTTAAGATTACCTTGGTGATATTGCTATTACATTCTAATTAAATATTCAATATCTTTTTATATATTTAGAAATGTAGTTGGAAAATGTTGATCTTGGAGTATAACCACATCAAGAATTTATGTAAGTGTGAAGATACAAGTTATAAAAAGCAATTCTACTGTTTTTATGATTTTTTCAGTTTTTCTGGAGTTATAATGAAATCGGCAAATAATTTTGATAGGCTGTTCCTGAAATGTAGTGCATTTTGGAAAGAATAAGACAGGCTGAATCTTTTATTTTTTTAAATATTTCTATTATATAAAGAACAAGGTTTATTTGTTTGTTTTTGAATGCAAATCTATAGTTTTGCTCTGATTTAAAACTTTTAAGTGTAAGACTGGTTTCTCAGAACTTACGTCTTTTCCTTTTTATTAAATAGAATTTCACACTAGCTTCAAAATAACTGTAACAACTCTGCATTAAAATTTAAATTTTAATGTTCGAAAAATTGTGAAAATTTTAATATAAATATATGTATTAATAGTTATTGAGCAAGAACATTCAATAAAACCATTGAATAACATGAAACAAATACCTTAATTTATGCTAAGCGCCCTGATAGAAATTAATAAAACTTACCGATAGGCGCTTTGTATGGCTCGCCCTTCATACAGTTTGTCCCTGCTTTAATATGAGAAAACTTCCAAAGGCAAGTTTTCTTGCTTTGCTCGCCCAGATCCAAGTCACGGCAATGCTCGGGCCTTCGGATCTCTCGTTCACTATAAACCTTGTAACATAATACCACACCAGATAATTACCAATTCACTTTTATAAGAAAGCACTCAAAAATTTAAGCTGTGCAATTGGAAAAATGTTGTGAAGAAAGAACACTATCAAAGAAGACACACGACAACAATCGCAGCACTATTTCGTAATGGAGCTCTGTCTAGATACTGGGGTGAAAATTGCTTTTTTTTGGTTATTCCCCATTGAAGTATACTTTTAATAATTCTATCTTCCCAAACCATGTCAAAAGCCTTTTGTATATCAAAGCTATCACTATAAATATTCCTTCAGTGATCTATAGTGGAGCAGCAATGTTGAAATCCTTTTTATAGCGGGGAAATTTTGTTGTTAATGTTTAAAGATCATGTAAGTCTTTTACATATAATTGTCTCCAATAATATGCATAAAGTAAATGAAATAGGCTGATAACAGTCAGGAAGGATTTTTATTTTTTTTCAAGTATAGAAATTACAATAGATTCTCTCCAAGAGTTGGGAAAGGGGTCATTAGAGAGGAGATGATTAAATAAGAAAGTGATATATTGTATTATTTTGGAGAACATTCTAGTAGAAATACAGTATAGATACCATGTGGTCCAGGATTTGAATTAAGAAATTTATTCGGAACATTGTTGATTTCACAGAGTGTAATGGGGAGGTTTAATTCTGAATAAGAAGATTGATTTTTTTGAAGTGTATTATTAATTGTAAAGGATGATTCGGCTCTGAATTTTTGAAATTCTTTATCATAATTGGTATCCTGTGAGTTATTTGCAAAGGTCAAGGCAGGAATATTTGATATATTTTCATCAGTAAATTATTATTATAAAGTATAAATTTAGGAAGATATTTAGATTGATATGAATCATTGATGAAGTTGATATTTTCCTACTTTCGAAAGTGTTGGATGCCAATGTTAAATGTATTAATGAGAGTCGTTTATTTTCTTTATAGATACTTCTTGATTGGGACAGGAAATGTTTGTATTAAATTATGTTAGAGATCGAGGGAAGTCTCTTGAACATAGATTTTATTTATTTATTTAACGTCAAAAACAGAAAACCTGTGTATGAAGTGCTATGGAGGATGTGGATTCTGTGCACGTTTTGAAAATTCTGTGATCACTACACTTAGTCATACACTGCTTGAAAAGAAGAAGAAAAACATTTTTCGGTGTCAAGGTAACCCAGAACGTGCATTTCCGTTTAAATCTTGAAATTGATTTTTCGCTGTATTACATACCTCTCTCTATTCAACGTAATTATTTAGTATGTAGTACGTTCGTATACGCGGAAGTAAAAATTAATCCTTGAAGAAAGGTTATGTACAATATTGAAAAAAATAGTGGTGTTTCTGCTTGAAATTAATGCAATTTATGGAAAAAACATTTTCTGAAAAAAAAAAAACCAACAACAAAAAAACAACAACAAAAAACAACAAACAACCAAAAACACTTACCCTTTTCTCAGGGAAAAAACAAGTGTCGCTTAAAAGAATAGCGCATTTCCCAATTTTGTCGTACTCTTTGAATTTTCACAGAATTGGGTGGTGGAGGTAAGGGTGAAGACATTGAGAGTTTTACTTGTCGGCCCAAGGGAGTACGTCAGAGCGACTGCGTGGTGTAGCGGTGAAGTGCGCGGCGCGTTATCTCGATGGATCTGAGTTCGAGTCTCGGCGCGGACAAAAATTGCTTGTTGGAATGGCCGTGTTCATTTGGCCACCGGTGAAGCAGGAAACATAAAGTACTGACGAAGAGAAGGTAAGAATAACGGGTCAAATCTGTGACTTCAACGAACACGAGACTACCACCATTCTCTTAAGCTGACTTTCCGCTATCCGAAGACAATGTTGGATCAAATAATGTGGAGCCGTTTTTGAGAAAATTTCGAAAATGTTTTTGAGGCTTCATGTGAAGTACCCACAAAAATCAAATTATCCTTTGCAAAATCCTGAATCCCCGAGTTCATTTAGATCGATTGTGCAGTATCAATTTTGAAGGAAATCGGCTGAACGCTGTAGGCGCTAGCGTGAACCCTAACCACAGACGGACACACGTTTTCCCGTCAATAGATTATTCGGTATCAAGAACCAAAAAACATGGATTCTGTCTAGACGACGTGTTAGAGGATTTTTTCTTCTAAATTCAGATACAGGATTTATCCACTTGCCACAGCCCGACAATAAGAATTTTTCGGGCGAAAATTTTCCGTTTTCTGGCGCACAATTACATAAATTTCTCTTCTTACGAAGAATTCGTAAGGCGAGAAAGTAAAAATAAATGAACGAAATGCAAACAACTCAAAATTCGTAAGCCGGAGGAATATCGAAGTAAGGAATTCGTTTTAGGATTTTTCTTTACAATTAATTAATATGAAACATAACTTTGAGCTGTATGAGCCATGTGCAGTATACATCACTAAAATTTCCATTATTAATAAGACTCGAAATCAATCTCGTGTTCGATGCATACATGCCTGGTTGCTTCACTGGTAATAAACAAGCTTTATTGCGAAATACGAAATCGGAACACCTTGTTGTTTGTTGCAAGTTGTATTAAAATGGTAAATACCTGGATAGGGACACCTCGCAAGCCGCTCTGGAAGTCGACGCTGGATCTCACCAATCAGTAGGATCAGAACCCCGCCACCTCCCGTGGTTTTAAAGACATGTACGACAGTTGCGGGAAAGATGACCATAGTTAAAGCGCCCGGAAACAATCAAAACCATTGATGTCGCGAGAGTTTGTGCACTTACGAGAAATCCATTGCTTCCTTTGAGAAGGGCCTCCGAACCCTTTCGAGGACGGCGCATCTTGTGTTTGATATGCGATGCGCTATTACTCATTGCAGGCGGTTACGCAAGTGCGAAGAACGAAAACTATCGCGTTTTGTTGATGCCATTCTAAAGTCCGAAAGGAAGCCCATTTTCGCATTTCTTAGAGGCTTTTGAATAAAATTCAGCGGTTCTGTGCAACCAAAGTGGCAGAGAAAAGATAGTTTACTTGCAACCATTCCATTTATATCAGTAGCGACTCGTAAGTGGTAATATCCTTTTTAGTTAGAATAAACATTTTAATTACTTATTTTTTTAATTATTAATTTTGAACAATAATTTCGTTTAAAAGGTCAGATCAATGTTTCGTAAAATAAATACGTAATCTTCCGGGCTCTAGTTATAAATTACGCACGTTACAAAGAAAACCGGGTAGAGGAGACAGCAAAATTTCTAATATTTTTAGGATTCAAGTTACTAGAAGATGAAACCAAGTGGGCACGAGCTAATGTCCCGGTTCTGTTCGTATGGGATGGGTGAGAGAGGAAAACTATAGGTGCTACCCAATGGCAGACTTTCTCGTAGCAAATTTTTCTAATTTTCTTGGAGTGGACTGGCTTTTAGGTCTTGCTCCATCTACGAGGACAGCTGCCATAAGGACCATGCTATAAGAGGACGATGGCCATAAGGACAGCTGCCATCTATGGTCGCCCTAAAAATCTTTTTTCATATATTCTGAACGATTCGGTTTCGTAATAGTAGAACCGAAATATTACTTCAAGAATGTTAAAGATGAGTAAAACCTCGTCGTAAATAGAAATTTTGATTGAAAAATTAGGAGCCGTTTTTAAGGAAATGGCGATGAAGCATTACTATAAATGCGAAATTTGAAGCTTTTTTTCGCAGGAATTTATTGAGTTTTCGAAAAACATCATTTAAAGACATTTGAAGTACTTCCACTCACAAATGCAGTGATTTACACAAATCGATGGAAATGTGCATATGAACGGCGTGAAACATAATTTTAAACAATTACATTTGTGTAATTGTTGAAAAAATAAAAGAATACACCGAAATGAATTGGGTCATCTTAAACAGTATAATTTTCACTGTCCGAACACAAAATTTCAAAAGAAATTTGGAGCCATTTTTGAGAAAATAGCGTTTGAGCGTTTCTGAAAATGCGGAATTTTGAGCTTATTTTGATTGAAAACAGTTAAGTTTTCGAGAAACTTGTGTTGACATTATTTAAAGCACATGTACTTATAATTACAATAATGTGAAGAAATAGCCTCTAATGCAAACATTACACAAGTGGGAGTCAAGTCAAAAACATTACATTTTTGTAATTTTCGAGAAACAAAATAATAGAGCGATATGACGTTTATGTCATCGTGGAGAATATGTTAGACTGCGCCCCTACCAAAAAAATAAGAAAAAATTTTGAACTGTTTTTGAGAAAACATTTTGTAATTTTTTAATATTGCAAATATTGCACTCACTAATGCCCGAAAAGTACTAAAATTTCCAAAAGAAACTACATAAACCATACCAGGATTATTGAGAGTAATGTTATACTGCCAAATGAATTTTAAAATCTCCAAGCTCAATGTCTTTCTTGTTGAAGAGATTGTTTAATTTTTCTCTCTCTCTTTTAGGATCCACTTGCACCCTGGTGTGGTAGTGCTTCTATTGCTAAAATAAAACAAGAGACCATTTCATGTTCCTCAGGTAAGTGATTGTTTTTTACTCTCTCGTATACGTACGTGCAAGTATATACGGAGTAATATAGTAGTATAGAGAAAGTTATCTAAAGTTACGCGAAAAACTCGCGAATTTTCAGAAGAAAAAATTCATTGCTGGGTCCTGATAACGAGAATGTGCTGTTGCTAAATTAAAAGAAATCTTGAGCGATAAGGACAGGTCGATTTGAAAAAATCCTACGTATAGCATTGGCGCTAGTAGTGTTTATAGACGGACGGACGTTTTGAAAATAACTTTTTCGGGATTAGGTGACCCCAAAACATGTATTGCGTTGAAATATCGAAATCGATTTTCTGCAGCATTACATAAGTTTATACCACGTATAAACTTATGACAAAAACAATATTGCATTATTAAACAAATGACAAAAACAATATTGCATTATCAAACATCAGCATCAATAAATGGAAAGAGTACTTTGGAAGACTGCTGCTAGAAAACAGAAACTTCCAGTCAAACAAGGAAGTGAAATTTGAGCAAAGGGTAGATCTGACAATTGAAGATTTAGAAAAAGCGCTTAAGACCATGAAATCTAATAAGTCATCTGGACCAGGAGACATTCCGGCAGAACTACTGAAATACGGTCCCTATAAACTGCACCAAATGCTCAAACACATGTTTTCAAGGTGCATGAATGGAGAGGATCCTCCTCAGGAGTGGCGAACATCTTACCTAACACCGATCCATAAGAAAGGATCTAGAGACAACGAAACGAACTACAGAGGAATAGCAGTTATTGGATCTATAGGTAGACTGTATAGTAAAATAATCCGAAATAAAATAGAAGAAGAGATAAAAGGTAAAATCGGAGAGGAACAATGTGGTTTTACTGCCGGTAGGTCGGTCATAGACAATATATTTACATTGAAACAGCTTATAGAAAAGAGAACAAGGAGAGGTAGGGAAGTTCATCTGGGTTTCATTGATCTTCAGAAGGCGTATGACAATGTACCAGTCGCTAGAGTATGGGAAGAAATGAAGGGACTTAAAATCAATGAGAATTTAATTGGAGCCATACAGAATCTATATATGAACAACACCTCTAGAGATCTACAGTAGGCTCTCGGATCCATTCCCGGTCAGTAAAGGTCTTCGTCAGGGCTGCTGTCTTTCCCCAACACTGTTTAAAGTCTATCTACATCAAATTTTACAGCAGTGGGAGAAACAATGCAGAATAATGGGAATGACAATCGGAGAGGATAAATTATATACATTATATTTTGCCGATGACCAGGTAGTAATTGCAGAAGATGCGGACGATTTGAGTTTCATGATCCGTAAACTCAATGAACATTTTTTAAAAGCAGGACTTACTATCAACATGAACAAATCTGAATACCTGGCAGTTGGTAACAATGAGATTGAAGATCTTCTTCTGGAAAAAATGAAAGGAGTAAACAAATATAAATATTTGGGTGTACTCTTTAACAAAAAGGGTAATAGTCAAGAAGAAATTGAGAGACGAATAAGCTTGGGGAGAAACGTGACACGAAGTATAAACTCTGTGTTATGGAACAAAACCATCACTAATACTACTAAAAGACGTCTTTTCTCCACACTAGTCAAGAGTGTTACAACGTACGGTTCAGAAGTTTGGGAAGTTGATAAAAGAACAAGAAATAAGCTGTTGGCCCTTGAAATGGACTACTGGCGTCGAAGTTGCTGTTACAGTAGACGTGACAAAATCAGGAACGAAGAAATAAGAAAGAAAATGGATGTTAAGAAATCTATCCTTGATGAAATAGAGAAAAAACAAATCGTTTGGTATGGTCACGTTATGCGAATGACAGACGAAAGGTGGCCAAAACGAGTCCTGCAATGGGTACCGACAGAAAAACAGAAGAGAGGAAGACCCAGACTTGCATGGCAGCAGGGAGTGCGAGAGGCTATGGTGGCAAGAGGAATGAAGGAAGATCTATGGTCAAATAGAGAGGCATGGAGACTGAGAGCGGAGACACGGCGACAGCTGTAGAGCAACTCCGTATTATATATATATTACTCCGTATATACGTACGAGAAAGTTAAAATCCTCTTACGCGGTGAAGCCAGAATCCCAGTTTTGTCAAGAATGCCAAATGCCAATTGATGCAAAAAAAAAAAAAAAACAACCAAGAATTGAAAGCAATACGTCCGTGTGAACACTTCTATGATCTGAGAACATGGACGATTGACAATACACCGAGGGAACCGAAATTTTATGTGGAAATAAATATAAATTCCCAGAAGGTTTCAGTGTTGCTAGTGTTGGACTGCTAAAATATATGCCAGTCACATCGTTCAGATATCCTCCTCCACATTCAAACTGATTTTGTCTCCCAGTCGTCGCAACTCTGAAATTGTGATCCTTGAAAACTTACTGGTAATATGTAAATATTACTGGTTAATGGAAACTATTAAGAATAAAATGTAGAAGTGTTGTAAATATGTAAATTTAGTTTTACATTAAAATGTACGAACTGGTTTTGTGCATTTAAGTTTACAAAATAATATAGACAAAAATTATAATTTTTCCATTTGATTGTGTTTGTAACTTATGACAGTACCTTTTTTCTCCTTATTCTTGACTTTTTCAGTGCCTTTTGAGGCGCCTAAAAGACAATTTTTTAGTGCCTAAACATCCGATGTCTAATCATGATATATGTATTTGTGTTCTGGTTTGTGTCATCGTAGTGTATTACTTCGAAGTGATTTTTTCATAGTAGTGAAATGTCATCGTAGTGATTTTTTCATGTGTATCCGTTGGAATCATTTTATTACTGAATTCGTCTGTTGTTTGTGGTTGTGAAAAGTGAACCCATTACTCCTGTGTATCATGTTTCAATTTAAATCGCCTAACGTGAAACCGCTATAGGTACGTAAGGAAATAGTTGTGTAAAGTAATTGAAATTTCACAGTGAATGATGAAGCAAAATTTTTCATGCATCATTTTTGAATCGTTTGTTGTTAGAATATTGTTATTACGTATTGCTTTCCTTTGTGCAACGTAATGCTTGAACGTAAGGCGAATTGGAATTCTTGTTTTCAAAACCCACTCCAAAATTTTCTTTGAATTTTTTCCTCGGATAGAGCAAAGGACAATCAAAAAACGGTCTAATTTTGAACTATTTAAATTTTCGAAAATTACATGAGTTATAAATTAAGGGCAAGTAAGGTTGTTATAGCACCACTAGTTCTATTCTGCAACTTGAGGACCGAAAAATTAATAAATTGCGACAAATTACTTTTGACGTGGATGGAAACCAGCTGGAAGGAGAGATGGAGACAAAACCGAAAACCAGACGAAAGAGATAAAGCAACTAGTACGAGAAAGTCTATGCCATTCTGTAGCACCACTCTTCACTTTCTCGTATACATACGTAGTATAGAGATAGTTTTCTAATGCTGCAGACAATTGATTTTCAGATTTCAACGGAAATACTCGTTTAGGGGTCCCCGTGATACCGAAAAAGTTCTCTCTCTCTCTCTCTCTTTTTTTTTCCCAAAACAATCGTCCGTCTCTGAACTCTATTAGTGTGTAAACCATGCGTAGGACATTTTCCAAATTGAAGAAACCCCTATCCATCTGGCTGTAGTTGAAGCTTTGAAATTTTGAAAAATATTGTTTTCAATTTTGGGTACTTTACATGAAGCCCCCCTGACATTTTCTTATAAACGGCTCCAAATTGTTCCTTTAATTTCTGTTAGTTGTAGAGTAGCTCCAAATTTTTCAATGGCATTTGCCATTAAGTACTAGGTTTTTACTCTTTATTATACTTGAAGTAATTTGTCAGTTCTACTATTAGGAAACAGAAAATTTGAGAAATTTTTTTAAAAAAATGTACTTGGGCGGCCGTAGATGGTAGCTGGCAAGAGGATGGGGGAAGACCGACGACCCTGTCCAAACCTAGAAAATTTGAAAACTTTACTACGAGAAAGTTTGTGCCATTCTGTAGCACATCTAGTTTATTATTATTATTATTATTATTATTATTATTATTATTTTGTGAACCTGTTACAAACCATTGGGGTTGTGAGTACAGTACCTATTTAGTTAAATTCCTTGCAGAATTTGTTCACAAATACACTGTTTTTGTTAGGAAACATAAATATCACATTCCTCGCATAGTGAGAGGGCACAAAATTAATTTGCTTTTTTTCCCGAAGCTATTAGCAACACCTGTTTGATTTGCAATCGGGAGAATTTCAAATAACATTTCAAGAATTTCAAAGTAAAAGGTGTAAGGCGTAGCGCGACCGCATTGACGGTTATCATGGTAATTACTAGAGTCCACCTTTTTATGTTATCTCTGTACAGGTCACCTTTTTTGCGTTTGTATGTGGAGTTTTGAAAATATTTATAAATGTGGATGCTTTTTAGGGCAATTTAGATAAAACCTCCGCATTTTCAAAATTTTCTTAATATTGGCTCCCAATTTCTTGTTGATATTTTCTCCGTTTAAAAGAATGGTGGAGGTCTCAAGTTCGTTTATTTCCCTGCCTTTTCGGAAATTGCAGAAGTGCAATTTTCTGGGGAGTGTTTCTAAAGCTACTGTATTTAAAATCAATTTTTTCCATAGTGACATCTGTTCTAAAAAGACATGGTGAGATAAAATTGCGTTCATAGTTTTCGAAAATATAAGTCTTTTTCCTGTAATTTGGTGTGATAGGCATTTGTTAAATTTGATAAAATATTTTTTCTCGAAAACCGCTTCAATTTTGTCATAAAATTTCTCGTATGAGTCAGCGACGGTAAAATACATGCTATCATTTTGGCAAACTCGCCATATTTTCGTAAGTAGGAAAAGAGAACGTTTCAAAACTAGAAAACTGAAGATAGAGATTGTTCCCGGAGACAAAATATCTTGTAAAAAAAGATAAGCAATATTGTAAGAAACTAGTATTTTTGCGTAATTTATGCTGAAAATAAATGCAATAAAAATAATTTTCTTAAACATAGCTCTAATTTTTCTCGGATAGAAGGGAAACTGAAAACAATGGCTGGGGTCTCATTGTCGTTGAGTCATCTGAATTTTCGTAAATTGCAAATTAAGAAATGATGCGAGAAAGTATGGTCTGTTGGGACATCACAATTTTCAATTTCCGGCGGAGCAATTGTATTTCCATCTTTCAATTTTTATGAAAATTGCAAATTAAAAAAAAAAAAACGCGAATAAATGTTTCTCAACTGTTCGAACAGTGTGACTATACCGTTTCAGACTATTGCACTTGCATTTTATGTTCATTGTGTCAAATGTTTGATAGTTAAGTTTCAGGCGAATGTTATTGCTAGTGTCCCCTTGAATTTATCTGATACAAACGTTTTTTGTTGATAGATGGACAGAGTTTTTCCTCGGAGAATGCCAGCACAACCAAGACACAACAGAGCCAAAGTGCAGATGTGGATTACTTCCCTAAGAGAAGCGTCACCAACTATGACCAGACCATTAACGTCGATCACGCACCCCCATCAACGCACAGAATCAGTGGGGAACTTTTTAAGTGTTCCATCTGCGAGAAGACCTTCACTCAAAAAGTGAACTTGGATAGGCACATTCTCACCCACACTGGTGAGAAACCTTTCCAGTGTTCCATCTGTGAGAAAACCTTCAGTCGAAAAGGACACTTGGATAATCACATGCTTACCCACACTGGTGAGAAACTTTTCCAGTGTTCCATCTGTGCGAAGACCTTCGCTTTTAAGGCCACGTTGGCTCGTCACATGCGCACCCACACTGGTTATAAACCTTTTAAGTGTTCCATCTGTGAGAAGAATTTCAGTCGAAAAGTACACTTGGATGATCACATGCTTACCCACACTGGTGAGAAACCTTTCCAATGTTCCATCTGTTGGAAGACCTTCACTACTAAGGACTCGTTAACTCGTCACATGCGCACTCACACTGGTTATAAACCTTTCGACTGTTCCATGTGTGAGAAGACCTTCACTACTAAGGGCAATTTGGCTCTTCACATGCGCACCCACACTGGTTATAAACCTTTTCAGTGTTCCATCTGTGACAAGAATTTCAGTCGAAAAGTACACTTGGATAATCACATGCTTACCCACACTGGTGAGAAACCTTTCCAATGTTCCATCTGTTGGAAGACCTTCACTACTAAGGACTCATTAACTCGTCACATGCACACCCACACTGGTTATAAACCTTTCCAGTGTTCCATGTGTGAGAAGACCTTCACTACTAAGGGCAAGTTGGCTCTTCACATGCGCACCCACACTGGTTATAAACCTTTTCAGTGTTCCATCTGCGAGAAGACCTTCACTGAAAAAGTAAACTTGGATAGGCACATTCTCACCCACACTGGTGAGAAACCTTTCCAGTGTTCCATCTGTGAGAAGACCTTCAGACATAAAGGAAGTATGGATAGGCACATGCTCACCCACACTGGTGAGAAAACTTTCCAATGTTTCAACTGTGAGAAGACCTTCACTCTCAAAAGAAGTTTGGATAGACACATGCGCATCCACACTGGTTATAAACCTTTTCAGTGTTCCATCTGTGAGAAGACTTTCAGTCGAAAAGTACACTTGGATAATCACATGCTTACCCACACTGGTGAGAAACCTTTCCAATGTTCCATCTGTGGGAAGACCTTTACTAAAAAGGACAAGTTAGCTTATCACATGTGCACCCACACTAGTAAGAAACCTTTCCATCTGCCAGAAGATCTTCACTCAAAAAGCAAACTTGGTTAGGCACATTCTCACCCACACTGACAGAAAACCTTTCCAGTGTTCCATCTGTGAGATATGGGTCTGTCCAGCGTGTGATAATTTGGAGAGGAGAGGAGTGTGACAATTTGTAATTTTCTTTTGAAAGATTAATAATTTTTACTTTGGTTTCCAAGGAAAAAATTTCAAGTTTTTCATAATTTAGGGTTTTCTACAGTGTGCTGTTTGTGGCATATAGTATGGATAACACTGCATTCTCAAACATGCAATGATTTTGGCTATTATTCAGCCTCAAAATTATCAGAGAAAAATATCTCAAATTGTGTTAATGGGCAAAGAAATGTCATTACTGTTGTAATAGTGTTGACCTTGATAATTTTCTGAAACATTTCACTTGCCAAGTGAACAAAATACTTTCCTCTTGAAATAAAACAATTCAATATTACTAGACATTATTCTCATGTCCTTTAAAATGCTAAAACCTGCATACATATGCCAGATAATTTGAGTAAAGTTTGACAAAACATGCACAATCAAATTTTAGCTTGGTACTTTTTTTCATTGTCTTTCGAAACAGGAACACTAAACAATTTTTCAAAATTTTACTCAGTCAAATTCATCCTTTTGTGAGAAATGAATCTTTTTGGTCATTCTACTACATCACCAGATGTAATTGGAGCATATTTGTAAGATGAAATCTGAGCCAATGTGAGGTCAAATTCTGCATTTTCTGCTCTTGAATCACAATTTTTTTCTTTAAATTTCATAGAAGTTTTAAATCAAATTTGAATTTATTGGTTTATATAATTTTTCCGTGGCAGTCACTCTTGCATGTCCAAACATGAATTTCAAAGGCATTGTAATATCTTCAACAATATTGAATGACTTCAATAGAGGTAAACCTGCTGTTTTCAATTTCTGAATTGGTATAGGCAATTTGACAAAATTTAATTAAATATGCATTTTTATTTTATTTTTTTATATACATGGTTTTATAACATTTTATTTGATTTTTTGCATGCAAGCAGACTAAGAGTCTGCACCTAATTATTTTCCCTTCCCTTGTATCACTGAGCAGTGATACTGACAAGGGAAGTAACAGATTCTTCATGTCGAAACCCTTCGAAATTTTTGACACACGCAATGCACTATCAGAATCCCATATCCAAAATATTAGCTGCCAGTTTCCACTGCAAGGCCTCCAAATAAAACATTGAAAAACACATATAAGAAGTAGGAAAAATATTGCGACCTCTACCGGTCCGTTTGGGCAGCCCTTACTGCGGGCGAGGTGGCGCGAGGAACCCGAAGGTCACGCATGAGTCGGACAGCTCCGTCAGCGGCCCTGCAATAAAAAACGGCTGCGTAGTTTCGCACCCAGTTTGCCTTTCCTTGTTACGGAAGAAAGAACATCCGCAATGGTCGCAGAGCAAGTTGTTTTAAATCCCTTTAATATAGTCGAGTTCGTCTTGAATTACTTTCGTAACACAGTTTTATCTCGGACGGGAATTATAAATGAAAAAGAACGCGAAATGGGTTAATGCATCAGTTAATTGAAAATAATAGGACAAGTGGAGCGTTATGAGGAATCAACCCTCGATGTATCTGAAGGAAGTGTTAGTGAATCAAATGACAGTGACAATGATACAGATTGCTATTAGCATACTTCTACTACAGGTGATAATATGGACAAGTTTCATTAGAATCATACAGCGAATCGCCGGAAATTAATGATTCCAAATATCAGCCACCCTGCAAATCCTCCAGATCCATTTACTATCCAAGCCCTGTGAAAAATGCAAATGAAGATGTTAGCATTAGCTACAAGAAGAAATCTGTGATATTCTGGTTGAATGAGGGCGGTAAGAAACGATATTCCATATCACATTTCGTAGAAATTTCGCGCGAGACGTCAAGGCGACAACTATATTTGTGGAAAAAGCAAGTGGAAAACACGACAGTGAATCCTAGAGGACACAAAAAATTATGTATGAGAAACATTGGGCTTGATTTGAACTAGAAAGAAGAAAGAATCAAAATGTGAATGATGATCTGCGATAGTGGACCCTCGAAATTTCACAAGAAACTAGCAGCGAAAATAAGAATTTTTCCGCCTCTCACGCCTGGATCAATCGATTTAAAATAGCACATAAAATTAAGAGTACGAAAATAACAAAATTTGTATCATGCACTAATGTTCACGACGAAACAAAAGGATGTGGTTGCAGAGGAATTTCTCGAAAATGGCAAAGAGATTTTCACATTATTCACCGTCTTCTGTGTACAATACAGACCAACGTGTATTTGAACGCGAAATGCGATCAAAACAGACTTTGTCGTTTGTTGGCGAAAAACACGCAGACAGTTGCTCAATCAGTTAGTGCTTTATCACTATCGTACACTAATGCAAATAATAAGTATGGATGGATATTTATTGCCTAAATTATTTATTGTGCTGCAGGAACCAAAAGTATTTTTCGGTCCAGTAGTCTCCAAAAGAATGTTTCAAGCCGAAAACCTAATTGTTACTGTTACAAAATCAGGAAAATGGAAATGAAAGAGTTGAAACATGGTTTAAAGAAGCGTTTTTTCCATTTGTAAGTGAAACTTTTGCTCTGCTTTTAGTTTCATGAACCACGTACAATGACAAAAAATTGTATTGAGGATATTCCTCCAGGCAAGACAATGGAATTGTTCCAGTTACATCCCGAAACCACAGGAAAAATCAAACCACTTGATACGTTGTTCTTCCAACAGTGGAACGCTTATGTATCGACGCTTATCTGAAAAAATTGTGTCCAACAAGAGTATAAACGCCAAAGTTTTCGATAGACACACAATTCTTCAATTGCAATCCTTCATTCATTTTCAATTTTCATCTCATATCCGGAATATGATAAAATATTCTTGATTTGCTACAAGGTACATAGCTGAACGACCTCCTGAATTTGTAGTGTCCGTCAAATATTGCCTTGAAACTATGAAAAGCCAATGTGAAGAATATGACAATGAAGTTTTTATTCGATGTTCGTGATGTCAAGCACATTTATATTTTAAACATTCAATGGAAATCCGTCATTTCTGCTTTTTATTCGTTCCGCACTAACTTGCGACGAAAGACTGCTCCTGACTTTCGCCTGCCTGCCCGCTTGCTTTGTGGCCCTCCTGTTCAGTCGGCCGCCCGCTCGACGTAGGGATGTCCAGCGGCGCCGCGAGACTACATTGCTATGTAAGATTTTAGCTTCAGTTTTGAAGCCTTGCAGTGGAAACTGGCAGCTAATATTTTGGATGTGGGATTCTGATAGAGCATTGCGTGTGACATAAAAATTTCGAGGGGTGTTTCGACATGAAGGTTCTGTTACTTCCCTTGTGAGTAGTGATCTATGTGTGTGTGAAATTAATCAATAGTATTCGAAAAATATAATTCTAAATTTTGAAGCAATCCAGAAAAGTATACATTTAACAAAAAACTTGCCAAATTTAAAAGTCACTTCAGAACAAGCAAGTACTACGCATAACCCATCCTATACCCGTCAACGATCAGTACTTGTAACACCAATAAGAAATGCATAAATAAGGCGGCTGGCCCTTCAACCAGTATAGCTGTGCAAGCCGACACGGAAGGCCGGCTATTATCAGTTTCGTCCGGATGCGTCATGACGGTAGGCTGGATCCTCCATCCTATGTTGCTCGCTTACGCCGAGCAGATAGCCAACTCTTCCAACAAGGTTGCTTGGGCTCGGCTGCTTCTAACCGTGCATTTCTGACAAGGTGAATTCAGAGGAGTGCAACAAGGGACTCTTTACGATGCAACTTTTCGTTCCAACTATCTCCGTCACGAAACAGCAACAGTGAACCTGGTTGGGCCTATATTATCATGCGTTCTCTTGGTACAGTATAATGGATCAGGTATACTGCAACTCTTCTTTTTTCTCCGTGATCTGATTTTCGCAGTTGCGTCGTTTCCTCCCCAGACACCCTGGAATTATACATAGATATCACAAGTCACATATGTAAATTTTACATTAGTTGTAAAATTATTATTATTATTATTGTAATGATTTATAATCATCAACCAAATAAGTATTTCCTTTAAATGAAAAAAAAATCCCTGCAAATGAAATAAATTATACCCGAAGAGGCAAATGACGGCAGCGCCGCGCACGAACATTTTTTCTAAATTAAATGAATGCGCGGAGGAATGGGAAGCATAACATCAACATTTGAAAAACCACCAAATTTTTAAAAAATTTCCAAAAGTTTAGGAATAATTTGAAACAACAATGAACAAAATCGGACCAGGGGTTTGCTTAATTCCAGAATTTTAGTAATCGTGCATCTCAGTTTAATGAAAAAAGAGCATGTAGACGCCATTGTTGCCGAGAAGAAGCAAATTACGAATAGTGTTTTTCATAAATAGTAAGAGAACGCCTAAAGGGATCGGGTTAAGATTTGGCAGAACAAAAAAGCAAAAATTATAGAAATTTTTGAGAGTAGTCACAATTTTGGAGGACGCTTAGGAGGCGAAATCAAAATTAAGTGTTAAAATTGTTATTTAGAAAAGACATGAAACAAGAGACACATTGTCGTGACGTCATGATTAGACGAGCGGCGAATTGTAATATTTTATTTAAATAAGGCGCTGAGAGGTGAAGACACTATGACAATTATCAGAGAAATTTCGGACATAATATAGAGGCAATGATAAGGCAGGTAAACGTTAATAAATGAAAAGAAGAAATACTTTTCATTATTATGTTCGGCGCATTATGCGGGTGATCTGCTTTTGTTGGCGGAAAAACCATATAAGCTGAGGACAACAATGCCCAAAGAGAGAAAGTTTCGAGCCGTGTGGGAACGAGAGGTCCGTGTTAGACGCTGCAGTTTTATGATTGTTTGGAATTTATAGTTTGAAAAGCAGTTTATTTTTATCTTAATGGCGCACGAACTTTATAAAAAAACGTGCACTTGTATTGGTAAATAGTGGCGCATAATTAGTAAAATAGTGGCAATGAGGGATAATAGTTTCTTTTGTGATCGCGGCCTGAAGCAGTAGTAGGCGGAGATTTTGTATCGTGTTTAAAAACACCAATTTTACGCGATCTCGTCTAAATATTGAAGGGAAGTGCAAGCGACACAATTGATTTATTGTGGTGCTGCAAAAATGCATTTCTGTCCATGATCAAGTCATGTTAAATTGGTACAAATTAAAAGTCAATAAGTTGGTATTGCAGAATGCGCATTCGGTGTGAATGAGATTGTTTTTGTATAGTTGCAGAGTGAATGTTTTTTCTTTGTTTTTATGTCAAGTGAATTTTTTTATGTATGCCATTGAACGGTATTTTTTTTTTTTTGGTTATGTGTTCATTGTTGGTGTTGTAAGAACGAGAGAATCAGTTAGTCATGATAAAATAAATCAAGATGAACACAATCGTGTTTATCGATAAAACCCTTTCAATGACGTGTTGTGATTTATGGTAGTTAGACGCTGACCCACGCGCGCGTTGCACGAGTATTTCGTTTCGAACCCTGTACAGGGCCCATCACAAATAAACGACCCCATAAATCTTCAGAATTACGAAAAGTTAGCTAGCAAACGGGCCATTAAGGTATTTAATAGAGGGAGGAGACGATTTTGTTACATTGGCGCCCAATATATTAGCGCATATAATAATAGTGGAAGGAGTCAAATTGTTAAATTGACAGCCCAACGAGAGGAATAAATGGAATTTGTCACATTAGCAACACAACGCGAGGTGTGAATAGGCTTGGGGGAACGGAACGCCCTATGCTGCCAATGTTAAATTAAGCTATATTTAACTTTTTAACATTTTTTTAAAAAGTTTTCCACCTACAATTATAAAATTTTGTGAGGTTCAAAATGGAACCTTCCTTGTTAGCTGGATGCTATTTTAAAGATAAAATTAATTAAATTTTTAAAGATATACATTTTTTAAATTTCATAACAAGTTTTTGAAGCATTTTTCAGTTTTCAATAGCTAATAAAACTTTTTATATTGTACATAACGTTCCATAACAGCATCAGCATGTGAAATATACTTGTATCAACATATCCTAAAAGTTTTATTACAATAGCATTACTCAAACCTGAGAAAATGTTCCTTATGTACTGAAAAAGTAAACTTATGAGAATTCAGCTTTAAAGTTGAGACATCAAAACAAGCCAGCACCATAGCTAGGTTCATTAGCATCAACTTCATTTTCTATAAGCAATTTTCTCTTGATGCCCCTTTTATATTCTTTGGCTCTTTTAGTGAGTCTTAAAAGTTTGTTTTCAGCATTCCTTAATCTAGAGGTGTCGATTCGAGACATGGAGGTGCAGGCAAATTCATTAGACCACAGAACATATCACCCCCAGCTTTCCCTTTTCCAATGGACTTGAGGCTATAAACCAGTCTCACATTTATATTAAGAATGTCATTATTTTCAATTTTTATACCATTTGAAGTCCTAAAATTTTCTGTATGTTTACAATCTTTACAAACTAATTCCATATCCGCAGCAAGTCCCACATGTCTATGTACATTTAAATCCAACCCACTCGAGGCACACTGCGGAATTGCTGTTGACATTCAGTAATTTTCTCTGAGAAGAATTTGGCGTTCCAACACTGTTGATGTTAGAGGGAGGTGGCGTTGAAACACATTCTTCCACAACACTTTTCACAACACCCTTCCTCTTTTGCCAAGGCACGCGGTTTTTAAACACTTTATTGCTAAATCGAGGCATTGTCAAAGCCGATTACCGCCAAAACAAACACGCAAAAACACCTCACAACAAACGCACCTGTAGACTCACATATACTTCGCACAACAAAACAAACAAATGAATAACGTAGAACGTTCTCAAGACGCCTAGCTAGTGCAGGTTCGCCAACTAATGAACACACAAGTGTCACTGGCGGCAAATTTAAAAGTAATATTGTTCGGAAAATCTAATTGAATGTCAAACTTTGACAGCTAACCCAGACGCCATATTAATTTAAAAGGACAAGGAATCTCGCCGTCAGAACTCGAAAAAAAATTAAAATAATATAATTCTAGACAAGATATTAAAATAAATCAAATATCAAATTGCGCAGAAAACGTGGAAGAATTTAAAATAAATAAAAACAAAAAAAAATCATTTTTTTACCATATACCCTTTCTGTTCCCCCTTAATTAATTCGCCACAGTGGCGCACCAACGGGAGGCTGGAATAGGCTATTAACTCACCACACAGGCGCACCAACGTGAGGTTGGAAGAAGGCAATAATGAATTTTGTTACATTATTATTATTATTATTATTATTATTATTATTATTATTATTATTATTAACATACATTTGCCTGTTCCTCAATTTCAAAATGCTGTTGAATATGTGCATACCATCTATATATTTAAAAAAATAAGGTATTCTGCCATGGCTTCGTTTAGAGCTTCTACGGAACCGATTGTTGTATTTTTTCTTTTAAATGAAATAATATGATCCCTAGATGTGTTATCAGATATTGTTTGTGTTGATTCACCAACATTTACGGTGTAAATTAATTAATTAAATCATTCTTTAATAGTACGCTTATCAATAGTCAATTGTTTTCTTTCAAAGGGTGGCAGTATCAAAATCGATATACATGAGTCCATAGATGTGAGTCCACGCTGCTTGATGTTTTGTTTTGATTGTTGAGATTTGTTTACAATTCGTCAAGGTTTTGTTTCAGTGTAATAATTGCATTGTGGTGTTGACAGTTTGCATGTATTTGCTTCTGTGGTGTATTTTGTAGAGAACATTCGCACAGTGGGTTTTGCTCGGTTGTAATACTTAAGTGAAGTTGTTTACAGGTAATGTCGAATTCCGAATCATTGTTCACGCGCCCCAAAAGAGGCAAACGTACATTAACTGAACGCAGGGAAAGAGAAAGTCAGCGTAGGTGTCGTGATAGTGAGGTCATTTCGTTTTCTATTGGGTCATTGTCTATGAAATGTGAGTTTTGTTCTGCTTTGTACTTTCCATGTGAGAGAAATTCTGCAAACGATTTACTCTGTATTGCTTAAATGGGAAAATAAGTATACCTCCGAGCAATATGCCAGAAGAAATCAAACAGTTGTTTATAGGAGATGATGCCACATCAAAAAACTTTAGAAATAATATCCTTCAGTATAATAGTGCTATATAATTTGTGCCGATATTGCATTGCCATCTGGTCATGGGCCATACGTGTTCAAAATTTTGGGAACACATCACAGAATATCTTCTTTATACCCTCAAGATCCAAACAATGCAATATATTGTAAACATTAGTCTGGGTACAGTATTTTACATTTATCTCAGATCTCACCGTCAAATATTGACGGGTTCTCACTAGTTCATTGTAAAATTGCTTTGATTATGAATTTAGTAAGAAGTTACTTTTGAGAAGAGCCTTGTAACTTTTCGTGTCATCTGTGTACAATTTTTTAAAATTTAGTTATTTCTGCTTGTGTAGGGCTTTTCTCACACAGAGAATTATTATTTATGATTGTATTGTCTATTTGAAGTGCTATGGTGATGAATAGAAGTGGGGCATGTTGCGTTTCAATTGACATTATGGTTCTGTGTGTGGATAACATGGGAAGGCCAGAATTTTAAATTATCGAAAGTATCTTGTATGTGAGATCCACGGCTCAATTTGTGCTACAGTTCTAATAAATTTATTTTTGAAGTTTTAAAATTTGTTCCACCTGAAATTTCCTCGCATTTTTCCACAAACCTATTATAGAGCAGAGTAGTAGATTTTACTGTGAAAGAGTTTCCATGTTAGTCATGAAATAGTTTGCATGGTTGACAGCTACCTGAATTGTATTCTCTCTCTATTAACTCCTATGAATTCCTAACAGCCACTTCATTTCACTTTTTAGAGACGGTTACAAAAACATAAAATTAATTTCAAGAAAGAACAATGAATGTCTCCATCCTTAAAGGTACCTTTTAGAACCACTGCCCAAAATATCAATTCATTATTTTATTTATTTATTTTACGTCAAAAATCAGTTAAAACTGCGTATGACGTTTATAGATACCAATAACACTGTATCTAATTTTAGATGCAATAACAATGATAATCATACTGTACACTAATTATGCTCATTATGTATGGGTTAGCTCAGTTATTTTCTTGTGTTCTAAGAAAATCAATGGAATTAACAATCAATACCTGTAACTTGTATTTCATATAATTAGTTTCTCGTATACGTACGTGTATACAAAGTAATATACGTAGTATATAGAAAGTTAAGTAATGCTGCGGAAAATCGATTTCGAGATTTTAACGGAAATACATTTTGGGGTCCCCTGATGACGAAAAGGTGTTGTTTTTTGTTTGTTTTTTCTTCAAAATGTCCGTCCGTCTGTATGTGAACAACACTAGCGCCCGAACTATTCCTACGATTTTTTTCAAAGTGAATAAACCCCTGTAGATCAACCAACCCTAAGTCGAAGATCTGCAATTTTGAGAAACATTCATTAATTTTTGAGGGTACTTTACATGAACATAATCGAAATTTTCACAAAAATTGTTCCATTATTTTTCTCCTAAATTTCTTGTAAAAATAGAGTAAAATACACTTAAAAACTTGCTTAGGTCCGATTTTCATGGTTAACTCTGAATTTTCGAAAATTACAAAAGTTTGATTTTTTCGGCGTCTTCCTACAACTACAAAGTTGAAGATGGAGATTTTTCCTTCAAATGAAATTTCTTCTCCCTACTTAGTTCTTTCAATAAGGTCAGGTGCATTTTTTTGAAACGTTTAGTAGTTTTCGCACAATATTGTGTGCGATATGTGCAATTAAAAAAAAACGACAAAAACAAGATTTTCTCAAAAACGGTTCCAAATTTTTTCTTTAAACTTTTGGTCAGAATAGTGCTAAATGTACCCTATAAGATGACAAAAACACCATATTGCCCTATTCTTTTGTTTTAAAAAATTACAAAAATAGTTTTTCCATTTTTACTTATCATGGTTAATATTTACATTAGTGACGATTTGTTCACTATATTATATTGATGAGTACATGTGCTTTATATGTCATATATAATTTTTTGAAAACTCAACAGTTTTCTGTGAAAATTAGTTCAAATTTTCTCCTTTTGAAAAACGCTCAAATGCGATTTTCTTAAAAATGGCTCCGAATTTTTTCTTTTAACTCTTCCAACGGATAGTTCTTATTACACTGTTTAGTATGACGTAAAGTTCATTTTCAGGTATCCTTCTGTTGTTTAAAAAATTACACATTTAATTTCTTTGAAATATCTCTCACGCCGTCAATTTGCACATTTCCATCGATTTGTATACATTATTGCATTTGTGAGTGAAAGTTCTTCAAATGTTTTGAGTTGGTTTTGCGAAAAGTCAATAGATTCTTGTGAAAAATAGCTTTAAATTTCGCATTTACATTAACGCTTAAACGCCATTTTCTTAATAACGGCTCTAAATTTTTCAATGAAAATTGCTATTTCGGACGATATTTTACTCTTCTTTAATATTCCTGAAGTAATATTTTGGTTCTACTATTACTAAACCGAAAAGTTGAGAAATTTTCAAAATAAAAATATTTTGGCCGGGGATAGATGGCAGCTGGCACGAGGATTTGGTAAGAAGGTAAATCTAGTCCTCACCAAGGAAATTAGAAAGCTTTACTACGAGAAAGTCTGTGCACCACTGTTTAAATGATTGAAATAACATTATTTATTTTTTTATTTATTACATTTCCATACATACATAATACGTTGTAGCTTAATACATTTTTTCGTTGTTGGAATACAAGTATGTAACAATAAATCATTTATTTCAATAATTAAAATTATTTGAAATACAATTTACTGGTATTGATTGTTTATTCCACTGATTGTCTTCAAAGAAAAGATACCTAAAATAACTGAACAATGGTAATCATCGTCATTACAATAATAGTATCAGTTCACATTTCACAATCATGTGCTGTGATTTTCAAAGAAGACCAACCATTTATTCTCAGATGTTTTTTCAAACATCAATAAGTTTGCCTGACACCCTTCAGATATATTCAAAGAATATTCTTCAAGAATTACAGTTGCTTCCCTCCACATTTTTTCATAATCATCTGAAAATTTAATACGTTCAAAAAAAGTTTTAATTCTTTCTGTTATGTGGTAAAATGTACTTAATGAAGCTTGTAATTCCCTATAATTAAAAAACATCAAATAATAATATTAATTAACAAATAGACAATAAGCATCGTAAACATTTATCATACCAATATGAGGATTACCATACCAATTACAGTATGAGGATGACAGTGGTCACATACGTTTACTGAACGGGCATTGTGTTCAAAACCATAGAGTAAAGATGTATATAGAGGGCTCATGAGGCTTGTTTCGAGCTACCTCCTTTGAATAGTTTCCCGTCCGCCGATAGAAAGCGCCAACGTCGCGAAGTGTGAAGGGAAGAACAGGGCTGGCTGTTGGTGGAGGGTATTTGTAGGAGATATCGCGTCGTGCAGAGGGACACGAAAAGGGGGAATTGTATCCATGCCCACGGGAGGCTCTCGGGTGGGTCGGCCGACCCAGCTGGACCCGCTACATGCCCCCATCCCTTCAGCCTCCGAGCTTCCCAGGCGACTTCGGGGTCTTCCTGACGAACGAAGACCGGCATTTGCCTCCAGTTCAATCGAATGGTAGAAAATAAGAGAAAGTTTTGGTGTAGTTTTGATATTTGGTTCCTATATTTTTTGGGGTCGCTAAACACGAATATCAGGTTTGCCAAGAGAAGTTTTGTCTAGAAATACGTTTTTTAAGCAAAAAATACGTAAATACCACACCTTTTGTCAGTTTTTTCAAAATAACTCAAAAGCCATCCATTTTTCGTAAGTAATGGTCCTATACACAATGAAAGAAGATAAAAATTACCTTCATTTAATGTCCGTAAGAATTGTTTCTCCGATAAACGATTTAGCCGTGAGAACACCACGAAATTTGGTGATGTAAGCGAAACACATGAAAAACGGGAATTATCCTATTTTATCTCAATATAACTTAAAAACTATCAATTTTTCGTAAGTATTAACCGGATATGAAATGAAGGAGGTTAAAATTGCCTACAATGTGTTTGTACAATTTTCTTCTAGGATCAATGGTATTGCCGTTAGTGTGCAAAATATCCCTGAATGTTACTGTGAAAATGGAACTCCACTTAACCTCCTTCACTACATTTATATCCAATGAAGTTGTATGCAGATAAATACAGCGCCGTGTGAATCTGTTTACATTTTAATTGGAAAAAGGAAAGTAGGTAATAAAGCGCAAGAAAAAATTAATATTTTGGAAGTCGAACGTGCCTTCAGCGATGCGTAGGTTCTGAAGGCCCTAGTTTTTATAGACACACACACACACACACACACACACACACACACACACACACACATATATATATATATATATATATATATATATATATATATATATATATATATATATATATATTTACCGGATAACTTTTAAGTTATTTTGAAAAATCTTAAATAAAAGTACTATTTTGTTCATATTTTTGGCTTTAAAAAGTTGTTTCCGCGCAAAGTTATTGATGACAAACCTGAACACTCGTTAGAGCATTCTAACTACTAACATAGAAGCAATTCAGTGTCCAAGTTCAATACGTAATCAATGACGGGTTTTTATCTCATACTAGCTGAAGTACCCAGCGTTGCTCGGGTATTTATTACAGTAAATTATTTTATATAAAGAGTAATTCAGTCTTTTCATGCCCTGCGGCGGGACCTACCTCTATCTCTTCCAATGAATTCCTTCTCCGCCCTACTCCCTGCCATGCTCTGCCCGGCCACGCCATGATAGCTGTCTTCTCTTGACCCCCATTTGAAAATTACCCCATTAGAAGTTCCAGCTTCTAAATATTCACTTTATAATTAAAAGCAATGAACAAATCATAACTACAAAATAAAATACTTGTAAACTCACATATATAATTTTTGTGGAGTTTTATATAATATTCCAACACTATCAATAAATTTTTCACGTAAAACTTATCCTATTTTTATATTTTTTCTTCTATTGTATTCATAAAGAAAGTTTTGAAATTGATCTGTCAACTCGTGACCTTAAAGGGACTTACTGTTTTAAGCTGAGTATAACATGGAGAAGTTCATGCACGGGTACGGTAGTTGGTAGATCCAGAGTAATAGTTATAGATGTCATAACGTAATTAATGAATCTTAATCATAAAAATAAATGAAAATACTTGTATGTATTCTGAAACATAATTACCAGCTTTTATAATTCTGAAGATGACAAAAATATATATGTTTAATGTCCTATGTGCTAGTAACATGTAGTATAAAACTTATTTGTTCAGGTAAATCAATTCATCATGCGACTGATCTATTAGAAAACTAATGATCCACCAACATTACATTATGTGTAAATAATAAATTGTCAATGCACTGAGCCACATAACAAAACAATATTAGCATCATTATTTTATCTCAAGTGATAGAGATTATGGATCCTAAAATATGAATAATAGAAACCAAGAACTCCCAAATATTATTTGCTCGGACAAAAATATTTTTAGACAAATTAATTTTTGCTAATTTTTGTTTTGAAAAATATGAATGAACTCATTCATTGGGAGCAATTGATATGCAAAAGAACTTTACAGATTACTCTTAATATTTAAATGATCTTCCTAAATTACCTGCCACTGCACAGAAATCCATCACATATTGAAGAAAAAATTTTACTGGGTTTACAAAAACATAAATTACTTTTCATTTTTCCAGTTTGTAGAGGAGAGCTGAATAACAGAAACAAAAAAGTCCCATATTGTTTTATTTGCTGAGACAAAATATTTTTAGATAAATTAATTTTTTCCAATTAATTATTGAAAAATATATTTGAATTGATTCATTAAGAGCAAGTGACATGCAAAACTACTGCACAGATTAGTCTTAATATTGTAATGATCATTGCTTAATTACCTACTACTGCACTAAACTACTTCACATACAGAAGAAAAACGTACAACTGCAATTAATATGACAAACAACTGTACAGATTAATCTTAATATGTAAATGATCATTCCTAAATTACACACCACTGTTCAAATATTGAAGAAAAATATTTACTGGATGGAGTGAAAACATATACACATTTAAATGATCTTGGCTGTCCAGGTGACGCCGCGTCGAAGGCTGCCTTCGACGCGGCGTCACGTGGACAGCCAAGATCATTTACATGACTGGCCGCGGAAGCCTACGACTTCACATATACACATTTTCCATTTTATCAATTTGAACCTAATAACTGTGTAAATAGTCAAATTGAGAGTCCTAATGAACAGCTGCCCTACTACTTAGAGAATTATTCATATTTCTTCCCTTCATGCAGTATTATTTTCAATGGGGCGAGTGAGTACTTCAGCAAGTCGATCTTCCCTCTGAGTAGCCGATTCAAAATTTTAGTAGACTGCCTATCTCTTATCATTTGTAATACGTTTTGACAATTGTGACACTCGTTTCGTCAAACAATTCGGTTGTCACAAATTTCTGTAAAAGAAGACGTTGAGATTGTATACGATATCTATATATTGTACATTGTTACATTACTGTATATTCTGTACTGTATATTATTGTACATTTTGCTATCTCAACCTACCTCAATTATTAAACACTTTCAAACTCACAATGATTTCTTGCCACATTGTGTATAACACGAACAAAGAGCAATGCATGAACATTGACATTCTTTACCACTTCAGACTTTCTTTCAAATGTTCGCACAGGGACATTACATAACCTTATTTAAACTCAAATGAATTTCGTAATAATTCTGGACATTGATGAAATCAGTAGTAGATCTCAGACATCATCCTCTAGTGGCGCGCAGCTAAACTATTGGCATTGATGCATTCTTGAATCTGTGATGTAAAACTAGGCAAAAAATGTCCAGAAAAGTAATTATTTTGAAAATATATTGCAGTTTATGTTTGTAATAGCCTATAGTACTCCAGGCCTTTAGAGGATGTTAGCACAAAAGTTTCGTCGGCATTGGCTCAGTAGATTCAGAGATTACCGCGCTGGAAGACAACGCACTTCTGTCTTTATATATTTAGTATAGATATAGATATAGTAATAGATATAGATAGATATAGATATAGATAGACAAGAAACACGAGTATATCCGTGACAATTACGTTGATTATGTGTCAAAATATCTATCACAAGCATATCTCCTTAGATGTTTTTATTGTTACTCTGAAGTGCTAAGCGAATTAAAATGTCTAAAAAAATGTGCGTACATACTGTTAGACAACACAATGATTCATATGACATGGAAAGAAAATTTTCTTGCTACCACGAATAATGAAAGTCGGTTAATAGCAATGTTGATTACAAAAATTTTATCAGCAGAAATGGCTTGCAAACAAGCGAAGGAAGACGTGGACACTCCGATAATGAACACAGTTTTGTTATTAGATCCAACTAATGAGACTGATTGAAGTTGGTGAGGATGTAAGGGATCTATTTATTTATTTATTTATTTATTTTATGTAAAAAAAACAGTTAAAAACTGCGTATGACGTGCTATGGGGAAAAGTGAATTGTGTGCACATTTTCAAAATTCTGTGATCCCTACAATAAGTCATATACTACTTAAATTTTGAATTTTAAAAGGGAGAAAAAAAAACAAAAAAACTCCCATGTAATAAAATCTATTTTCAAGGATAAATAAGCAATAAATTTTGAATTTTGAAAGGGAGAAAAAAACAAACAAAAAACTCCCATGTAATAAAATCTATTTTCAAGGATAAATAAGCTATAAATTGTGGCTCTTATTACTTCCTGCCGCGACAGCATGGAAACGATAATTTGAATAATTGTATTTCCCACTGAATTCTAGAAGACGTGCACAGAAAATGAAGTTACATTTATGTCCAGAAGCAAAACAAGGGGCCATCTCAGCATTTGCTCAATGGATCAGGGAAACTGGACGAAAAACCTGATCGAGATGGGGGTCATTGACCCGGAGGCTGTAGTACAATACTTGTTACAGGTTGTTTATACACATTTTTACAGTCCAAATGGTAAATAATGCATTATGTATCATTGTGAAAATTAATGTGACTTTTCTTGTGATGCTCAGTATAGTCTCTAATTGTATAGAAACAGTTATGCAGCAGAAACGATTTCACTTGGGATTTAAACTTTTCTATCGAATTTAATCGTTTAATGTCGTCTGGCAAAGTGTTGTAAAATAACGTACATGTATTGTATGTGAATTTTTTGTATTGAGCTGTTGATACTGTCACCTGATGAATATGATTTCTACGTCGAGTGTTTTAGTAATCGACATCGGCATTTTCTGAAAATATATTCCCGCCCTTAAGCAAGTCATTTTTGACAAAAACAACTGATTCGTAAATAAACAGACAAGGTAATGGTAAAATCCCTAGATTAATGAAGAGAGGCTTACATGAATCACGTGGGTGGGATTTGGTTATTATTCGTACGATTCGTTTTTGTATTCTAGTAGTCTGGGTGCTATAAGATGTATTTCCCCAGAATATTATGCCATATCTCAGGCGGGAATGAACATTCGCGAAGTATACACAACGAGCAGTATGAAGGCTGACTGAATTTGCAAGAATTCTGAACGCGTAGCATAATGAATTTAATTTTGTGTTCAATTCATTTAAATGGACGTTCCATTTAAGGTTTGACTGAATTGAGAGACCTAAAAATTTTGTTGCCTTAACATCAGTCAATGGTACACTGTTCATTTTCAATGGAGCACAGAATTGTTTATTTGAAATGGAAAACTGCATTAAAACCGTTTTCTTTTCGTTTACTATTAATTTGTTATTTCGGAACCAATTTGAAACATCTGATATTGTACTATTTACGGTTTCTTTATTGCAAAGGATGTTCGTATCATCCGCAAAGAGAACCGTTCTTCCGTTTCGAATCGTCGAGGGCATATCGTTTACGTAAAGTAGGAACAGAATAGGGCCTAAAATCGATCCTTGAGGAACTCCACATGCAACGGGCAAAGAGTCGGAAAGGTGCGTACGTAATGTTCCATCGTTCCAGTAAGGTATTTCAACTTTCTGAGATCGTTGTTTAAGGTACGAACATAACCAATCTAGAGCAATACCACGGATTCCATATGAAGGTAATTTTGAAAGTAAAATGTCATGATCAATGATGTCAAAAGCTTTTGAGAGATCTAAAAATAATCCAATAGGTGCCTCGTTTTGATCTAATGATGAAGCGACATCTTTAAGAAAAGAAAATATAGCTGTTTCCGTTGATTTTGATTTTCTAAATCCATGTTGGCAATCTGAAAGCGCGTCGTGTTTAGTGAGAAAGGTTTCCATTCGTACGTAAAAAAGTCTCTCTAATATTTTTGAAAAACTGATAGAAGAGAAATGGGCCGATAATTTTGAATTTCATTTTTGTTGCCTTTTCTGAAGAGCAGCTTAATTTTAGCTGTTTTGAAAATATCTGGAAACGTTCCAGTGCTTAAAGATGCATGAAATATGTGAGTTAACGGGTGTATAATGGCATACGCACAAGTCTTTAACAAAGAATCTGGGAATTCATCTAAACCGGACGAATATTTATTTTTTAGTTTACCGATTATTTTGAGAATTTCATAGGAAGAAGTTTCGGAAACGAACATTGTGTCTAAAATTTTGGGTGAACTGTCTGTTTTTGAATTTTGTGCCTGAAGACCCTGAGTGAGATCGGCAGCAATTCTCGAAAAGTATTGGTTAAAGAGACTAGCCACTGTTGCCGGATCGTTCACATTTGTATCGTTGTATTTTAAAACAACATTCTTTACAGGGTTTCTAGTTGATTTGGTCGTATTTTTTATTATATTCCACATTGCTTTTGTTTTGTTATTTGAGTTCAAAATACAACAACAGAAGAACAACAAAGTTTCTTCACCCGATTGCTGCCATAAGTGAAACATTTACCGATAACTTTGTTTCTCCCAACCAATAAGTGATTACGAAATCTCGGTGTAGGCCAAGTACGGAATAATGAACTTTGCTTTACAGAAATTTGGACGGAAATATGCTTTACAGAACATTGGTTATCTCCTAATGAACTTAGCATTTTTCAAATTCCAAACTTTTACCTCGCAGGCTTTTATTACAGAGAGAGAGAATCGCACAAAGGTCCTACGTATGGGGGTTCTTGTATTTACGTTAGAAATAATATTGATTCTATATCCTTGGCGAAATTAAATGTGTATTCCATTGAAAATATTTTCGAAATTTCTGTTGTACATCTTCACTAAAAGTGATAATACTTTGCATCTACAGACCTCCAACAGAGAGAACTGCAGATTATATTTTGTTCTTAGAAAACCTGGAGATAATACTTAAAAAAGTCAGCAATCGCTCGTTTTAATCCATTGTTGTATGCGGAGATTTTAACATTGATTTTCTGATCTACAATTAATGTACCTACACGGATCACACAAAATTCGATGAAGGCAATTGATCAAATTATAATTAACAAAACTACTACTCGATATGAAGTTGAAACAAAACATTTAGGATACAGTGATAACGATGCACAAATTCTTACCATTATAAGAAGTGCGATCACTGACACAATAAATAATACATGTATGACTAATGAGATATTTATTTATTTATTTATTTTATGTCAAAAAACAGTAAAAACTGCGTATGACGTGCTATGGGGGAAAGTGAATTGTGTGCACATTTTCAAAATTCTGTGATCCCTACACTGTCATGTACTACTTGAATTTTGAAAAAAAAAAGAAAAAAACTAGATTGTTTACATAAAGTAAAATAAAATTATTCATTTATTACTTGATGCAGGAGTCATGGGAAGCGGTTTATAATACTGTTGATACAAACGACAAATATAATTATTTTGGCTACGCAGCCCAGCACTCAGTCGGTCGTTGCCATGAGGAGGGTGGGGGAAGGGTGGGAGGTAGCGGCGACAAATCCAGCGGCCTCAAGGCGGCGGCGGCGTATGCGGCGGAGAAGGCGGCGGCCACAAGGCGACGGCGCAGGCTGCGGCGAAGGCAGATAGGCTGGTGATGGGTCGCTCGGTTCGGCACGGCGTCGATTCCCGACTCGGTCAAACCCGAAGGCAACCGTAGAGCGGGACGCCGGCGATCACTACCGCACTCACGAAGAGCGGGAAACGAGCGACCACTTCTTAGGCCGGGCCCGGTCTTATATACCGACGGGCCAGTCCATCCCCGGCGTCAGCGGGGGTGGCGTTGCCTTTGTTGGTGGGCACCTACAGGGGTGCGGGGGGTGGGGGTGGCGAACGGTCGGCCTGAACATCTGGTCGCCAGACCAGCGCGGCCCGAGCGGAGGGCGGGCGGTGAGGGGCGCAAGACGGCGTCGCCTCACCACATCACCCCGCCCGTAAACAGCCGCAGGGGGGGGGGTCATTTTGGAAACGCGACTGAGTACTGTGCTGCTATTCCATACAAATACTATACAACTACACAGTACAACACAAATACAAATACTAAACTACTACACAATACAACACAAATATACACTATACAAATTTTATACAAATACTATACTAACGCATATTACATATTTACAACAAGAGACACAAAACACAATCTACATTAAAAAATGGCATGAGACCTACGACTGGTAATATCGACAGTTCAAAAATGTCTTTGAGTCTTTTTGGCATCCCCTTGAATTTTTATTTACAGGCTAGATCACTTTTTTTTCCTTTCCTTTGCATTTAGCACTTAGCACATCTCCCATTTTACGTTCACCCCCCCCCCACACGAACACACATAGGTAGGCGGCTTCAGGCAGTGTCCGCAGCCTAGATGGTGTATGGCAGCCGGTCGGGCGCCATCCGCCCCTTTCACACACGCTCGCCTCCAGGTGGGGGCGCAGGTTGGGTCCGTGCGTCGACGGCGCACGGGATCTCGCCCGCCCGTCATCAGTGCCCGCACCTCCCGCAAGCAGTGCCGACGTGGGAGCCGAAAGGCGCTGGCGAAGCTGCGAGGCGCCATGGTAGCGACGCTGTGGCCGCGCTCTGCGGTAGATTCTCCTCCTCGCCCCTCCGCCGATGCGCGCGAAGGCGGCCGGCGCGCAGTCACCGCCTCTGGCGCAGCCGGGGGCGGCCGCCGCTCCTCCTGCGAAGCGCCGCTGTCTCCGGCCTGGCGGTGTCGGGATCGAGTCCAGCCTCTCCCGTCCGGCAGGGCCCCAGGGCTCTCAGGCTCAGCACCTGCCCGGGGCCAGCCGGTTGCGCCCTTCCAGGGTCCCGGACGTAGGGCTGAAGGAGCCCTGGCTAGTCTCTTTAACCAATATTTTTCGAGAATTGCTGCCGATCTCACTCAGGGTCTTCAGCCACAAAATTCCAAAACCGACAATTCACTCAAAATTTTAGACACGATGTTCGTTTCCGAAACTTCTTCCTATGAAATTCTCAAAATAATCGGTAAACCAAAAAATAAATATTCGTCCGGTTTAGATGAATTCCCGGATTCTTTATTAAAAACCTGTGCGTATGCCATTATACACCCGTTAACTCACATATTTAATTCATCGTTATGCACCGGAACGTTTCCAGACATTTTCAAAACAGCTAAAATTAAGCCGCTCTTCAAAAAAGGCAACAAAAATGAAATTAAAAATGATCGACCCATTTCTCTTCTATCAGTTTTTTCAAAAATATTAGAGAGACTTTTTGACGTACGAAAGGAAACCTTTCTCAGTAAACATGACGCGCTTTCAGATTGCCAACATGAATTTAGAAAATCAAAATCAACGGAAACAGCTATATTTTCTTTTCTTAAAGCTGCCGCCTCATTATTGAATCAAAACGAGGCACCTATTTGATTATTTTTAGATCTCTCAAAAGCGGTAGGTCGTTATGCGTAGGGCAACACCCCGTCATGTGTTCCCTAGCTGTAAATGCCGTAGAAAGATCTTGCGAGTAACAGTTTCAATGATTTGAAAATGCCGCCACAGGGTACTGGAGGAGAGATATCGGTAGTGGGGGCAAATGGGCGACCTGTGCGCACTCTATTCGTACACCACTTTCTGCGGAACTGAAAATTCGACGGTGGCGCCATCTCTGAATGGGACACCATTTCTGGGTACACTCTCGGCTGCCCGCAGTGAGCCGTTTATACCTCTTTAGTCTATGTCAATACCCACAATACCGTTTAGTTTAACTGAATATAAAATGGCGGCACCGGTGGCGCAAAGGAATGCGCTATAGAACGATTTTCCTAAGGATATGCCAAAGTGACAGCTAGTGCTGGCAGCATAACTGAAGGTTCTGTGGTCGTTGTGCCCTGGAGCCCATTAGACTCCCTTCCTGCATTCGTTCGTTTGCAGTTGGCTAACGTGCCAATGGCTTCGACGCTTCCTTTTGTGATGTCCTCGGCCGACAAAATATATAGTGCGCCGCAAGAAATAATTGAAATTAGGAAGTGCATTGTTATGTGCTCTTTTATAAAAATTCTTTTTTCTATAAAAATTACATTACATTTACTTTTTATGTGATAAATATTATCTTTATTTTAAAAATGAGACTTGAATGCGAGAGGCATACCGGTGCACGTGTTTCCGGCTTAAAACCTTTTGTCTTTCTATTTACATTCGTGGCAGTTTTCTTTTACTGATTGTGAGAACGTGTTAAGAGATTTTCCACATACGTAATTAAATTTAAATATTTCCCCGGCCCGCGTACGTGCATACACCTGAGCGAAGCTCTTGGACTTCTGTATACTGATGTTTCCAAATACTTTACGAAAAAGCGTGGCTGAACAGCTGTCGCGGCGGAGGGATACTTCTCTGAATACACATGCGATGTTCACTTGTTATGCGAACTGTCACTTTGTCTCATCCTTAGGAAAGTCCTTCTATGCTCTGTATCCAGGGACTCTAGAACTAGCCTCACACAAGCTTCAATTGGGACATGGAGTGAACACACCTATATTTCTTACACCGTGGCTCTGTATCTTCTGGTTCCCTTTGTCCCAGTCCACTATTGGACACAACTTAGTTATCGTGAAAATACTACTTCATTTTAGAGAAAAAAGAACATGACAGTGCGAGAAATCTCACTGCGAAAATCTCCAAAGAAGAATGATAACAATGTTTTAAAAGAAAATCGACACTTATGTCGTGTTTTATCCATAAGCTCACGGGTTCTAGCAGCCTGCCGCTTGCCACAGAGGCGACGGTGCTGCCCTCCGGACTATGAAAAGTCACTTTTTCTGGACATCTTGAAGATAATAAAATTCTCAGGTGCCATCATGGTGGAAATAACAAGGTGTAGCGGTGCGCATGCCGCCGCCGACTGTGGACCAATAATATTATATCCCACCAACTGTGCGCCAAATTCAAATTATCCACGCAGGCGCGGACATTTGAAAATTATTTAAAATAACGATATTTGTTATTAAAATTACTCGTTTAATTTAGTGAAGACCTTCAATATTAGTTCATTGGTGATATTCATGAAATGCTCGCAGTTTAAATATTTCAGGTCTTGTATACAAAAAGTGTGAACAAATACAATGACCTGACCTAACCTACAATATTTGACCACGTTATTATAATAACTTTTCTATTTCGTTTCTTTTAAACTTATGTTTTCTACTATTTGGGGGGATGTGTTCCACACGTTGGTCACTCTTTATTTATGGGCGTTTTGAGACAATTTGTCCCTGAATAAGTACTGAAGAAATAATCTGAAGGTACAAAAATAATCTTGCTTCTTGCAATGTTCAACATTTACTTTTGAAAGAGTTGTATCTTCCAGTAAATCTAATTTGCCGTTTTTATGTAGTCAAGGAAAATATAATGGTTTACTTCCTTTTTCTAAAGATTTGTCATGAGAGGAATCAATGGGCGGCATTGAGTTCGGTCTAACTTTCATATCGAAGATAACTAGAATAATAACAATAATTAATACCAAAATTACCAGACAATCAGCAGAAATATTAACTTATTTTGGTTAAAGAAATGTGATACGATTTCCTAAATGCCAAGTATAGAAGATGAATGACAGCTATTTTTTGTTCGTGATTTTTGAGTTATTATAGGCTACTATATGTGACCAGGCATAGTAAACAATCAATTTCACTTTTATTTCTATTTTTATAATTCCTCTACATAGTTTCAGATTTGCTTTGATGATTGGTAAGATCGCAAAGAGATGTGAATGACAACTATTGAATTTTAGTGGATAGGACTACTCTATGAAAATCTGTCATACACTTCATAGATTGGAAACAAGCAAGTTATTTAATAATATTAAATATAATTCTATGTTAATGCTATTTATTACTTTATAAAATTTTTGAAATGTTTCAAGTATCTGCAAAGAACATAGAGGAGAAAAAACATATTGTAATAAGGCTTTACACCTTTTTCTAACCAAGGTGGAAATAACCACCATGCAATTTTATATATAATTCATGAACATATAGTATTTGTAATAAAATATGTAATTTTAATTACAATAAAAATTAGGAATCACTTAACAAGGACTCAAAGACAGTATTCTATTGGTGATATTCATGAATTTATTTGTTCACAAATTTTCAGAAATATTTCAACTGTCTAGAGAGAATTTATACAAATGTAATAATTAAATTAAAAATTTAACCCATTGGATATTTTTGAATGCTCAAGTAGACAAAATTTCACCTCATTTTAACTCTTACTTAAAGTGGTAAGACCAAAAAGGAAAGCAGACCTTAAAGGATTAATAGGAATGAATCAAATACAAATATTTATAACCATTCAAAAAAAATTTATTTTAAAAATTCACCATGTTACATTTACCAAATACAAATCACATTTAAATATGTCAATGGCTACTCAGAATGTATACAAAAAAACATCAAATCTAAAAGAATCAAAAGTGGCTAAAAATTAATACATCAAATCTGATAAAATATAGAAAATATATTGGTTTTAACTTTTACTTAAAGTACATTATGAATGCAAATGAAAGTTAACCTTAATGGATCAAGAGGAATATAACAATTTACAAAAAACATTTTTATTTATACCTCAGAATTGCTCCGTAATGAAGACACAAGCTCCTTATATGCAAAGAGAGGTGTCCTCTCACTACAAGATAATAAAATTATGTATTCTATTATCATTTCTTCTCTATTACTAAAGGTATTTAAAATTAAATTATTATGAATAATAATCACAAGTAGTTCAAGTGTATAATAAATAATACTATTCTCTGACCCAGACTTCTCACTTGATTTTTTTGCCAACATTAAGCATTTTGTTGGTACAGACCCAGCAACTAAACGTTTGTTCCCAGGCATCTGCAGTGAATTGTAGTTTTTAAAGCATACACTCTCAAAGTGCTGTTGGCACACTCTACCTGCAGTTTACATTACACTTTTTCAGTTCATTAATTACATACATACTATATTATACATTTTGTTAATTATTATACATGTACATAATAAATTTCAGTACATTAAAATACAAAGTTTTGAGTTTTTATAAGTTAAATTCATTTCTTTATTACTTGAAAATTGATGTAGGGATTTCTTTTGTGTTTTAAGTGACAATACAATCAAATTATTGTATGGCTAAGATTTAGTAAAATAATTTAAACCAATAAAAATTTCCTGCAGTTTTTGTAACTGAAACAAAGTATGATATGTAAAATTTTTGGACATTTTTTACATGTTAGAACAATTTATACATGTTAATAATCTTCATTCTTTATAACTGACCATTTACAATTAAATATTTCACATTTTCATTTCTTTCATCAACAATAACAATTTATCCCAAACACAAAATATAAAAGAATATACAGTCCCTGTCCAGATTATATTCACATATGTACATTCAATAAAGCTATTATAACCACAGAATATTCAATGAAGCTATTATATATTGAACTAAACTGAAGCCACTGGATTTTAATTATTCAAAACGTTTTGAAATTTACCATGATCTGCTTTAAATGTTTCTTCATTCCTCCCACAAGCTTCCATCCACACCTTTCGTAATTGGGGCTCTTTTGGGAAACGGAAATATGTATATTTCCCACCACCTATTGTCCCAGTCCTATTAGAACAATTTTTAACACAGCAGTTTGGCATCTTCAACTCATCATGAAAATAATTTACATTTTCTTAGTATAACACAACAAAATTTTGGTTATAAACAAGTGATTAAATATAAGGCATTATAGGAATTTGATGTATGCTTTTGTAATTATTAAAGCCAAGTCACATAAAATACATAATTGTGATAACTTGGACCACAAATCCACAACATACCTTTCCCACGCCAACAAAACCAGGATCTTCCACTGCTTTCGCACTGCCTTGCCAAACGCGGCCTATCTCTTTCTCAAACGGAAAGCAAATGAACACGTGCGCCAGCCATTTTCGCTTCATCCGTGGGTTTCTGAAAGCGCGTCGTGTTTACTGAGAAAGGTTTCCATTTGTACGTAAAAAAAGTCTAATATGTTTGAAAAAACTGACAGAAGAGAAATAGTCCAATAATTTTTAATTTCGTTTTTGTTGTTTTTTGAAGAGCGGCTTAGTCTTAGTAGTTTTGAAAATATCTGGAAACGTTCCGGTGCATAAGGATGCATTTAATATGTGAGTTAACGGGTGTATAATGGCAGGCGCACAGGTCTTTAACAAAGGATCCGAGTATTCATCTAAACCGGCTGAATATTTATTTTTTAGTTTACCGATTATTTTGAGAATTTCATGGGAAGAAGTTTCGGATACGAACTACGAGTCTAAAATTTTTGGGAAAATGTCTGTTTTGGGGGGGAAATTAGAGCAGGACCGAATCGCATATATATATATATATATATATATATATATATATATATATATATATATATATATATTGTGACGTAACGGGATGCTCGCGCGGCGACGTGGCGTCCGCCGGGCGGAGGGCCGTACTTCAAGGTTTGCAAGATATTTTGATACCTCCTGTAACGGAAGTCGGGGACCGGGGGGGCGGAGTTCTTGCCCTGGCTGCTCCCACGCTTCCCGAAATGGAAACCAACAACACAGAAGTAATATTCCTAGAACAATTCTGAGGATTATAAACAACCAGCTTTTTTTAAAAAAAAAACAAAATCAAATTATTTAATTTGAACAAATAACTTAGTCATTTGGAATGAACATTATCCTTCCATATGATCTGTACAACAATTAAGTGCATCTGCACCAAACACTTCAGAATTGTACATTATTTAACACAATTCCCTTATTTCCAATAAAAATTTACATCCAAATTTGATCAACACACAACAACAGAAATGTAAGCAATTAAATGTAAGCAATGAAATAAACATTCTGTACCATTTTTACAAAAATTGTAAGGAAAAAGAAGATTCAAAATTGACAAAGCTTTTCATTGCTTTTGTTAAATACTCAAGACACTTTGGAGTATCATTCCCCAAACTCTTAAACGATAATACTAGTTCATTGCCATACAAGTAATCATTGCAACATTATGCCTTCCTTACCCTGCAGGGTCACAAAGCAATCCTGTCAAATGCTGATACTACATGCCATGAAATCACATCATACAAATTACAATCAGAAGAAATTCATGGATACACATTTTGCTGAAACATTATAACATTAGAAATAGCTGTGTAACTGTCCTTCCACTCCGCTATTTATATCACAATCTGTGATATTGGACAATCTCCAATAAAATATTGCACTACACAGAGAAACTGCAGTATCTCATCTCTCACTGCCTTCACTCCACTCCTACCGTTCACATCCAACTGGGTTCGCGACACACCTGGTCGACCCTCACCGTACTTCGCTCCCCTTCTTTCTTATTCCCCACTTTCCCCCCTTTCACTACCCCTCCGCTACGGCCGATACTGCCGCCTGGGGGGGGGGAGGAGAAAACCACGAACTGCGCCCTCGCAGGCGCGCGGCCTCCCATACTAACAACAGTGGCGACAGCCCACACCTGGGCTCGGCGTCACATATATATATATATATATATATATATATATATATATATATATATATATATATATATATATTTTATATATATATAGTTTAAAAGTAAAATAAAATTATTCATTATTTACTTGATGCAGGAGTCATGCAACGCGGGAATAACTTAATTTCACTTTTAGTAAACAATCTAGTCATACGTGTAATATTTATTGCGTCAGTGTTCGCGTTTCTTATAATGGTAAGAATTTGTGCATCGTGTTCACTGTATCCTAGATCTTTTGTTTCAACTTCATATCGAGTAGTAGTTTTGTTAATTATAATTTGATCGATTGCCTTCATCGAATTTAGTGTGATACGTGTAGGTGCATTAATTGTAATATCTAAATTGAAGGAATTAATTAATTTGAGAAACTGTTCTTTTTCGCAAGATTCGACCAGAAAATCAGTGTTAAAATCTCCACAAATGACAATAGATTCAAAAGAGCGATTGCTGACTTTGTTTAGTGTTATCCAGTTTTTCTAAGAATAATATATAATCTGTAGCTCTCTATGTTGGAGACCTGTAGATGCAAAGTAATATCACTTTTAGCGAAGGAAGATGTACAACAGAAATTTCGAAAACATTTTCAACGAAATACACATTTAATTCCGTCAAGGAGATAAAATAAATGTTATTTCTAACATAAACTATCTGGGGTCAATGAGGTATCTACCACAATAGTATTAAATGTAATTTTAATATGATCACATATAGCCAGACACGTGTTTCGGGAACACTCTTCCCATCCTCAGTGGTTCTACAATTTTAAGTACATAAACAAATTGCACATGTATCAACGTCAACAAAATCATATATAAACTAGCGAATAATAAAATAATTATTTAAAATTAGTACTTAGTACCAAGTAACACAGATTAAACGCATAAGTTCATGGAAAGTCGTCAAAGTATGACGCCATTTTGATCGTACGCTCTACGAATGCAGACTGCGGGAAGGTCAGGGAGGAAATGAACGGATGGTAAAGCTAGTCAATTAATACATTTATGATGGGGCTGGATTTTACTATGGATTGTTCATTGAGGCATAAAAGGTTGGGATTTTTGTATAATTTTAAGATTTCTACATTTTCCAAAATATTTCTAACATTTATACGTTATTTACGTTATTTCTAACGTAAATACAGGAACCCCCATAGGTATTACCGTTCCCGTTCGCGAGCTATTGTGGAACGGCCCTATTTCAGAACATTGCTGTTGCGTAAGTGTTCTAAATCTGAAGAGTTTTCCTGTACGAATATTTCCTTTGTTCCTTTTTTATTTACAAGAGCATCTTTACACAGACTGAATTGATGTGGTCGTTAGTTGTGTTCTACAGATCGTTTCAGGGCTGTTTGAGACGAGAGCCGGCGAAGTTTTCGGATTTAAACCTTTCGAAAGGGTGGAGTGTAATTCACTGCCCCCCAACACTGTTTAGGGTTAGTTTTGTAAAGAAATGGCTGAAGTCTTCGTAGGATAAAAGTTGAAATATTATATTAGGTAATATAGAGTAATATTCGGTAAAATATGATCATAAAAGTACCTGATTTTGTAACACCATTTTAATAATACAGTATCATTGTGACGAATCTACAAAAGTAATTTGGTATATTCAAGTGTTTCTTATTTCTACCACCAAATTCGAATCTGTAATAACAAATGAAGCATTCTATTGAAATGTTATAAATCGAGAGAGCATAAACAACTGATGTTGATTATATCAAAACTTAAGGTATATTGATTTGTTCAGTCGGGAATTAAATTTCCGACGCTCGAAATTACCCACTGCATTCCCAGTGGCAGTTCATTTTCAGCTTTTCGCCACACTTGTCGCACTATTAAACGTACATTTTAAATTGCCTCCCTTTACAAACCTGCTTGGTGGTCTGTGTAAAGGTCGCGTACGACCGTGGAAATAATTAGCTTGAAGAGGATGAGCGAGTCCGACCGCGATGTTGCAATGGGAGAGCAAGCGCAGTGGCAGAGGGCTGCTATGGGCGGCGAGGGCCTGCTTCAGGGTGACGAGGCCGGGTTTCGAACCCTGGGACTGGCAATGGATGGGGCGCAGGACGGGTGGGGCGGGCGCGGCCCGGAGGCCGGGCTTCGAGCCCTGGGGCTAGCGCTGGCGGTGGTGTTGTGGGGGGCGTGGGCGGGGGCGGAGGCGCGGGGCGTGTGTGTGCCGTGGGAGGGGGCGGGGTCGCGGGCGGGTGGGGAAGGCGGCGGGGCGCGGGGGCGGGGCTTCGAGCCCTGGGACTGGCGCTGGCGGTGGCGCTGTGGGGGGCGTGGGCGGGGGCAGAGGCGCGGGGCGTGTGTGTGCCGCGGGAGGGGGCGGGGCCGCCCGTGGCGGGCGAGCAGTGGGCGCTGGGGGGCGCGGGCGTGAGCGCGGGCCGGGCGGTGGGCGTGGTGGACCTGGGCGACGGCCCGCGCTGGCTACGCGCCCTGCACGCCCGCGCCGCGGCGCCACTGCTGCTGTGGCGCCCGTCTCTTCACCGTCTCTTGAAGGGCAAGGCGCCCGCGTGGCTGGAGAGGCAGGGCGGCTACGTGCTAGCGGCCCATCGCCACGTCCACCTCCTCGCCTTCCTGCGCCTACACACCAAGGACGCTGTCTATGATGGCTTAAGGGAGGTAAGGAACATACTGTGACGTACTGGGATTTAAGTACACAGACGACTGATTCTAAGATAAAATATTTACATATATTTACACAATACTTTACAAGTTAAATTTGCAAGCGTTAAACAAAAATCTCTGGCAACCTTTTTTTCCCTTAGTCGCAAAAACCCCGCGACCGTCCCTAGGCCTAGCCCAGTACCACTGCTCTAAAGCAGGAGTGCAACGCGTGGTGCGAAGCGGTCGGACGCTGAGTCCCTTAACCACCGTTATTCTTCGCCTGACGCCAAACCGGTCTTCGCCTGGAAAACCGCGTGCTATCATAGCACCGGAGATATCTCTCGGTCTTTCGACTCTCGACATATCCCACGTGGGCGCAGTCGACGCCGCGTTAAGTACTCTCAGGGCTCCGCGCTTCCATGCTGTCGGACGTCCACAAGGCTCGACGTCCGAAGGAAGGACGTCCAGAAGGCAACATCCTAGACTAACCTTTCTCAATAGGTGATTTTAGAGCGGGGCTTTCCTGGCGCCCCCTCCCCCTGGCGTCCCTCTATTCACCGCGTCGCCTCACTGCCTAGGTGCGCAATTATAGCAATGACAACCGACCTCATTTGGCTCAAGTGTGGGATTGTAACGGTTTCTCCCCGCCCGACTGGCAAGAAAGATTTGCACGACGCCACAATATATACTCGATACAATCATACTCTGTTAAGCCTTCGGGTTCGTTTTAAAGATTGAACTAAGTTATGGTAAATGCAATTGTGATTCCATTATCTTTATAGTTTCACTTTCACGTAAAAAATTCACTTAAATTGTATATTGTGAAACGATATCGTGATGCGCAATTAAATACTTTCAAACATCCCCACATATTTCATTATCGGCACCAAATTAAAATCGTGGGTTGGGATGATCCGCAAATGGAACTTTATTGGATTCGATTGATTGATTGATTGTTAGTTATTCCGTGCGCGTCAACTACTGAGGTCATTAGTCCCGTATGTGTAGTGAGTGTTTTTACGCGGGAGGTGACAGTGATCTTCACCAGGTATCTCCCACAAGCGAGGCACCGCACCAGCCGAGACCAGATCTAAGCTCCCAACCGGTCTCTCAGCAAGTGTGGTAGTGTAGGGCATGTTAGTGTGCGCGTAAGTACGAGGTGATGATAGGACAAGGAATGGGTAGGAAAGATGGCGCGCGGTCCGTGGACCGTTTGTTAGGGTACTGCTCCGGTATTCATTTTCAGTTGATCGAAGAAACCTCGTAAAATTACCGATCAGAGCAGCCGGCCGCTAGAATTCTTCTCCAAACTGATTGAATTCGACCTAGCAGAAAAGCTAATATAGAAAATCCTGCCACTGCCGGGCCTCAAACCTAAGACTTCTCGTTCAGAGGGACTGCAGTGACATCAGTTGAAACCCTGAGGCATCTCTCCCAGTTTCATTGGATTCGAAGAAAGCTTTCATCACGACTGCACCCTGCAATGCAACTACCAACAACTGCATAAGAAAACGTTTTCTCTCTGGGATAAAATAGGAAAATCTTAACATAACTTGCTTCTGTCCACTCGCCTCACCTTCACCACACAGTACGACAATCGAGTGTTCCACCTCAACTCTTTAGAGAATGGTGGTCTCTATATTGAACACCGTTAGATCTATATTTCAGGACCCTTCATGACAGGTTGGTTGTTGGTGAATGGAATGTTCTGCGATATGAATCTATCGATCTGCGGAACGACGTTTCTTATCTAATTATTGATTTTGGTGGCCGTTTGTAATTCCACAATATGTTGGGTGCCTCGACTTTCCCCTGGTGTTTGCGCAAATGCTTGCAACCCAAACATCTGAATGATTGTCTGACACCCAACCCAAACATCTGAATGATTGATAAAATTCTGAATGATTGTCCTCCCAGGGATCTGTAACTTTTTGTTCTATTTATTTACGCGTGTTTTCTACAAGATCTTTGCATGACAACGATACGGCGAAGCGTTAGCGGCTTTTCTGCAACCATTTTTTAGGAGTTAGTAAAAAATTACTATCATCGTCGAAGCCTGATGACTAGACATCGGAAGTTTAGGCACTAAAAAATCTACGTATTTTCTAATAAACAATTTCTTAATAAATTCCAAAATCTGCTTATTTATTGCCTAAAGCCGGTGCCTTTTACAGCTTTGGCTCTGCTACGTAATAGCTATTTAATATCAGAGATTTTTTTGAAATTCTTCTTTGTTTGAGAGAAAAACACAAATCTGCAATTGAAGTGCAACAAGGATAATACAGTTTTTCACAAGTGCGACGCGAGAAAAAGATGGGACCGGCTGTCAGAGTTCGCCGGGTCAGCTAGTTCACAATAAAATGGAAAAATTGTATTTTTTGTCTATATTAATTTGTAAACTTAAATTCACAAAACCAGTTCGTATATTTAATGTAAAACTAGATTTACACATTTGCAACTCTTCTACATTTTATTCTTAATAGTTTCCATTAACCAGTGATATTTACATATTACCAGTAACTTTTCAGGGATCACAATTTCAAATTTGCGACGACTGGGAGACAAAATCAGTTTGAATGCGGAGAAGGAAATCTGAACGATGTGACTGGCATATATTTTAGCAATCCAACACTAGCACCACTGAAACCATCTGGGAATTTCTCTTTATTTCCACTTAAAATTTCGGTTCTCTCGGTGTATTGTCTATGTTCTCAGATCATGGCTGGTATTTATGAAATAGGAAAATGGAGAAAAATCAGTTGGTATACTTTCGGGAATTCACTCGTAATTTTAAATTTCAAGACGCGAATCGAAGATTTCATAATGAATGGTCACGTTGGACCATCACCGATTTTCCGATATCTTAGCATTGTATATAAATATAATAAATAAAAGGCAAAAAAGTCCTAAAAAAGGTATTTATGCAAAAAAAGGCATTTATGCTAAAATAAGCATTATAAAACTTCGTCATCTGTCATCATTTGTCATGATTCGTGGACATTTATTATCAGCCTTTAAATAAGTTCTCTAGAAAAAAAGGCATTTCCCTAAACATCCGATGTCTAATGATGACTCTTTAGTGCCCCGCAGTGTTGCGGGAACCAGAAGAGCATCATCCGCATTAGAGTCCCCCCCACTAAAAAATTCTTAATCAAATGCTTGGCATCATCCACTGAACCAAAAAAGTCAAATACATCTACAGACACTTCCTGCCTGTCCTTGAAGGACGTTCTTTGAGCAATAGCGAATGTGTGAAAATATGAGCAATGCGACAACATATCGAACATCACGCTTGACAAAAGTTCTATTATGATGGGATTCATTTATGAGTGCATGTGTTATAAAATACTTTAAAACTTTTTGAAAACTCTCAAGTTGTCTATGAGAACGAGCTCAAGATTCTGCACTTCCAGAAACGCTCAAATATCATTTTCTAAAAAATGGCTCCAATTTTTTCTTCAAATATTTCTTAAGGGTAGTGCTAATTGTACAGTTTAGGATGACATAACATTAATTTTGCTGTATTCTTTTGACCTTTCAAATGTTATACAAAGGTAATTTTTTAAAATATCTCTCATGCACATTTCTAGCAATTTGTATACATTATTGCATTTGTAAGTGGAAGTGCTTCAAATGAATTATTTCGTAAACTTACTAGCTTCATGTGAAAAAAGCCTCAAATTTTGCATTTAAGTAATGGTTAAACGCCATTTTCTTAAAAACGGCTCCAAATTTATCAATGAAAATTGCCATTTAGGGCGAGGTTTTACTCTTCTTTAATATTCGGTTTTGCTATTAAGAAACTGAAAGATTGAGAAAAATTTAAAAAAATGTACTTTAAACGGCGATAGATGGTAGCTGCCAACAGGATGGCGCAAGACCGTAATCGCAGTCCACACCAAGGAAATTAGAAAACTTTACTACGGGAAAGTCTGTGTCATTCTGCAGCACCCCTAATTTTTACTTTCTCGTATATAGGGAATAATATACGTGGTATAGAGAAAGTTGTGTAGTTGTGAAAGTTGCGCAAAAAACGGCGGATTTTCGGTAGAAAAAATGTCGGGCCTATGCCGGGCCCCGATAACCAAAAATTGGATATATCCAGTTGCTAAATTAAAAGAAAAAATCCTCTAACACGTGGTGTAGCCAGAAGCTCTGTTTTGTAGGTCCTTGTCGCCGAAAAAACAATTGAAAGCAAAACGTCGGTCCATCTGTTCGTCTGTGAACACTACTAGCGCCTAAACCATGTTTAGGATTTTTTCCAAATTGAAGAAACGCCTGTCAATCTTGCTCTAGTTGACGCTTTGAAATTTTAGAAGAATAGAGTATAATACACTTATAAACGTGGCGTAGGTCCGATTTTCACGGTTAACTCTGAATTTTTGAAATTTTTAAAAGTTTGAATTATTTCCGGCGTCTTCCTGCTACTACAAAATTGAAAAGATTTTCCCTTCAAATGAAATTTGTTGCTCATAAATCAGTTCTTTTAATATGGCCATGAACACTTTTTTGAAAATTTTAGTAGTGATCGTGCAATATTTGCAATTTTAACAAATAACAAAAACAATATTTTCTCAAAAACAGCTCCATTTTTTCTTTAAATTTTTGGTAGGGTTAGTGATACACTAACTCTATACGATGACATAAACACCATATATCTCTAACCTTTTATTTTTTCAAAAATTTCAAAAATGTAATTTTTTTACTTGTCTCTCACATTACATTAGAGGCGATTTCTTCACATTATTATATTGATGAGCACTTATGAGTATGAGTACTTATGAGTATGAGTACTTATGAGTGCTCTATGAGTATTTATGAGCACATGTACTGTGCTATTAATAATGTCAAATAAAGTATCTCGAAAACTAAACTGTTTTATGTGAAAATGAGCTTAAAATTCAGCATTTTCAGGAACGGTCAAACGCTATTTTCTCAAAAATGGCTCCAATTGTTTTCTTCATTTTTTCAATGAATAGTGCTAATTGCAATGTTTAATATGTCTTAAAGTTCATTTTGGTGTATTCTTTCGTTTTTTAAAAAATGACACAAATGTAATTTTATTGAAATATCTCTCACGCCATTAATATACACATTTCCAACAATTTGTATACATTATTGCATTTGTGAGTGGAACTTCTTCAAATGACTTTAAATGAAGTTTTTCTAATATTCAATAGATTCCTGTAAAAAAAACTTCGAATTTTGCATTTACAGTAATGCTTAATCGCCATTTTCTATAAACAGCTTCAAATTTTTCAATGAAAATTTATATTTAGGACGAGGCTTTACTCTTCTTTAATATTCGTGAAATAATATTTCGGTTTTACAATTGGGAAATCAAAAAGTTGTGAAAATGTCAAAAAATATACTTTGGGCGACGATGGACTGCAGCTGGCCAGATAATGGGGGAAGATCTTAAAGGCAGACCACATCAAGGAAGTAAGGCAACGAGAAAGTGTGTGCCATTCTGTAGCATCACTAGTTTTTAGTGAAATGTGTTCATAATAAATATATTCAAATAAGATCATGTTGAATTTTTTGAAAATGAGTATATTTTGTGTAATTTGGCGAGAAAAATATTCGCCCTTTCCGAATTTACTGCTCTTCATGAACGTAATTCCAGATCGTTGGATGCTTTAGTTGTTGGATGCTAAGTTAGAATTTGTATATTATTTAATATTTCTTTGTTCGTTTCTTACATTTGTCTTTTTGTTTTACATTTACACATTAATCTTTTAGAAATTATTCAAAACTTTTTTGAAACATATGAACTAAAAATTGCTAGCTTTCAAGGAATATCAGATTGGAACGCAACAATGGAATTCCGCTTCGCGCTTGCGAATTTCTGTGAATTACTTCTACTTTTTTTGACATGATTTAGCTGTATGAAAATGACTTATAATTGTAAAATTTGTGTGAATATTTGCTTGAAAATATTTAGTTTTCGCACCGATTGCTCTATCAGATGTAATGAGGAGACCTCAGAACTTCATGCACTAAAAAAGGTAAAATTGTGCATGCAACCATGCACTTAAAATTGGCAATATACCTTTATGCACTTAAAATAGCCAATATACGCGCTTTAAAACTCAGAATATGCGTTAAACAAAAATATAGTGAGAAACAGATAACATTTTTTATATAAATCCTCATTTTACAGCGCAGTACAACACGCGTATAATAAAAATATATTTTTAAACATTATAATAAATAAAAAAGTTTTAAGCAAAAGTTATTAAGCGACCAATATTATTGTTACAAGATGCCGTAATATTCAGACCAGTTTACTAAAGTTTATGCGCATGAATAAAGTTGCAGGATGTGAATCGTTTCATGAGCAAACAATCTTATCAGAAGACTATCGGAAATATTATGTTGATATTGTATCGTTAGCCTTACTAAATTCACTTTTCTTTTGAAAGAAAAATACCCAAAATATCTTAATTCGACACACTTCTACGCAAAACCGTGGAATATATTACCCTTAAATATGGCACATAAATAAAAATACGCATGTTTTACATGAAAAACATTTGATCTTTAGCAGTTTAACTGTAAAAAATGTAGTGGTCAGTTTACCCGTTATAAAAAGTACGCCAGCAAAACTGTGTCAGAAGTAACTATTATTTTTTCAGTTTCCAATGTTTATACATGTTATATTCCTGTAGCGTGTGCAATACCTGTCTTAACTATTCCCGAAAAGTTTTTTTTTATTGTTTTGTCAGCTTCTGATATTTCATCCTTAGTGAGATCATTGCCTTCCATTTAACACATTTCGTTATCCTGTAAGTCACTCTAGGGACCATACTGCAAGGCCCACTAAAGTAGGCCTTTTTCAGAAGCAATACGACGTCATCAAATGTATGTCGCGAAAGGATGGGATGGAATATTATATTCTTAAATCGAAACGAAAAAACATTGAACGTAACAGGTGGATAAACGAGTATAATTGCACTCATGATAAATACGAAAACTCGCTCCTGTCGTCGTTCGTTTTCTTGAAAATACCCCTCATGCAATTGTACTCCTCTTCATCCACTAGTTTTGTTGATTACTATTATGTCATCTGATTTTCATTATATATTGTAATATTTGTCTTCTTTTGAATATATTTATAAAATGTTTGTGAATTCGTAAAGGAAATGGTGCAATAAAGAATTTATTATTATTATTATTATTATTATTATTATTATTATTATTATTATTATTATAACTACACATATACACACATTTACATATATACATAGTATACCATAATAGCCAGTATGTACGTTTTTGACAAACGTAAGAAATTTTGAGAATAATTTAATCATGTGTACATAATTATGTGTAGTACAAACAAACTAATTTATGACATACAAAAATTATACTAAATATTTTTTTACTGAAGTTAAGGAAGGATAATAATTTCCTGAACATTTTTTATCAGAAATTTAACCACATTCAAAAATGTGTTTTTTAGCTGGCTATTTTCTGGATGTTTGCTTTCTAAAAATATGTTTATAAAAGAGCAAGTTAAAATTGATAGTTAGACATCTTATTTGTAAACTTATCATCAATTGATTTTTTGTCGAAGTTATTATTCCAGTAATGTAATTTTCATGTAATGGTAATGTTTTTGCATACAGACACAATAAGTGCCTGATCGAATAGCAGGTGTCATAGCTAGTCTAATGTACATAATGGGTGTTATATTACAGGATATAACAGGTGGCACCATCTCGTATCGGAACCTTCAACTAAGTTCTTCAGCACCGGTCGTTCTCGCGATTGGAAAGAGTCCAGCAACTGATTGCAGAGAAAGTCAGCAGAAAAACAAAACAGACGGCCAAATTTCCCCGAACCATGCCTTCAAGAAAAGCCTTCGTCATGGAAAGAGTGGAGGACGAAGCAATGTGCAGGAAACCCTGACTTTGCTTGATGACATACGCGAAGGTGATTTATTAGTGAACGGCTTCAAGAAAAGCATTCACATTCACAGCAATTTTAAGGAAACTCAGAGGGAGAAAAATAGCTCGGAAGACGAGATTCGATTTCACAATCACTTCGCGTCAGATCTGATGCCTGAAAGCAAATGGGAAGACGATTATCTATCTAAAGCACTCATTGAGAAAGACCTTCAATCTCAACGCCACATCGATGAAAACGAGCGCCGTTTACAGACCTTAATTCATGAAGACCTTTATGTAAATGATCATTTGCAACGTGATTGGATATCGCAGAAGTCCCCTAAGGAAGACCTTGAGGTCAAGTGGAATTTGAAGAAGCTCCTTGAGGAAGACCTGGAAGGCGAGCGGGGTTCGCAGAAGCTCCTAGAGGAACAAATGAGCGGCGGGCGGCGAGTGAAGAAGCTCCTTGAGGAAGACCTGGAGGACGAGCGGGGTTCGCAGAAGCTCCTAGAGGAACAAATGAGCTTCGGGAGGCCTGTGAAGAAGTTTCTAACAGAAGACCTTGAGGTCGAGCGGGGTCCACAGAAGCTCCTAGAGGAACAAATGAGCGGCGGGAGGCGAGTGAAGAAGCACCTTGAGGAACACCTGGAGGACGAGCGGGGTTCGCAGAGGCTCCTGGAGGAACAAATGAGCGTCGGAAGCCCGGAGGGAGACGTGGCTGCGGCGCAGCTGCGTGCGGGGCGGCGCGTGCTGGCCGCGCTGTGGCAGCGCCACCAGGGCTTCCGCGGGCTGCTGCTGCGCGAACGGGTGGGGGAGGGGCGGTGGTGGGCGCTGGCCGTCGATGTCGTTGGGGGCAGCGGGGAGTGGCTCACCCAGTGTGAGCAGCGCAGTGAGGCATGCGCGCGCGAGGCCAAGGCGCTGGTGGCCACTCGCTCCAGGGACCTCGGAGGAGTAGCCGTTTTCTACGCGCGCGATTATGACTTCAAAACGTCGCTCATTAATGAGGTTGTTGAGGGAATCAACATCCGAGTGGCAGGCCCGGTGTACCTCAAGGAGAGAGAGCTTGAAGCACGTCTTCATTTTTATTTGAGGAAAAAATCAAGAAAATCGGACGTAAGTTATCCGTTCACAAATACTATTATTTCTTCATTAATTTTGTTTTAAATTAATTTGATTTATTTGATGATTTGTGGTTTAAACATTATATATGTATATATAATGTATAATGTGTATAATAATGTACAATATATACATATATATGTGTATATATATATATATATATATATATATATATATATATACACGTATACACCAAAAATACACTTATAAAAGTGCCATAGATCCGATTTTCACGGTAAACTCTGACTCTGCAAAAGTTAAAAATTTTTCGGCGTCTTCCTACAACTACAAAATTGAAGGCAGAGATTTTTCCTTTAAATGAAATTTGTTGTACATAAATTCTGCTTTCATTAAGGCCATGTAGATTTTTTGTAAATTTTGTGTGTATATTGTGTCCCTTGTATTGCAAAGAAATTTTTTTGCCAACTTTTTTCGGCTCGCCCCTAAATATTTTCCATTGGGTCAAATTTACTCAAAAATGAAATTTTATTTCAATAGGCCTGTATTAACCCGTGCCGACTTAGCGCGAAATTTGAATGTTAGGGATAATAACTTTGTTGTGTTTGGTCACTGGAAAACTACTGATACGTGCTTAATAAATATTTTTACATTTCAATTCAATTCATTTTCACTCTTTAGACTGCATTATGGTCTTTACTTTTCGTTTTCGTACTTTTTTCTGCGTTTCTTTCGTGCAATATGGGTATAATGGACGATGCACTTGAACACAACACGAATTGCTTACGCTCATCTACAGTCAGTAGAGCTTGAAAATCTTGCATTAATTTAACAGTCCTTTCAGCACAGTCATTCACAACTTTCAACTTCATAAGTAACCTTTGAGCTTGTAAATATGAAGAGTTGCTTTTCTAGGTCGAAGGCCGTTCTTGAATAAAACTAGTAACCATCTTCAGGCAAGAGAACAGATATCTGCGTTTGGTTGACACAAAATCGGCTATTGTTTTCAATGAAATGAAGATTAGATTGAATTAGGAGATGTATTGTATATTAACGAATTAATTATTGATGAACAGTCATCGGGATATAATTGCAATTACCATATTATTCTCCATCCAATGCTCCACTAAAAGGAATATATCACTCTTCCATGTGTAGATTCTCTCTGAATTTGCTTCCGTTTGAATTTTGATTTGTATGTCTACTTCATCATCAAAGAGTGATATGACAGACAAATCTTATAATAAATACCACATACGGTGTCTAATTTTTACTTTCTCGTATACGTACTTATATACGGAGTAGTATAGAGAAAGTTAAGTAGTATAGAGAAAGTTATGTAATGCACGAAAATAACGGCGAATTTCGGCAGAAAAAATTCATTCCTGGCTCTTGAAAACGAGAATGTGGATAAATCCAGTTGCGAAATTAAGATAAAAAATCCTCTAACTCGTGGTGTAGCCGGAATCCTGGTTTGATGGGTCCTTGAAGACGAAAAACCAATTGAAATCAAAACGTCCGTCTGTCCGTCCGTCCACTCATCTAGCCGAATACTGCTAGTGCTGAAACCATGCGTAGGATTATTTCCAAATTGAAGAAACTCCTGTCAAGCAGTTGAAGCTTTGAGATTTTGAAACACATTCTTTAAAATTCGAGGGTACTTTACATGAAGTCACCCGGACATTTTCAAAATTTTCTCAAAAACGGCTCCAAATTTTTTCTTTCAATTTCTTGTAAGAATAGAGTAAAATACACTTATAAAAGTGACATAGATCCGATTTTCATGGTAAACTCTGAATTTTCAAAATTTGCTAAAGTTTAATTTTTTTCGGTGTGTACAAATACACAAAATTGAAGGCAGAGATTTTTCCTTCAAATGAAATTTGTTGTCCATAAATACTGCTTTCATTAAGGTCATGTAGATTTTTTTCTAAATTTTAGCAGCTTTCGTGCAATAGTGCGTTCAATATTTGCAATTTTAAAAAATTACAAAAAAAGGCTCCACATTTTTTCTTTAAATTTTTGGTGACGGTACTGCTAAACAAACCCTATACGATGACACAAATATATTAGTCTAATCTTTTGTTTTTTCAAAAATTACAAACAATTTTTTTTGACTGGTCTCTCACATCAATATTTACATCCGCGGCAATTTTTTCAAGTTATAACATTTATGAGTACTTGTGCTTTAAATAATGTCATAACGTTTCTCTAAAACTCAACAGTTTTCTGGGAAAATGTGCACAAAATTCCGCGTTTTGAAAAAAGTTTAAACGCCACTTTGTCAAAATGACTCCAATTTTTTCTTCAAACTTTTCTAATGGATAGTACTAATTGCAGTGTTTAATATGACGTAAAGTTAATTTTCATACATTGTTTTGTTTTGTCTTGAAATGTTTCAGGGACAACACTCGGGAAAGATTAACGCCAATAATCTTGGCGATCGTACACACGATGTCGTATTTGATCTTGTGGACTTCACATTTATTTCGTTGTATCCGGAATATGGAGAAACACTTTCATGTGACATCGTGCCTGCGTCACAATTGGCCTCTAGGGGGATAGTAGCCGTGCCTCCGCCTTTGAGGCTGCCGGCGTGGTCGCTGCCGCTGCGCGTGTTCTCCGCACGCATCTGGCTGGCGCTGCTGGGGACGGCGGTGGCGTACGCGCTGGCGTGGCGCGTGGTGGCGGGCGAGTCGCTGGCCGCCAGCGCCGCCGCCGCGCTGCGCGCCTTCTCCTCGTGCGGGGGCGCCCCGCAGGACAGGGTGCGCGCCACGCCGCAGCGCCTGCAGCTGGCCGCCGCGCTGCTCGCCTCCGCCGTCGTCGTCGCCGCCGCCTACCAGGTGAGGACACAGCCCTCCACACTGACCATATTCCTTGGCTTTGCTCACTTGCTTACTGCGAATCAAAGTTGTGTGCGAATCCCTATTTATATTTCAAGTTTTTATTGGTTAAAATATTGGTGTCAAAATAAAAAAATCTGCTTCTCAACAAAGATGAAAAATAAGAAATGTGGACATGAATATCAATATTATTTTCCTGTATGTATAGCCTAATGTATTAATCTGTAATATTGTAATGTGTTAAACTATTCAGCCTCTTTTAGGTGTCTAAATCTGCAACTTAAAGGCCTAAAAAGTACAAGTATGTTTGTTTAAGAGAAGCAAATTATGATTCTCAAATAACATAACGAACAGCATATCCATAAAAGGTTGATAATTTTATCCACGTCTCAAACTGGTGTTTCATGGAGAAGTTATATTTTTTCCAATTCTGTTATGTGTACTGAGATCATGTTTCCTTTCTAGGGCCGGCTCTTCGATCTGATTACAAAACCTCAATGTTATCCGAACATCGATACAATCGACAAACTCAGTGAGAGTGGAATACCTGTTTTAGCATTTACATACCATCAGGCTTCCTTAGAACAATCGAAAAATATATGTTCACATCACGCCAGTTCTTGTACTGATGTATCTTCATCTTTCAAAAAAGTGTTAAATCTCAATTTCAAATTCGTTAACACCTTGCAACAACTGCGAACGACTTTAGGTAAAAGTCAATACGCGTTTCTTACAGACGAACAAGTCTGGTTTCTGACAGTTTCTCACATCTCGCGAAGTGCAGGGTCGATGAAACTTATCGATTCTGGTTCACCCGAATTTATGTATGTGACTATGAGGAGGTAAGTAAATTTTATAGAAAATGCGTAAACATGTAATAAACTAGTGGTTCTACACGATGAAACAGACTCTCTCGCACAAGTTAGTTTCCTTATCGCTTTAGTTTGGGTTAGGTTTTCGATTTTACCTCACTCTTTTCGAGCTGCAATCTATTGATACCAAAGATACACGTTTTCACATTTTCTGACTTTTTCGGGCTTGTAATAGTGGAATTGAAATGTGGCTTTACGAATATTATAAAAACATTAAACCTGTTGCTACACAGGGTGTTTTTTTTGGGAGGGGGGAATTTGGATCGATTCTCGAGAAACAGTCAATTGAGAATTTCTGGCATTGCAAACTTTTTGAGCTCAATTTCACCAGAAATTTTTGAGTTTTCGAGAAGCTTCTTCAGAAATCGTTAGAAGCATTTGTACTCACAAATTCCGTTATGTATGAAAATCGACCGTAGTGTAAATATTAACGACGTGAGAGATATTTAAAAAAATAAAATGTTTATTTTTTAAATAAAAGAATACAACAAACTGGCGTTTATGTCGTGGGATGTAATGCATGTAGTATTATCCGTAAAAAAATTAGAGAACAATTTGGAGCAGTTTTTGAGAAAATCTTGATTCTAATTATTCTCCACATTTCACTCAAAATTGCTCGAAAAGTAACATTTTCAAAAAAATGTATACGATTTTAATTACGGATTTACATTGTAGATGACATTTCAACTGCAGAAAAATCTACCTTAAACATTATGGTTGTATGAAGAATCCGAACTTTTGCAATATTTGAACATTCAGAATTAATTCTAAAACTAAGATGTGCAGTATTTATTGGTGAATATTACTCTATTCTTTCACGGAATTTTTAAAAAAATTGGTGCCATTTTTGAGAAAATTTGGAAAATGCTCCTAGGGCTTCGTGTACAGTTTACCAAAATTTAACCAATTTTTGTGATCACCAAAATCAACCGTTAACCATCCACCAAAATTTAAAGAATCGTATTAATTTTGCCAAAATTCCTATGAATGGTTTAGGTGATAGTGTTTTTCACAGACGGATAGACGAAATGACGCTTTGAAAAAAAAAAAAAGAAAAAAAAAACGTTTTCGGTATCAGGAAACCCTAAAATGTGTATTTCCTTTAATATCTAGAAATCGATTTTTTGTAGTATTGTATATATTATCTACACTATGTAAATTACGTTATATGTACATACGTACGACGTACGCATACAAGGTAAATAGAGCTGCTTAAAAATGGCACAAACTTTCTCGTTCTAGTTAAATTTCTAATCTATTTAGCCTGGGTTAGCTTTCAGTTTCCCCCTCCTTCTTCTCAGCCGCAATTAGCTCGAAATTGCGAATTTTCAGAAAGACTCAATCGACATTTTCTCAAAAACAGCTCTAAAAGTTTATGAAAATTGCTATCTTAAAACCGCTCTAATGACTAGTTTTCACTCTTCTATAACAGTACGAAAATCACCTTTCAATTCCACTGCGAAGGGATTGAAAAATTGAGGAAATTTGCAACAAAAAAAAGTATTTTATGGGTTACTTGGTAGTTGCTGGAAAGGAGGAGACGGGAATACGAGGGGGCAGAAGGAGGGGAAGAGGGTGGAAAGCAACCAGAGGATAAAGAGATGAAAATAAATACTCTGTGCCATTCTGAGAATCAGTAGTTACGTTCTCATATCATACGTTCATAAGAGGTAATATATAGTTTAGAAAAAGTTATGTAATGCTTGTATCGATTTCGAAATTTTAACGAAAATACGTTTAGAGGACCGTTGGAACGGAATTCTTTTTACGTCCGTCCATCAACAAACGGATGATGTTCCTCTGTAAACAAGTCTAGCGCCTATATTATTCGTAAAAGCTTTGCGAAAATGAATATTCCATTGACGATCTGGCCCGACTCAAAACCCTTTCTTTTAAAAGAGAATTCTTTGATGTTTTGGCCATGAAGCCGATGAGATTTTCTTTCTAATAGTCACGAAAATTGTTTCAAATTTTTCATTAAATTTCAGTACAAATATAATAAAATGCATTAATAAATGTGATAAAGGTCTTATTTTCAATGTATCCTGAAAACTTTCGAAAATTGAAAATTTTTTCGACTCTCTCGCCCAAGTATATTATTTATCACAGATAAATATTTTTTTCAAGTAAAATATGTTCTGTATAATGAGATTATTTAAAATCATGAAATTTGTTTGAAAATATGAATAGTTTTCGAACAATTTAGAGTGAAATATGGGAAATATTAAAAAATATTAAATAAACAATTCTGTCTAAAATTACGACCCCAAAACCACTATTTAATAATTCAATACATACACAAACACAACTGTTTTCTTCACATTTCACGTGCCTTCTCTTAGATACAGCGTCTTCAAATGTCTACATCTAGTAATGTTTCCAGGAACTGGCCGTGGGTGGACGCTATTAATCTGAAAACGATTCGGTTCCGAGACGCGGGACTTTATCTAAAATGGGAAGACGATTTCAACCGATCGTTGGGGATGTACTGGCGCCTGCACACTGAAGCGTCTTGGCGTCCGGGCGAAGTAGAGGAGGAGGGCGGCGGGGTGCGAACCCTGGCGCTGCAGGACCTGCGGCCGCACCTGGCGCTGCTCTGCGCGGGGCTGGCGCTGGCCGCCGCCGCCTTCTGCGCGGAGATCGCGCGCAGTCGGTGGGGTGCTGCGCGTGCGCAGATGCGCAGAGCTCTGCGCGCGTTGGTGCCGCGCCCCAGGCCGAAAAGGCCCCTGGGTGCGCGCAGGAGGAGGAACTGAGGACTTCGGGACGCTTTCGAGCGCCTCATTGATGTTCGATGTCAGCGAGAGCACTTTTGTATCATTTCATTCCAAAAAGCAATTTTCCGTGTTTTTCAAGCGATTGAAATCACAATTATTCATACTTTGTGTAATATGATGCACTCATAAACCCAAAGGAAAGTAATTTAACTCGTGTAAACTCTTAGTCGACGCTTTCTCGATGGTGTATTGCTAAAAAGATATTCGTATCTTGAGAGTTTTACTAACTCTCCAGTAAGGAACCACAGTTCTCCAGAGTCATTCATTTACAAAAGCTATGAACGTCATTTTTTCTCTACGAGATGTTGTCCCATGAGGTGTGGGCTCTAAAAATGCGTTTACAATTTTTTGGCGTTTTCTACAACTACAATCTTGAAGAGAGATTTGCAATCTTTCGAGATGGAGTAAACCCTCGTTAGAACGAATTAGCTTACCACGAATTTCGCTGTAACACGAACAAAAGTTTATTGACAAAATTAAATTTATAGATTATGCCTATGGTGAAATTAAAACATTTTTCAATAGACATTGTTCTTCAGTGTTCAATGCATGCATTCAACTGTTGAATTTTTAATTTCTGCGGTACCATTCAGTAAGCTACAGTCAAAGGTAGGAGTCCCTATTCTTTAACTAAGAAACTTAGAAAGCTGCGTTAAGCTGGAACAGCCATGTCGGAATGAATCATGTTAAATGATTTATCGCTATGTTGTTGCTAATTAATTGCCACGTATTAGTCGAAACAGCTTTAAAGGAGTGCTAATAAGATTCGGCAGCAGTGTTACAACATCTAAATCTACTGCCTCTTTTCAGTTTAATTCTAAACTCTCCTACTAGATTGCGAAGTGCTTAGTTCGATTCCCAGCTTCTAGATGCGCTATTTCTTTACGGTCAGCTGTAAAAGCCATTCACCCGACCTGTAAATTCATTTCAAAGATGACACGAGCGTTGGTCAGGTGCATTAGGCCCTCTGATCAGCTGACGCAACAGATGTCAAGTATTTACTTGTACTTAAGCCATGTGAGACAGACTAACAATGACAGCAATCAAAATGTAAAGTTTGGTACTTGTACAGAATATTGCCATCTATGAGTGCTTAAAGATTCACAATGTATGTATAGTTGTAGTAATGTATAGTTAATGTATTAATGTTTTGTGTAAATCCTGTCTGCATAATTCAGCGTAACAAGACTTAGATTCAAATATTGTTAAATTTACATCATCTTAAAATTCTAAATTATTACTAAGCATTTTCGGCCATTGTTTAGGGTAAAGTACAGGGCACGCCCTTCTCCCAACTGTACATATGTGTGGACAGTCACTCCAGAGCACCTTCAATGAATTTATTTTGTTAATTAACTAATTTAGCAGTTCATCCAGAGGCAAAGAGAATCGAAGCCTCAATTTAACATTTTGTTAATATTCGAAGTGATTGAAATAAAACTGTTATAAAAAAGTTCTCATTGTACTTCACCTGACCAACGTGTCCCACAAGTTCCCTTGTTAATTCATAATAGCCGCACGTCACTCCCTCTAAGGCGCCGATTGCAGGATTACACGAAGAAAACTGAGAGTCCGCAAGACAGCGACCAACGTGACGTAACTTAGAGCGAGCAGCGCTAAAGACGTTCGCTAGACTTCGGACTATGCAGTCCCAAGTGATGGGTGCGCTTTAAGTTCGGAAACTGGTCAGAAATCAGTAGACCTGAGATTTTCTCCTAATAATAACTATGTTTTTTTTATCGCTCTGTCAATTCCTTGCAACTAAATTATGTTACTGGCCCATAAATGTGGTGTAGGCCAAATTCCTGAGATGGATCCCGCACTTTCATCCTGAAGAATTTCTCTGTCCTCTAAGGCTTGTAGGTAACTGTCCAGAAGATAATTTAGTAGGAGGTATAGGCCCTTTCTGGAACAATGATGACGTCACGACTACGTCACCATGATGTCACGACGAGGTGACGCGAAGGACACGTCATGAGGAACGGATGTCACCGTGACGTCAGCATGTTTGATCAGCATCATTGATTTACAGCGATTAATAGCAAACTGTAAGAGTAAGGGGGTGATTTTTACTTTCCCGTATACATATACATACGTATATAGCGAGTAATATACGTAGTACTGAGAAAGTTATGTAATGCTGCGGAAAATCTGATTTCCAGATTTCAACGCAAATACACATTTTGGGGACCCCCGATACCCCAAAAGTTATATTTTTTTCTTTTTCAAAACGTCTATCCGTCTGTGAACACTAGTGCCTAAAGCATGCGTACGATCTTTTCCAAATTGAAGAAACTCCTGTCAATCTGGCTCTTGATAAAGCTTTGAAATTTTGAAAAACTTTCTTTAAAATTTGTGGGTACTTTACATGTCTCCCAAACATTTTCAAAATTTTCTCAAAAACGGTTCCAATTTTTTCTTTAAATTTCTTGTAAGCGTAGAGTAAAATACACTTATAAAGGTGGCATAAATCCGATTTTCACGGATTTTTCCCTCAAACGAAATTTGTTGTCTAAAATTAGTTCTTTCATTAAGATCATGTAGATATTTTTGAAAATTTTAGTTTTCGCGGAGTAATGTGCGCAATATTTGCAATTATAAAAAATTACAAAAACAAGATTTTCTCAGTAACGGCTCTAAATGTTTTCTTTACATTTTCGGTAGGGGTAGTGCCAAATGTACCCTATACGATCACAGTCATATTGCTTTATTCTTTTGTTTTTGCAAAAATTACAAAAATTTAAGTTTTCTAACTTGTCTTTCACGTCAGTAATATTTTCATTTGAAGCGATTTCTTCACATTAAGATATTTACAAGTACGTGTGTTTTAAATAATATCAAAAATTGTTTCTCGAAAATTCAATAGTTTTCTATGAAAATGAGCACAAAATTCCGCATTTTGAGAAACGCTGCTCAATAGCTAAACTAACATTTTCAAAAGGGTTATTTATGTTTAAAAGTAGCTGATGATGTGTTTAGGATTATTTTTACAAAAATAGCGACACCTCCGCTGCACCGATTTCGCGGTCAATCATAGATAGATATAGTCCGGAATACAAATGTTCATTGTAGGGCAAAGATGGATTTCCTTAATGCATGCTACATGTATTTTATTGTTATGCAAAATGTAAGCTAGAATGTGGATATTAGGTTTAATACCATGTGCATTTCAAGAAATGAGACGGACTGCGGAATGGAGTCCTAGTTATTGGCAAGTTTTTATGGATAATATACGTTTACTAGTTGAATGAGGCGTCACCGACGCTGTCAACTGTTTTAAAGGTATTTTCATGTGCGTGGAAAATTCTTTCTTACTTCACTTCTTTCATTTCAATTTCTGACGCCAAATCTTCGGCAACTACATTTGATTCTTCTCCGGATTTGCTCAACACTTCCATATTTTTCTCCCCTAATTTTTGAAGAGATATTAAAACACCACACAGTCTAATTTGAGCTATTTTCAACTTCTGCAATTGCTCTATTGTTTCGATGCGAATCTATACAAACATTAAAAGGCGACTGTTTTTATGTTTATGTGAATAAGATGTTAGTTAAGTGTAATAAGAATAGGTTTTGAATCACATTCACGTGAAAATCGGTATTTGTACATTTAGGAACGTAGAAGTGAGAAATCGAACGTAGAACATTAACAATCATTCATTCAATCTCTAACATTACTCACAATTTTGTTTTCTCCGTATTCACTTGAAATTCTTCAAAGGGTATAGCCGAATAAGGGGTGAAAAGTGCCCCCAAACCAAATCGATAATCGCGATGCTCACACGAAAGAATACAAAATGCCATAGATTCACCAAACTCCTAGGGCAATCTGTTGCAGAGATACGAGAAACGTGTTTTTCATGTTTTATTTTTTCTCAGGTTCTCTTGCATGTATCAGGCTGAAAAATTGCAGAGACGAGGAAAAGTAGTTGAAGTTTAAGGTATTTTTGGCAATTCTGACACCAAATACAAATAGAAAAAAATTGAAATGAATTTTTGACGTGAGAGTGTTGTCGCTTTACGACACTTTCAAAATGTTTCTCAACACTTCTCGCTATCCATGTAACATTGCAGCTAACATCTGGTGTCTCTTTTCAACTGTGTCGTGATTTCAACCGTTCAAAGTGCGTCACGTGTGTCACGCTTTTCAACCGTGTTGTGGTCACGTGGATCGTGACGCAAACTGGCGCTGCGCAGAACGAGAGGAGCTCACCTATCTCTTTCCACCAGGGGAATATTGTTGAAACGATATTATTGTGTACGTGCGAACGGAAGTTGCAGCCTGGGATGCAGTTCCTTCATACCTGCGGTCATTCATTTTTTGGCACACGAGCGTTACTTGGCGCAAATTGTCAAACCGTCAGAAATTTTGAGTATACTGTTTATGCATAAAGGTACGCGAGATCCCAGTTATTGAAGAAGACAGTGACAATGATTAATTGCCTGTGAATGTCTAATTGTCAATAATTAATAAATCTACAACTGAGTAATTTGATTTATATTATAAACCAATTATTAATATAACTAAAACCGATTAATTTGATTTATATTAGAAACAATACATAAATCTAAAAATGAAAGGGGTTTGATAATTTCATTTCGACAATATAAATACTTTCCATTTAAAGACATACGTTTGTCAGCAAAAAGTTGTAAATCATACTTCTGTCAGTGAGACTTTTCAATAATTTATATATAAGTTGTTTAAACATTTTTTACAAACGAAAATATCGACATAGCGTTGAAATGGGGGGAGAGGCTTAGACCATATTGACTTCAACGCCATAATCGAAGAATATATGCAATATTGAGAGTAGCGAGTTCGACAATAGGTCGGTTCCCACCAACGTTTGGCCATTCGAATAGAATACGATACACACAAATGTTAGTTTCTCCCGCGAAACTTAAAAAAACTAACACAATGGTTAGTTCCACGATATTTAAAAATGGCTCATAAATAGCAAATGTTAAATACGCATTAGTGTTTGAGAAGCTGAGTTTCCATCTTTCTTGCATGATTTCTACAGACAGAAATGCTGCAGTGGTTGTGAATATGTAAAATAAATTATTTTATAATACATGGGTAACTCTTTAATTGCGAATAAAATCGTATTACAGAGTTGATATAAACAACAGGCAGAGTGAAAACGGTGTGTGCCACAAAAGGAACCCTTGCGGTGCACCTGAAGAGAGCAGAGAGCGATCGAGGGGCGGGACGAGGAGGGATCGTGGAGGAGAGGCTGCTCTGATTGGTCCATCGCTTAGCGGTCGGCTCTCTCCTGAGAGCAATGCCAGCTAGTGAAGATGTGTAGCTTCCTAGAAGGTTTGTGCACTGGGGACGACAATCTGCACTGAGGAAATCTACGGTCCTTAGCTTCTGTCCAATGCACTTGCCAGCCTAGATATCCGGTTTAACCCACAAATTAAAACCGACGAATCGTTGCGGATGATCTCCTGATATCTAGGCTGGCAAGTGCATTGGATATATGTATATTATCCATATATATTATATTATGTATATTGTTATAATATATCTAGGAGATATTATATTATGTATATTGGATATATATATATATATCCATATATATATATATATATATATATATATATATATTATGTATATTGGATATATATATATATATATATATATATATATATATATATATATATATATATATATATATATATATATATATATATATTGGATATTTATGTTCTATATTTAAACTTGAGAGATGTGCTTTTATAATGGGAAGGTAAACATCCAAAGTATTTTATATGGGAAGGCGATAACCGACAATACTCAATCGCTTCTAATCGGTTGGGAATAGTGGCATAATAGAAGCATTGAAATTACAGGCGGCAAAACAATTAACTCACTTTAACGTGTTTGTGAAAATGTTATTTAACCTGTAATATCATGAATAATTAATAATTTATTTAATTTATTGTAACAATTATATTAATCTTCATTCTCTGTACCTTTTATGTATTGTAGATTTTGCAATATTTTGATCGTATCTTTAATTATTGTAAATTATAATGATGGAAAACTATAATTTCATAGAGCTATTATAAAAGCACGAATATACATCACGGTTGTGACGGCAATAGCGTTGTTGTTCAACACAATTCTAATTCGCGTATCTGCGCACACACTTGGCGCAACCGAGCGTAAATTCTGAGCAGCTGCGCGCGCACGCGTCCACTGCGCATGCGCAGACGCTCGCCCGCGCGCTGGCCGCGCCACAGCTCTGCGCAGAAGATCAGCGCAGACGCCGACAGGCCTGCGCACAGCAGCTGCAGATGACCAGCGACGTCTTTCAGCGCCACAATGTTCGGTGCATCGTAGCTCTGCTGTGGTGTGGGCTCCGAGAATTCGCGCAAGCGAGCGGCCAAGCCAAACGATGCGTTGAAATTGTCCTTCCACTTACGAACGAGTCCTGTCTCTTCCATTCGCAATATTATCAGTTTCAGAAGATCCGACCACGGCCAATTCCTGTTGAAAAGAGGAATTGAAACCAACTTTAAGAGTGTTAGAACTATTAAACCATAGGTCACTCATTTTATCCACTTCGGTTAGGTAAAGTCCTTTCTTTTACATTTTTAGAAACGTTAATAACTGAGTAAACTTGTGGTATCAATGTTATCATTAAGTAATATTGTACTCTTTAACAGAGTAGTGGGTCCAAAGACCACTTGGTTTATTCTTTGACTTGCCAGAAAAGAAAGTTATAAAACCTTTTTCCGGCATGGTATCCAGGTTTTTTTCATATCAATATTAAACCAAAAATTAAATACTCACGCTCATAATTCTTTCCTGATCCGTTGGATAACAATGTTCATATAGCAGCATTTGCTGGTATTTCTATCTCCGAATCAGAACTATTTTCATTCATGTCGAAAAGTATACAAGAAGTGTATTTCATTTGTTATCCTTGAGAACAGTGTCGCCACTTGGAGACAAAAATGTGAATACTAAATGAAGGCGTAGGACGAAATTTCACATTAAATCTAACAAATTAAATCTAAGAATTGCAAAGTGGATAAAACGTTGTACGATATTCGTGTCGTAACATCTGATTACAATTCTCAATTGGTTACCAAACGCTGCCTAACGGCCTGAATTGGCAATCTTCCAATATCGTATTGTAATCAGATGCTTTACAGCCATTTATATCGTAACTATTAAAGGGCAATCATATTGAAACACATCATTCTCACATACTACAAGAAAACATATTTTTTGAAAAACAATACCTGCACAGAATGGAGAATCAAATAATTTGTGTTTAAATAAGAAATGCATAAGCGTAAGTAATATGTAAGAAAGTAAATATGACATTTTGACCTTTAAATATTTGTCCATTTCATAGCAAATTTAGCATCGTAAAATAATGTTTTCAAAACGTGTAAATTGGACTAAAGCAAAACCTTCTTACACTTTTTGACAAAGTAAGCAAAAAACGAGAATTTCGCGTCTTTCTTATGCGACAAGTTGAATTTTTAGTAATGAAATAAAGTAATCAAGGAAGGGTTTGGTTACGTACGTTATATGAGGCATTTTGTTTTACCAATAACTGCTCTCCTTCTGTACTATTAACAAATGTTCAAGTCCTTTCCTGTAATTTCTAAAAGAACTCTCTAAAAAACATTGTAGTTAGATATATTTCTTGAAAGAATCAGCCAAAAAACTGAAATCTGTGGTCTGAAACAACTGATAGATAATGATTTGAATTGATCTTTATTCCTTGCCTGAAATCATTTCACTAGATAAAACATGAACCGCTGGCATACTATCTTGGTATAGTAGCGGGCTATGGCTTAAGTGTGACATTAGGGAGACATTTTTTCATACATTAATACTGCTGACAACTTTTTATAATGCTTTAGGGTATTTTCTATAAGAGAATTCGTAAGTAATATATCCTCCACAGTAAGTTATAATTGTATAAAGTTAAAAAACTTCCTCTTAGTGATTATTTAGAATTCACAAATCTACCTGGCAGAATGTAACATAAAATTTAAAGAAAGCATTTACGAATTCCGGGTTTGTAATTATCAGATCATTTTTAAACACTCACCGCCTGCTGCAGACATGTGGGCTAAATCCAATAGGTTTATCTTTTATTTTTCTGTAGAACCTAGCTTCAGGGAAAATGGAAGTTCCATACTGCTGCCAAAGTTCAGAGGGATAGAACATTGCAAAACGTTTCTTTTTTTCAGATCTGAAAATTGCTGATAAGTCTCGTTTATTTTTATAAGTTCGTATCGGAATCTTCGATCGCATCCTTCCTAAAAATGGCACAATTCCATATTCGGGGAATAAGATAATAAATTCGTTTTTATCCAATTGATCGAAGGTTTCTATCTGTGCTTCATATTGTGGATTCATAATAAGATCAAAGAGGCTGTCCTGAAACAGAGAAATCATCGCAAACGAATAATCATGATATAAATTACGTCCTCGTAACTTTTCGCATATAACTAAAAAATGCGTACTTTTATGTGTTCCTATTCAAAAAATTGATTTAATTTCCTACAAAGCACGTTTCTTAGGCTTCTTCTGCCAAAAGAAAAGTTTAAGACCTCCAATGCAATGAATTTAGTCTTCATCCGGCGTGTGCTACAAAACCAATTATTCTGTATAAATTTAATTACATTTTTACCTAATTTATATAATTAAATACTTATTAATGTATAATTAATTATATTTTAATGTTTCAATATGTCTCAATATGCAGTTGCGCAAATGTTTTGCTGAAAAGATTCGTATTTATAACGAATTAAGGCGGATCTTAAACCAAGGCCGATAATTGTCTATGGAAACCTGAAGAAGCTTCACGGCGATTTGTGGTGTATTCCATGTTCTATGAGTGGAAAACAATTGAAGCAAACATTTGTAGTAATTTTTGAGAATCGCCTCCTACATTATTTCAGTAGTGTACATATCTTTTGCGGCTCCAATCTTGATAAATGGAGTCTAAGGAAAGAGAATTTCACGGAGGCATGACAAATTGCACTTTGTTTTTTTTAAATATGAAGAATTTGTGGAAAGAATACAGCATTTAAATGTTCATGTCAAATGCAACCAGCAACATTCCGCCGTATTTTTAATCTATATCGTTAAATAACTCCTAAACAAACGTTTTTAAAAAAACTTAAAAACAACAACAAAAAAACAAAGAGTTTCAGGGCCTTAAAAACTAACATTTTTAGATTCAAAGAATAGTTCCTCACAACGTAATCTGTAGGATGAGATCTTCAAGGAAATTCTATTACATGTTTGATGGTGCGACGCTTCTCGATTCTACCCCACCTGTTCAGTGCCTATAAAATCTGCAACTTTTTGTGAAATTAAACGAATTACTTGATATTATACGCCATTGGATTACACAGGTGTACATCTATGGTCGATTATAACGTTAAATAACAATAGTTTCTATTGAGGAAAAATATATTCTTCAGACTTCATAAAGATACTAGTGAGAACCCGTCAAAATTTGACGGTGAAATCTGAGATAAATGTAAAATACTGTGCCCAGACTAATGTTCACAATACTTTGCATTGTTTGGATCTTCAGGGTACAACGAAAATATTCTGTGATGTGGAGTTCCCAAAATTTTGAACACGTATGGCCCATGACCAGGTGGGGTAGGTGTAGGGGGGTGGCAATGTAATATCGGCACCAAATTACACAAAAGAAAGAGCACTATTACTCTGACGGTTATTATTTCTAAAGTTTTTTGATGTGACATCATCTCCTATAAGCAACACTTTGATTTTTTCTGGCATATTGCGCGCAGGTAAACTTATTTTCCCATTTAAGCAACACAGTAAACTGGTTTGCAGAATTTCTCTCACATGGGAAGTACAAATCAGAACAAAACTGAAATTTCGTAGACAACGACCCAACAGAAAACGAAATGACCTCACTATCACGACACCTACGCTCACTTTCTCTTTCCCTGCGTCCAGTTAATGTACGTTTGCATCTTTTGAGGCGCGTGAGCAAGGATTCGGAATTCGACATAACCTGTGAACAACTTCACTACTTCAGTACAACCGAGCAAAACTCACTGTCCGAATGTTCTCTACAAAATACACCACAAAAGCAAATACATGCAAACTGTCAACACCACATTGCAATTATTACACTGAAACAAAACCTTGACGAATTGTAAACAAATCTCAACAATCAAAATAAAGCATCAAGCAGCGCCACCATGAAGCAGCCGCTCTTTGGAAAACAAAATTGACAAACGTACTATTAAAGAATGATTTAATTAATTAATTTACACCATAAGTGTTGGTGAATCAACACAAACAACATATGATAACGCATCCAGGGATCACATTCTTTCATTTAAAGGAAAAACAATACTACAATCGGTTCAGTAGAAGCTCTAAACGAAGCCATGGCAGAATACCTTATTTTTTTAAATATATAGATGGAAAAATAGGAAAGAGGGTGGGGTTATCATGCGATAATTTGCGCACGGGAACGCTAGTTTTTTTATAATTTGCATGAAATGTAAGCAGAAATTCCCAAAAAACACTCATTTAAGAAAAATTATACATGACCTTTTTAAAGATCTGATTTTTAGAACATATTTCTTATAAAACAAAAATCTCAGTATTCAATATTATACTTTTCCAGTGTTACATTTTTGCAACTTTCGAAAATACAGTGTTTTCGAAATATGAACGGAGAATATGAAACAGAAATTTTTATACTTTCTTTGATACATACGAGGATAAAAGTTTTAAAAAAAATTAACCACCAGTCAATTTGCACTTGTTTCACAGTACGAATATCCGCACTATGGTGGCAGTTAAAAAGAAATTAGGTTTATCCATAGTTGTACGATTTCTCTGTAATCTGCAGAACAAATCGAAAACACGTACAATTTGTTAAATTTTTGATTAAGGGTAATTGCATTTTGATCAATACTAAAATATGCAACATTTATGTATTTAAACAAAAATAGGCATTAATTGATGAAATAGTCAGTTATAGGCACCATAAAATTCGCAAATAATACTTCTAATCCCTCGAAATGAATAAGTACGTACAAAATTGCGTTTTCCCTCGAAGGAAGGCTAAAGGCATTGTGGTAGCTAAAGGCATAAGGCATTGAAGGAAGGCTGAAGGCATTGTAGTGCTAACACAGCACGTACATTCTCGCCAGTATTTTTACACAAAATTACGAGAAAAGTACTTATATTCTCGAAAAAATTGACCTGACTTTATTTCCAAAACTATTTTTAAGGAACGGATTTCATTAAGGAGAAAATCTCTCTCTTTATTATTTTAGTCGTAGAAAAACTCAGGGTTTTCAACGAACGCGAGATCTGCATTATTCTCTTAAACGTCCTTTACACTAACCTACAAAAAACTTTAATCAAAAACGATTGAGCAATTATTTTGAAAATGTCCCAGGGGCTTCATGTAACGTACCGCCAAAATTAAAATATAGGTTTCCAATTCAAGGGGGCTGTAACATCAGCCAGATTGATTGAGGAATATCAGTTTTGGAGAAAATGGGCTAAACGGTTTAGCCGCTAGTGTTTCCTACATACATTAGACGGAGAGACATTGTTCCGTCAATCGATTTTTCGGTATCAAGGACCCACAAAACATGGATTGTAGCTACATCACGTGTCAGAGAACTTTGTTTTCTAAATTCAGCAACTGGATTTATCCACTTTGTCGTCACCTGGTCCCTGTAATAAGCGTTTTCTGCCAAAACTTCGCCGTATTTTGCGTAGCATTACATAACTTTCTCTGTACTGCGTAAGCTGTAGCGGTTAAGTAAAATTGATATAATCTCACATTATAATGTTAAACTTTTATACTTTTAAGTAATAAATGCATTTACCAACATATATTAAAAGAAGTTTCCTACCATTTTAAAACTTCAAATGTTACTTCAACACAGCATTTCATCTCTGACGATCTTATTGCACCCAAGTCTTCAATTGCAAATGCGAGTAGCTCAAAATTTCACGTAAAAAAACATCATATGAGTTCCCTAAAACATCGTCTTGGTCCCAAAGAAGAACCATTGACTACAGTTGGAGAGCAATTTTAACACTATTTTCAATAAACGTTTCCGCGACGGCTGATACAAGAGTGTTGTATCGGCGCTAGCAGAGGGCGCCACCGCGCACAGACCACACCGCGAGCCAGCGAGTCTTCTCGGTGTGTTTTGGTTCATCAGTGTTTTGCTGTTTGCTGCTTGTCGCGTCACGTGTGTTTGTAACGCTCGCCCTTTTTATCTTGTAATACATTTTGGCAATAAACCAGTATTCGATTACATTTGGCGTGATCATTTAATACTACATGGTGGCAGCGGTTAATTCCAACTAGTTCGCAACTACAAAAAGGAAGTCAAAATGCCAAACGACAACGTGCAACCGGCAACAGCAGCGGCGTCGTCGTCATATAACATCGCAGCGCCGGATGCTTTCGACTTCAATTCACCAGGTGATTGGCCAAAGTGGAAAAAACGCTTCGAGAGGTTTAAACTTGCTTCTAAACTAAATGCTTTAACTGAAGAGGAACAGGTAAACACTCTCATTTATCTTATGGGTGAAAAAGCTGACGAGGTTATGGTAACATTTGGTCTCAACAATGACGAGAAAAAAAACTATGCAACAGTGATGCAAAAACTCGACAACTATTTTGCGCCAAAAACCAATGTAATTTATGAAAGAGCTCGCTTTCACACTCGTGTACAAAATCCCGGCGAAACGGCCACCGATTTTATTACGGCACTACATAACCTCGCAAAGAATTGTAACTATGGTCAATTGAAAGACGAATTCATTCGAGATAGAATTGTTGTAGGTGTCGCGGACAAAAATCTGAGCGAGAAAATGCAGTTGGACGACACATTGACGCTCGATAAAGCTGTAAAAATAATAACTCAGTCAGAAGAGGTTAGGAAGCAGGTAGGGCAACTAAATCAACCGAGCATCAACTATGTTTCAAAACAATGTAACCGTCCTGACAAGAAAAACGCGGTTAAGGGAAAAGGTTCGATTAACAAAACAAATCCTACGCGACCTAACCAAACTACGAACCAGTCGAACACGTGTCAATGGTGCGGTGGGGAGAAACACGATCGCACTTCATGTCCGGCTAAAAATTCTTCGTGTTACAAGTGCAATAATAAAGGGCATTTTTCGAGAGTTTGCAGATCGAAAAAGAAGATTTGCACGGTGAATGAAGAAAATCTGGACCTGGATTCACTTCAACTAGGATCTGTTGACTCTGAGGCTACATCCGAGGACATCGATTGGACGGCGATGATCAACGTAGATGGCAAAAACTACAGATTCAAAATCGACACAGGAAGCGACGTCACTGCTCTTCCATCCCAGTTCGCCGGAAATGGACTAACCAAAACAAAAAAAAGACTCACCGGACCAGACACTACCGTGTTGAATATATACGGGACTAAGGAGGCCAAACTAACCTATAAAAGTAAGACAACTCAGCAAACCGTCTACTACATCGACAATCTGAATCAACCAATCCTGGGGAAGGTGGATGCAGTCGAACTAGGCCTCGTAAAAAGAATCAACGCAGTCTCCAACCGATCCGGCATGACGCTGCAGGACGTGAAACAGAAATTTCCGGATCTATTTAATGGTATTGGTAAAATTCCAGGGGTAACCAAATTAACCATTAAACTAGACGTGAAACCCGTGGCCGTGACGTCACCAAGAAGAATCGCTATTCCGTTGATGGACAAGGTGAAAGCTACCCTGGAAAACATGGAGAAGCAGGGAATCATTTCACCGGTAAACGTAGCGACGGAGTGGTGCTCACCAATGGTCGTCACATTCAAGAAAGACAGCTCCCCGAGGATTTGCGTCGACCTCCGAGAACTGAACCGAGCCGTTCAACGAGAGTACCATCCTATTCCCGATGTCCACTACATTCTAAACTTCATAAAAGACGCGAAACACTTCTCGAAACTAGACGCAGCTTCTGGGTTCTACCAAATCGTGCTGGACGACGATTCTCGCTTATACACGACGTTCATCACACCTTTTGGGAGATTCTGCTTCAATCGGCTGCCATTCGGAATCACGTGCGCACCAGAGCGCTTCCAGAAGAAGATCCAGGAAATTCTACAGGACTGCGACGGCATCGTGTGTCTGATGGACGATATTTTGATCTACGGTAACAATCAAGAGGAACACGATAGACGACTCATGAAAGTTTTGACTAAACTACAAGACGCAGGACTGACGCTCAACGAGAAGAAACTGGTTATCAATGTTCGCTCTATCGAATTCTTGGGACATCTGGTTGAAGAAGAAGCTATTAGAATTCACCCGGACAAAATCAAGGCAATAACTGACATGGAGCGCCCTAAAGACAAACAAGGCTTGAAGAGACTATTTGGTATGATCAACTTTTTGGCAAAAGTCATACCAAATAAGGCTACTGTTTTAGAACCCCTTCAGTCATTGTTGAAAGAAGACCGAGCATTTATCTGGGAAGAACCTCAAGAAAAAGCTTTTTCTAAAATTAAAGAAATGCTGACTTCAGCCCCGATACTTGCCAGGTTCGACCAGAAGAAGAAAACCATAGTCACAGCAGATGCATCGTCTTTCGGAATCGGAGGGGCATTACTGCAGGTGCAGCAGGATGGCACTGTCAAACCTGTGGCTTACTATTCCCGGCTACTCTCAGAAATGGAAAGACGGTACGCACAAATCGAGAAAGAAGGCCTAGCGGTTACATGCGTCTGCGAGAAATTCTCCGACTACATCACAGGCATTGAAATCGAAATCGAAACGGATCACAAGTCTTTGATCCCTATATTCACAACCAAGTCACTAAACGACTTGTCTCCAAGGCTGCAAAGGTATCGTATCCGCCTAATGCGTTTTGACTATACTATTTTACATGTTCCAGGCAAACAGTTGGTTACGGCAGACACATTGTCCAGGCAGCCAATTTCGCAGATAGAGTCAGAGGAATTCCTGGAAGAAGTTGAGAACCACGTGATCGCCACAATTGCAGCTCTTCCAGTAACTTCAGATAAGCTCTCGCAGAACATCAGTAATCAAGAAAAGGATCCGGAATTAGCAGCTGTACGAGTCTACATTTGCAATGGCTGGCCTGCCAAAGAAAATTTATTCGACAATCTGAAAACGTTCTGGGAGAAACGAGCTGAAATTACGTGTCAACGCAATGTACTCATGTACGAAGGAAGGATCATAATCCCACGAGCGATGCACCAGGAAATGTTGGATAAAATTCACGAAGGACATCTGGGTGTCACTAAATGCAGAGCCCGTGCTAGAGAAGTCATTTGGTGGCCAGGGATGTCGACACAAATCCAGGAAACCGTCGAAAAGTGTGAAATCTGCGCTCAACATAGAATCAATCGTCACGAACCGCTAATACACGTTGAAGCGGCCAACCGTCCATGGCAGAAAGTCGGTATGGATTTGTCAAGGTCAACAACGCCTGGTATCTATTGATCATCGATAGATACTCACGGTACCCCGAAGTCATGAAAATCGAGAATATGAAGATGGAAACTGTTATCGAGAAAATGTCGGAAATATTTTCTAGACATGGCATTCCGGAGGAAATATTCACCGACAACGGAACTCAGTTCAACCCACTACACGAGTCTAAAACCTTCAAGAATTTTCAAGGATCTTACGGATTTCGCCTGATTACCAGAAGCCCGGGATATTCACAGTCTAATGGCCTTGCCGAAGCAGGAGTTAAGATAGTGAAGAACATCTTCTTGAAACAAAAGGACCCCTACAAAGGTCTTCTTGTTTACCGAAATACGCTACTGGATAACGGATATTCACCCGCACAACTTTCCATGGGTCGAAGACTGAGAGACATATTACCAACTACAGCTGAAAATCTTCAGCCGACGTTAGTGATCAAGGAAACGGTCGGCGAAAAAGAAGCACACCGCAGGGAAAGGATTGAAAGAAACTACAACGCATCCAAGGGGGCGAGAAATCTTCCAGAACTAGTCCCCGGAACCCAAGTGTATATTAAAGATGCCAAGAAGTTTGGTATGGTCGTCCAGAAAGCCGATCAACCACGATCATATATCATCCAAACAGATACTAACAAACTCAGACGCAATAGGTTTACTGTATTTCCAACAAAAAAAGAGGGAGAAGAGACAACGTGTTTGGATACGCCCCAGAATCCAGAAGAGAATTCAGCTGAGCAAGCCGCGGGAAATTCAACACCTCAAGATAACAAACCGATTGCCAGTACTTCTTCAGAAGGATACAGAACACGTGCTGGTCGAATTTCCAAACCTCCTCAACGACTCGATTGTTAGCTTGAAAAAGGGTGATGTTGTATCGGCGCTAGCAGAGGGCGCCACCGCGCACAGACCACACCGCGAGCCAGCGAGTCTTCTCTGTGTGTTTTGGTTCATGAGTGTTTTGCTGTTTGCTGCTTGTCGCGTCACGTGTGTTTGTAACGCTCGCCCTTTTTATCTTGTAATACATTTTGGCAATAAACCAGTATTCGATTACATTTGGCGTGATCATTTAATACTACAAAGAGAGATTAAAAACCAATCACCCGTTTATTAAATTTCTAACATGATTGTACTAATTAGTTATTGATTAATTATACAGTCATGAAATGATTTGTTGTAGAAGAAATATTGGGAAACTAGAAGTCACCAGATTAAAATAATTAATTGAAGTAGACGTCTGATGCAGTTTAAATACATCACACTAGAGCTCCTAAACTGTTCGTACATTCAATTTTGACATGACATGTAACATGACATTGCCATATTTCGAAAATATTTTTGGTGTCAGTAACACTCAAAACGTTTTATTAGCAAGGATTACGAAACAGGAAAATCATAAAAAATGGAGATGAGTGCTAACCTGGTAGGCGGCGGCAACGATGACGGCGGAGGCGAGCAGCGCGGCGGCCAGCTGCAGGCGCTGCGGCGTGGCGCGCACCCTGTCCTGCGGGGCGCCCCCGCACGAGGAGAAGGCGCGCAGCGCGGCGGCGGCGCTGGCGGCCAGCGACTCGCCCGCCACCACGCGCCACGCCAGCGCGTACGCCACCGCCGTCCCCAGCAGCACCAGCCAAATTTGGTATGAGAACACGCGCAGCGGCAGCGACCACGCCGGCAGCGGTGAGGCAAACGGCACAAGCACAATGTGGCGATCTGTCTCTCCGGAGGACACTATGTCCATCAATGTTGAGAAACCTAACTTTTCGCTGCCGTACCTCCAATATTGTGGCACAAAATCAGTTTCCCCCGCAGCCAACATTTTTTCCAATTGAGTCACATGTTTTTCAGCAGCGTCCTAGTAAACAAAATGCATGGATAAATATAGCAGTGTATTGAATAAAATAGGAAACTAAATATCATTGACATTGAAAATTCTCTAGATACCAGCGTATGCAAAATATTTAGAGATACTTCCTGCGCATGCGTAAGTATAGTATTAATAAACACATTAGCTCCATGTTCTAGAAAAAAAGGAGGAATAGGAGGTGTTCTAGGAAAAAATATGACTCATCCAGATAACATATATTGGGAAGCAGTTTTCATCTCTGAATCTTAACAGGACAAGGCACTGTTGCAAACTAAAGTTGCTACAAAATATCAGAATATCTCCGAATAATGAGTTTCACTTTCCTTTCAGTGGGAGTTACATTTTCAACTTCGCACTTCTCATTCCCTGTTGACAACTTCCGGCTCCTGAACGACCTACCTGGGACTCTCGCGATAACTGCCACTCCCTTGTGAGAAGGTGAAGCTGACAACTCTTTTTTATCAAATGAGGAACGAATGGGATGTGAAGGAACCGGATAATATCCCTCCGCTGAAACATGTGTGCCGGGAGGGTGAGCTGCTTTCTTATCAGCTATCAACGCTCCGCTATACCTCAAACTGTTCGCGAACTTGAATTCATGAATGCACAAAACCAGTGGAAGCTGCTCTGATGGGAGTGTGGGGCGGCGCCCTCCCAGTACACGACACGATATGTTTCAGAATTCAACATACATGAATGAAAATGTGGACATGAGTTTTCCACCTGAAGTGACACAATTCACGGAATACCTCTTAATATCGTGTCGCACCTCCTTTTACCCGGCGAAGTGACGCAACTCGACATGGGATAGACTCAACTGGTCGGTGGAAGTGTCCAGCAGAAATATTGATTCATGCTGCCTCGATTCATGCTCTCTCCATAATTGTGAAAGTGTTGCCGGTGCAGGATTTTGAACACGAACTGACTACTCGATTATATCCCATCAATATACGAAGGGATTCATGTCGGGCGATCTGGGTGGCCAAAATAATTCCCTCCAATTGTCCAGAATGATCTTCAAATCAATCGCGAAACATTTTAGACCCGATGACATGGCTCATGCGCATCCATAAAAAAATCCTCATTGTTTGAGAATATGAAATCAATGAGTGGATTCAAATGGACTTGAAGTAGCTGAACATAATTTTCAGTCAATGGGCGGTTCATTTGGACGGGAATACCCAGTGTATTCCATGTAAAAGTAGCCAAAACCATTATGAGCCACCAACAGCTTGCACAATGCTTTGTTGACAACTTGGATACATGCCTTCGTGGGGTCTGAGCCACATTCGAAACCTACCATTAGCTCGTAGCAACTGAAATCGGTCGTCTAGGCTTCAAACGACATGGTCACGAAAGGCGCTGCTGGCGATTCGTTAGGAAAGGCACTCGAGTCGGTCTTCTGCTGACATCCCATACAAGTCAAATTTCATCGCACTGTCCTAAAGGATATATTCGTTGTACGCCCCACATTGATTTCTGTGGTTATTTCACGCAGTGTTCCTATCCATTAGCACTGACAACTCTGCGCAAAAGCCGATTCTCTCGGTCATTAAGTGAATGCCGTCGGCCCCTGCGTTGTCCGTGGCGAGGGGTTGTGCCTAAACGAGGTATTCTCGGCACACTCTTGACTCTGTGGCTCTCGGAATATTGAATTCCGAGATCTACATTCTTGTAACAAAATCCGAAATTTATTTATTGACGTCAAAAACAATAAAAAACTGTGTATGACGTGCTATGGGGAGAAGTGAATACTGTGCATGTTCAACGCATTCCCGTAGTGCGGCCGGAACCACGCCAGAAACCTTTTCACATTCATCACTTCAGTGGAAAGGAAAACTGTGCCAATGCACTGCCTTGTTACAATTTTGAACGGGATACTAGTGCCATCTGTATATTTGCAAATTGCTAACCCGTGACTTTTGTCACCTTAGCGTATATCGTATGTATCAAAATAATAAATAATTTTAGTATGTATTTACATGGGATTCACGAGGGGCCAATGTTTTTACATAGAACGTAGACTCCAGGAGGTCCGTCTCAGCCATTGTCCAGGCTATTTACGAAGGAAGCACAGTGTGAAGTTGGTGCAGGGAAGGGGGGTGCATAGAAAGGGGGCTTGAGCGGAGACAGGGTCCAAAGAGGTTCTGTGGGAAGCAGATAGAGCGGGTTAGCATATGTCATTCTGGTTAATGCGAGCAATCGAACCAACTTGACGTGTTCTGAGTTCAACATTTGTGCAAGAGAGGTTTTCAAAATAGGATGTTGGGATTTGGTGTTTAAAATGAGTTTCATCACGAGTGTTATCAACAGTGAACACTATATTATCTGATGGTAGTCAGAATCTCAGTATTGAAATAAAAACAAATCTAAGAAGTTAGGGCCGCCAAGACTAAAACTTAATTTATGCAATTCAAAATGCCTACAAAAGAAAGTGTATTCATGCGAAAATTGAATTCCACTCTCTACAAACAAGGAGGCTGATCATGTGGTTGTGAGATAAGAATTTACATTTGATATACGTTCCTTGTCATGAACGTTAGTGATCGTGCATGAAAGAGGGATGGTGTATCAGATATTAAACACCTGGGCGAAAAAAGTTAGAAGCACAAATTGAGCAAATATTGGAATAGCATAGGAACATTGCTATAAGGTGTCATGCTAAGGAACATTGATATAAGGTGTCAAATTCAGCTTATAGAATGAGAATTAAAAAAGTAATGAAGATGTTTAGTATAATACTACTACCACCACCACCACCGCCACCGCCACCCCGGCCCCCGCCGCCGCCGCTGCCGCCGCCGCCACCGCCGCCACCACTACCACCACTACCACCACTACCACTACTACCACTACTACCACTACTACTACTACTACTACTGGGGTTGGTACTACTGGTGTTGCCTTGGTGAGTTGTGTGATTCTGCGTTCGTCGAATTGTGCCATTTTAATGGCGATTAAGGTATGTTAAATATATACAGCATTGTATAGTGTGCTCGAGTATATACGCGCAACCTTTGGGATGACCGCATTGTAGTGGAAATGCTGCAAATGTGCATGTTATTTTGTACCGCGGGTTCTGTGTTTACGCCCGCCATCTTGCATCGATTGTGCGTGTGACATATCGATATGGCGGCGACGAGTACTCGCTCTGGCGGCTTGGACCCCAACGATGGTGCGACCTCTGCGGCCCCTAGCGGCAGGTGTCCGAAGGTGTGTTGATCAGCGACCTCTAGCGTTGCGGCTGCAATGTTGACTGCCGTATTGGCGGGAAATTCAAACACGGAAGGGAATGGAATCGCGAAGGCGAATGAACGAGCAATGGAAGAAGTAATTCCACTGCCGGATAACGAAAACCAGGATAATCTCCCTGAGAAGCTGACTGCCGCTCTGCCGGGAAATTCTGAGGTAAACGGCGAAATGAACGGAACGTTGAGTTCCGCGGCATGAGAACTGGCAGAAGGAAACCCGATAGTAAATAACGGGGACGGGGATAATCTTTCTGCCATCCTAAAGATCTTAAAGGAGATGAAAAATGCCATGACGAAAAATACCTGCACTAGAATTAAGGTAGGTATTATTGAAATTGAAGACCTTATCGAAGACGCGTTGGAGAAAAAGAAACTCCGAGCGGACCTGGCAGTCAGCAGCCCGCCATTAATAACTCTAAACAACGACGAAGGAAACGACCGCAAACCGGTTGAGAAAAATGAGATCCCTACACCTCAGGAAGGCGAAACCGGAACATCCACTGGTGGAGCTGCTGGAGGTCATGAGCAGGGGGAGTGGGTTACTGTCCAGCGAAAAAAGAAGAATAAGAAGAAGGGAAATCCAAGAAGCAATGATCCTGTTCCTGCAGCAGCCGCGTCCAAGGGAGAACGTAAGACGAGGAAACGTGGCGGAAAAGGAGGGGTAAACCCAGCGGATATAGTCGTCATCAGGCCTGCTGAAGGCGTCAGCTTCGCTCAGGTGCTGTCAAAGCTCAGGGTGGACTCTGAAATAAACCCCGAGGACTCGAAAACGGAGGTGAAGTGCATCCGACAGACCCGATCGGGAAATGTTCTCTTAGAACTGGGGAATAACTCGGAAGGGGGCAAGGCCTTCACGAACACCCTGAAGTCAGCCCTTGGTGAGTCAGGAGCGGTGAGATATGGGGTACCCCGGTCGACCCTGGAAATAAGAGACCTTGACTGCGTCACCTCAACCGCCGATGTTGAGATAGGCATGAGGAAAGTCCTGAAAGCTCCGAGAGGAGAATTAAAAATATCGGTGTCACGAGCGACGAGCAGGATGCAAAAAATTGCAGTCATAGAATTAGATGAACGCGACGCCAGAATACTCCTGATGAAAGGAACAATCCAGGTATGATGGATTGCAAATTGCAGAATCCTACGGAGGGCGTTTGTCACTCGATGTTACAGATGCAACGAGTACGGCCACATTGCCAGAAATTGCAATGGGCCAGACAGAAAGGAGGGATGCTACAGATGTGGAGAGAAAGGCCACAAGGCAGCCCTCTGCACATCTGAGATGAGATGCACCCTCTGCTCTGCCGCTACCGGAGATAAAAACAGAGAAGCACAATGTCATCACCCGGGAACACGCGCCTGTGCAGTCTTCCGACAAGCCCTGCAGAAAGCCAAAGGGCCAACAATGGTACAGGTCCTACAATGCAATGTAAATAGAAGCAAGACGGCGATGGACCTTCTCTTCCAACTGAAGGCGGAGAAGCGGCCTGACATTGTGCTGATTAGCGAACAACATCGCAATATCCAGAATGGGGTGTGGGTGGCGGACAAACTTGGCACTGCGGCCATATGGATAACCGGTTCTGGGAAAATTGTAATCGGGAAACAGGGGAAGGGTGACGGCTTTGTTTGGGTGAAGAGCAGAAATGTCAACTACGTAAGCTGCTACTTCACTCCAAACGAAAAAATAGACAAATTTAAACAAAAGCTGGAAGAACTTGAAGACGCCGTAAGCGACATGAGTGGCGAAACTTTGGTCGCTGGTGACTTTAACGGGAAAGCACTGGAATGGGGAATGCCGTTCACGGATACCCGAGGCAGACTCATTCTAGACATGGCAGCATGGCTGAACCTCGTCGTTCTCAACAATGGCGATACGCCCACGTTCGAACGAGCAGGTTGCAGAGGAACTGTTCCCGACATCACCCTAGCGAGTGAGAAACTAGCGACCCTCATCACCGACTGGAAAGTTTCTGGGGAATATACGGCAAGTGACCATCAATATATCACCTTCAGGGTAATGAAGGGGGGAACGGGCCACAGGAACCACACAACCCTGGGGTGGAACCCCACAAAAATGGACACGAAGAAGTTCAAATCCACGCTGGATGAAGGCAGAGCAGCGGAAGACACAAATGCAACGAACGAGGTAAGCCAAGCTGAGAAGCTAGCCGACAGCACTATGGCCGCCATTACAAGAGCGTGCGATGCCTAAATGCCCCGCAAGAAAAGCATCCCTAACAGAAACGCTGTCTTCTGGTGGAATGAAGAGATTGCGGGTCTCAGGAAAGAATGTCAACGACTCAGACGCAAAGCGCTCAGAACCAGAAGAGACTCGAGAGAAACGGAGGCAAAAACAGCGGAATATAAAGAGGCCAAAAAACACCTCAGGATGGCCATAGCGGAAAGCAAGAAGTGGGACCAGCTGACACAGGAGGTTGAAGACGACCCGTGGGAAAGAGGTTATAAGATCGTCAACAGGAAGCTAGGAGCCATCTCACCTACGAAACCCTGGAAGCACACGTTGTTGATGACATCGTTGACGCCCTATTTCCATCGCATCCGATGAGACACACCAACAAATATGAGGTAGCAGATGAAGAGATCCCTCTCTTCACTGCTGACGAATTAAAGATGGCGGCAAACTCTTTAAAGAACCGTAAAGCGCCGGGCCCAGACGGCATACCGATAGAGGTTCTGAAAGCAGTGGCAGAAACCCATCCGCAAATTCTGCTTCATATGTTCAATGCATGTCTCGGAGAGGGCAGGTTTTGTGCGAGATGGAAACGCGCACGTCTCGCCCTGATAAGCAAGGGCAAGGGACCCGCGCACGCCCCCTCGACGTATCGACCACTGTGCATGCTGGATACAACGGGGAAATTATATGAGAAGATGCTCAAACCCCGCATCCAACAAGCCATTGAAGAAGCAGGAGGACTCTCAGCACGGCAATTCGGTTTCAGGAAAGGGAGGAACACAACCGACGCTGTGCAAGAAATTATTGACACGGTGAGTCGGGCGGAGACGGGCAACCACCGCTCACGCCCACTATGCATGGTGGTGACTCTCGACGTCCAGAACGCCTTCAACACGGCAAACTGGGCGGATATGATGAGCGCATTAGAGCAATTTAGAGTGCCCAATTACTTACTTCGTGTCATCGATGACTACCTCCACGAGAGGGTGGTAAGCTATGATAGGGAGGAAGGGCAGAAGACCAAAGAAATGACAGCAGGAGCGGCCCAGGGGTCAATACTTGGACCAGATCTCTGGAATATCGTTTATAACGGAGTGCTCAAACTAGAAATGCCTGACGACACCTTCCTGGTTGGATATTCGGACGACCTGGCGGCCGTGCTGACAGCACGATCACTGGAAGGCCTGCAAATCCGCCTGAACCAGACAATGAGACGGGTGCAAACCTGGATGAATACACACGCCTTAAAGCTCGCTGTGCAAAAAACGGAGATAGTGATACTATCGAAGAAACGTATCAACTACAGGGCAGAGATGGCGATATTGGGCGAAACCATTCAGGTGACAAAAGCAGTGAATTATCTAGGGATCATGCTGGATAACAAGCTCTCCTTTTGGGAGCAAATTAAGAGAGCAACTGACAAAGCTGCCAGAATGACAACTCTGAGCAGACTAATGACTAATGTCCGCGGCCCCAGTGCTGGAAAGAGGAAACTGATAATGACAGTCACGCAGTCAATCCTCTTATTTGGTGCAGAGATCTGGGCGACATCGTTGAGACACGGAAAATACAGGAGAAGAATATTAGCGGTCCAGAGAAGAGGAGCCCTGCGAATTGCAAGTGCCTACCGCACCGTCTCAGACGCAGCAATATCCGTAATTGCTGGGACAATCCCCATCGACCTTCTTGCCCACGAGAGGAAACGCTTGCGGGAAAGAAACGTGGGCGAAGACAGGGAGAAGAAGAAGAGGGAAGAAAGGGAAAATACACTAACAACGTGGCAAGACAGATGGAAGAACGAGAGGCGAGGGAGATGGACAACCCGACTCATCCCCAACATCGAACCATGGCTGAAGAGGAAGCACGGCGAGGTCAATACACAATTCCTGTCAGGTCACGGCTTCTTCCGTGCATTCCTAAACAAAATAGGGCGAAAAGAAAGAGCTATCTGCGTCTACTGCGGATAGAGCGACGACGACGCGAACCACACTTTCTTCAAGTGCGATAGGTGGCAGGCACAGCGACTAGAACCGGAGACCAAAATTTGCGAAATCACTCCAGAAAATGTAAAAAAAATGCTGAAGAATTCAGATCACTGGATGGCTGTAGCAGCATTCGCCAGAAAAGTGCTGACCCAGAAGAAACGCGAGGAGGACGCGACAGATACGTGATGTGACTACACACAGACTGACTGAAAGATAGACGACCATCAAGATGAGACAAAACGAAGATAAGAAAGCTCACCAGCTAAGAAAACGGTCCCGCTCTGAAGAATGCTGAAGAAGCGTACCGGAGCGGATCACCATGAGGAAAGGGGTTTATGGTTTTTAGTGGGTGCGAGCCTCACACTACCTAGAGAAATGGCCACTAGGCTCTCTAGGTGTCTGTTAGAGATTTTCCAGTTTTCCCCTCAAGTTAAAAAAAACAAACTACTACTACTACTACCACTACCACCACCACCACTACTACTACTACTACTACTACTACTACTACTGCTATTATTATTATTATTATTATTATTATTATTAATATTATTATTATTATTACCACCACCACCGCTACTGTTGAGGCTGCAAAATAGCTTCACCAGAGTTTTGGGAGAGGCACCAATTGTGAATTGCGTTCTCTACAATCGTTCTGCCTTGCTTGGCACAATGGAAACTTCTGAAAGACAATTATTTAAAAACTACTAGTTTATCTCAGCGTAAGAATTATTGAACATTGAAGAAGTTGTCAATGTTAACTTGTCTTAGGCGAACAGAAGATCGTTTTTCTGTCGTAATTCGGGCGTAATACAATTTCAGGCGATTGTCAGCGCCAAAAAACCTCTATGCACGGAATCTGTACGGCTGTAAGGTAGCTCCCACTACCAACAGTCAAAATATAATTTTTCAATGCAGTAAAAATATGATTTTACTACGCCTTTTTACCGACGAGATCTTTTGTGAAAATGTTCGGCTGAGAAATTATCTAACAAATGACTCTGGCGGCGTCATATTAAGAAACGCATTTGATTCCCAGAAGTGTCAACAATGTGAGTTCCCAGTAGTTGGCGCTATCTCGCGAGCGTCTGTGAAAGAAGTTCAAACTTCTCGAAGCAGTTTGTCCTTCCAAAGAGTTTCATACAAAAAGTCTTTGCCTTTCTCTCTGAAAGCCAGCTGGCGGTGCATACAGAAAAAATATTATAAGTCCAACGCAAGACGTTTAAAATGTATGCCCTTTGCTATTAATTAGCGCCAAGAAATTGTTGCAAATGATAGAATTCCGAGTATGGCGCCAAATTTGAATTAATTTTGGCACCCTACGTACACTACCACCACTACCACTCTACTCCCACCACTCCCACCACCACCACTCCCACCCCCACCCCCACTCCCACCACCCCCACTCCCGCCGCCGCCGCCGCTACCGCCACTACAACTACAACTACAACAACTACAACTACAACAACTACAACTACAACAAATACAACTACAACAACTACAACTACAACTACAACTACAACAACTACAACTACAACAACTACAACTACAACTACAACAACTACAACTACAACAAGTACAACTACAACAACCACAACTACAACTACAACAACCACAACTACAACAACCACAACTACAACTACAACAACCACAACTACAACAACCACAACTACAACTACAACAACCACAACTACAACTACCACAACCACTACTACAACTACCACAACCACAACCACAACAACTACCACAACCACTACAACAACTACCACAACAACTACAACAACTACCACAACCACTACAACTACCACAACTACAACTACCACAACCACAACTACAACTACCACAACCACAACTACAACTACCACAACCACAACTACAAATACCACAACCACAACTACAACTACCATAACCACAACTACAACTACCACAACCACAACTACAACTACCACAACCACAACTAACACAACCACAACTACAACTACCACAACCACAACTACAACTACCACAACCACAACTACAACTACCACAACTACAACTACAACTACCACAACTACAACTATAACTACTACAACTACAACTACTACAATTACAACTACTACAACTACAACAACTACAACTACAACTACTACAACTACTACAACTACAACTACTACAACTACTACAACTACAACTACAAATACAACTACTACAACTACAACTACAACTACAACTACTACAACTACAACTACAACAACTACAACAACTACAACTACTACAACTACTACAACTACAACTACTACAACTACAACAACTACAACTACAACAACTACAATAACTACAACTACAACTACTACAACTACAACTACTACAACTACAACAACTACTACAACAACAACTACTACAACTACAACTACTACAACAACAACTACTACAACTACAACTACAACTACTACAACTACTACAACTACAACTACTACAACTACTACAACTACAACTACTATAACTACTACAACTACTAGAACTACTACAACTACAACTAGTACTACTACTACAACTACAACTAGTACTACTACTACAACTACAATAGTACTACTACTACAACTACAACTAGTACTACTACTACAACTACAACTAGTACTACTACTACAACTACAACTAGTACTACTACTACAACTACAACTAGTACTACTACTACAACTACAACTAGTACTACTACTACAACTACAACTAGTACTACTACTACAACTACAACTAGTACTACTACTACTACAACTACAACTAGTACTACTACTACAACTACAACTAGTACTACTACTACAACTACAACTAGTACTACTACTACAACTACAACTAGTACTACTACTACAACTAGTACTACTACTACTACTAGTACTACTACAACTACAACTAGTACTACTACTACTACAACTAGTACTACTACTACTACTACAACTAGTACTACTACTACTACTACAACTAGTACTACTACTACTACTACAACTAGTACTACTACTACTACTACTACAACTAGTACTACTACTACTACAACTAGTACTACTACTACTACAACTAGTACTACTACTACAACTACAACTAGTACTACTACTACAACAACAACTAGTACTACTACTACAACTACAACTAGTACTACTACAACAACTAGTACTACTACAACAACAACTAGTACTACTACAACAACAACTAGTACTACTACAACAACAACTAGTACTACTACAACAACAACTAGTACTACTACTACAACAACTAGTACTACTACTACAACTAGTAGTACTACTACTACAACTAGTACTACTAGTACTACAACTAGTACTACTACTACAACTAGTACTACTACTACAACTAGTACTACTACTACTACTACTACAACTAGTACTACTACTACTACTACAACTAGTACTACTACTACTACAACAACAACTACTACTATTACAACAACAACTACTACTACTACAACTACTACTACTACTACTACAACTACTACAACTACTACTACTACTACAACTAGTACTACTACTACTACAACTACTACAACTACTACTACTACTACAACTAGTACTACTACTACTACAACTACTACTACTACTACAACTACTACTACAACAACTACTACTACTACCACTACAACTACTACTACTACTACTACAACAACGACTACTACTACTACTACAACTACTACTACTACTACTACTACTACTACTACTACTACTACTACTACTACTACTACTACAACTACTACTACTACTACTACTACAACTAGTACTACTACTACAACAACTAGTACTACTAGAACAACTACTACTACTACTACAACTAGTACTACTACTACTACTACTACTACTACTACTACTACTACTACTACTACTACTACTACACTACTACTACACTATTACTACTTACGGTATGAATGACGTGTATCAGGCGAATGTAGAATACTATTTTATTTCGTTTGATTATCTCGTTCAACATCTGAAGAACGTAACCAACAACCGACACTTTGATGCCCCTGATAGTTTTCGTATAGTTGTAGTAGTCTGCCGTCTCAATGGCCATTACTTGCACCGAGATACCTCTCGGGTCTGGCGATCGCGCCGCTAGGAGCGCTGCAGCCGCGCGGCCACCTTCGTCACCATCTTCGTCACCGCCACTCTTCCATTTGAACACGCGCTTCCTACGATAGAAATACATGATTAGAGTTATATAAGTTTAAAGTTTGGGATCCCCTCATATAATTACTCTTTTGATGATGCACATACAGACTGAATATGGTGTCGCCGTTACTATAAACAGATTTAAAAGTATTCACATACGTTAATAATTTCTGCTATACAAGTTCTAAATAAAAAGAAACTTTAAGCATATGTCTGTTTTTTCATCCTTGGGCGTATTACGTAAAAAATAACCTATTAAAAATTAAATTTAAGTAATAAAAATACAAAAAATGTACGCAACTATACTTGTTGAATGAGAAACAAAACTTTAAGACATTACAAGGCAATATCGCACAAATTTGAGGAAAAATTTGACATTGATGTCGACTTTTTAAAACTTTTTTCAATGAAGACTATGAGCAAAAATACGTAACACATTATTCCTTTTTCTTCAAAATATTATTTCGAGACGTTATTAACTTTCAATGTTTTTGAAAACGTGCCGCATTGCTTGAGTTAATTGTTTGTTACTCGTGTTGTACTTGTAATATTAAATCATAATTTGCGACATTAGAGAATAATAAATATTTCATTTTGTGGAACTAATTCACTAAGGTTCTTTAAAATTAATTTTTGACTTATTTTATTATTATATTATTATAGGCTCAGACAATTGCCGAAACTTTTCACAAAAGTATTTGAAACACTGCCCATCTTTAGGTAAAGCCTTCACAATTTTTTTCATGAGGCCTAGTGTTATGTTAAATGGACGCAGCAGAATCTTCTGTTGATCTACCAGGTGTTCTCATACGATGTTATTTTCTCCTGAATATTTTTTACAGGTCAATTATTTCTAGACCTATGCCGGTTTCGTGCCCTTCTATCCTATTCACATTCGCAAACTAAGCAGTTCATCTCTCCCCTTTGTTAAGCTGACTAATCATTTAGCTCACTTTATGTAAACAACTGACGTTCCATACTGTTTACGGGACATTGAAACTCATCGTCAGCTGGGTCATCTTTATCACATCACATGGCATATTATTCAGATTAGCAGTTGCAATAGCCACTGGTGGTTCAAGAACAGGCAGATCAGGACTATAGCCTATTGGCCGAATTGCAAATGGAAGGTTAGGTACTAAATTACTTTTTTTTGTTAACATCAATACAACAAAAGTAGCAATAATATGAATGATTTATTGTATCTCTCCATCGAATAAGAATAGCAAATCTAAAGGATGGTTTGTCCTTTTTTGACCATTTTCTAAGGTCTTATACACAAATATGTACCTTATAATACCTTATATGGCGTTCAAAATTTTCCTGATCACCCAGTTTTATTCCGAAAGATAAAAAACACACATTTCTAACAGTCTAATGTTCCGTTGGTGCTTTTGAATCAGAAATTCGCCACGAATGTAACAAAACCTTTCAGAACTGTTTTTACAACCACGTCTAGCCATTACTGAATACTAACTGCTAAACTACTCATTTTCACGTCATGATAGCACAATGGACAATATTATTCTTATGGGAGAATCTCCTGTACTGTTGCCAAATCGATTGTTGCAAAAGTAGGTAGCAAAAACATAGTCCTGTAGAGAAAATGACGAACACGATGGTAATCATGAAAAATATATCATTCGTTTGCTTTTTAAATAAAATAAATTAAACCGGTGGATTTCTGCGGAACTGACTTTTTGAACACCCTTTCATTTAAACCATTAAAACATCAAAAAATTGATGAAATTATTTTGAAAAAATGGATACAATATTTCAGTTACTTCACCTGGAGGAAATGTTTTCATTTTATCAATACGTCAAAATGCATCTCTTTAAAAAATGAATTGTCAACGAAAATATGTGAATTTTCAATTAAAGCATTAAAATATATAGCCGCTGGGATATTTTCGTAACTGAAGTCCAATTAAAAACTTTCATTACTTTCTATCATCACCCGAAAGTCTTCTGGTGCATTATTTTCGTGTATTCCATGTTTGTTTTGAAGTCAAGCCGCACGTAATTTGAGACGACGGCATGAAACTCGATGGAAGACGCGACGAAAAGACAAGGCACAGATGCAGAATGAGATCTAAATAGATCGCAGAGAAAATGGTGAACAAATTAAAAATGGTAAATAAATTCACTATTGTGAATTTATTTCGAGAACTTCAAAGGAAAACATTATTCGAGAACTTCAAAGGAAAACATCCAAAATCGGATTCAATCGTTTGAATGAATTTTGCAGAGCAACTGGCCTCAGCAGATATTCCTTTAGAATGAAAACGGAAGATGAGAATGACGAAATACTGACCCCGAGAAAAATAAAGTTAACTGGAGTGAAGTACACAATAAATAGGGGAATGAAATTCGACGTTTTTGTACATATGGTACGCTTCAAATTTAATGAGTTGTTATTCTTAAATGTTCCTGCAACAATCGTGTATGTAATAAAAGATGTTAATGATAAACATTTATCAAATTTCAAATATTCTATATTTTATCGCTTGCTGATAAAAATGGGATTTGAATTTGGAAAACGAGAAAAAAAGACAGAAATGATAGAAAGAAAGTATACAATAATGAGGTGATATAACTAAGAGAAATGCGACTGTTCAAAAATGAGAAAAGGAACATAATGTACTACAATTAATGTTGGATAAATGTTGGTCATAGTCTTTCGTTTACTACGTAAATAAATTAATCATTTTTGAACGGCACAACCAACAATTTACGATTTTTTATTTTATATTAGAATACGTATAAACGGTCACTTTGCATTAAATATTTACGTTAATAAAAATATTGCAGCTATAATAATAATAGTAATAGTAATAAGTGAGAAAATAAACAATTTCTTTGAGTAGATGCACATATTGACAAAGGTAGCCGTGATTTTGATAATTCTGGAGCGAGTGGGCAAGCGAACGTGACACATCGGCAAAAACGCGCGGACTCTCCACAAGACCCATTGTGCCTTCACAACGTGAAAAGCAGTTTTTATAGTATAACTTAACTTGATAGCAACAATGCAAACATGCGCTTCAAAGAAAATAAGTAAAGTAGAGTTTCCTTGGTTGGTTGGCTTACTGATTAATGATTCCGGGCGCGTAAAGCTAAGCTCATTAGGCCCGTAAGTGTCGTGCATGTTTCTTCTTCCGGAGCCGACCTACCGTCGGCTAGCGGGGTTTTCCCCAGCCAGGTATCTCACACCAGCGGGGCAGCGCTCCAGGGGACTAGCTCTAAGCTCGTGAAATTTGTGGTAGTGTAGTGCATGTAAGTGTAAGTGCGTGTAAGAACGGGGCGAGGATGATAGGCTAAGGAATGGGAAGGGAAAATCGCGCGCCCTCGGTGACCCGCTTGATCGGATACTGCCCAAACTTCCGCCCGTATTGATCTGAGAAACCACGGAAAACTACCGATCAGAGCAACCGGCCGCTAGAATTATCTTCCAGTGACAGAACTCGGCCTAGCTATCAAGCTAATGTGGAGAATCTTGCCACCGCCGGGACAAGAATCCAAGTCCTCCCGGTGAGAGGCACTGGAATGACATCACTTAATGCCACCTCTCCCCGTAGAGGAGAGAAAGCCCCCTGTGGTTTGCGGCTAGAGGGACGGGCAGCCTACGTGATCCCGCCAACAAATTATTTTTTAAATGTTATTGATTTGTGTTCCATTTCTAAAATTTGGCAGATGGATGATCTATTTCTGTAGATATATACACAATTTTTTTTTAATTTAATTGTGTCGAACTAAAATGAAAATTTGTATTTTAAAAATGAAAAAAATATTCTAAATAATCAAATAATATATTTCCAAACATTGTAATCACATCATATGAAAGTATATTTTTATATTCAATTTAAACGTAATTGCATTTTTCTGTAGGAAAAGATAGATGCGAAAAAAAGATTTAATGTGCGCATTCTTGGGAATAAATAATTAGAAATATTTCTAAATGGAGTGGGATTAAGAAAGAAAATACCCGTTACTAAATTTAAATGCCAGAACTAATAAAAAAATTTCAAGGAAAAAACACTCATGTTTTATGATTGTACGATTTGACATTTAATAGTGAAAATATAAGAGAGTTTCATTGCCAAAAAGTTATTATTTTCACTTTACTTGCAGGTGGATTACATTTCTCACCTGCCAGTTGCTGGGTCGAATGCAATTCCTCTCCACCTGTTCCCGATGTACCCTTCCCGCATCACCACTCCACGGAAGGATTGGTGGTGCTCCCTCAACAGTTCCAGCGCGCTCAAGTCGTCGTCAAGGTCGCGATTCATTTGTTCCCATTGGCGTTGCGTTGGTCTGAACGCCCTCGTCTTCACCTCTGGGACCGCGCGCTTCACGTGTCCCAAATGGGGCTGCTCAACCCCCACTCTCTCCAGGGACTCCCTCCGCCTCAGCTCATCCTTATCCCATTGGTCTATAGCCGTCTCCTTGGGATGCATTGCTTCCTTCTCACTCTGGATCAGTTGCATTTGCTCAGCGCCCACCCCCTCCGACTTCCTCTGCCTCAGCGCATTCTCATCCCATTGGTCTATTGCCGTCTCCTTGACATTCATTGCTTCCGCCTCACTGTGGATCTGCTGTATTTGCTCAGCGCCCATCCGCTCCTCCAAATCGCCTTCCGGGGATGTCCCCTTCCCGAGCTCATCCTTAGGCCAGCGTCTCCTCTGCTTACTCTGGATCAGTTGTTCAGCGAACTGTTCTGATTGATCACCAGATCCATAGATGAGCTCATTATTGCTAAGACTCAAAGGATCAATGTAAGGCGACAAAGCCTCCAACGGCAAAATATGACGTGCAATGCGATTAGTTATATAACCTTGTGATCCTGTAGCGTTCTGTAAAATTCCGTTTTTCTGCAATTCTTCTCTGCTTGTCGCCATCACGATAGGCACAGCTGAGTTGAGCTGCAAATTTCGACGGGATTGTCCTGTAAGATTCTGAAAAAAAATATACTATTACTAAACATACTCTGAGATCAGCTGGATATATCATTGAAATTGGAATTATCAAATACAATTCTTTGAAATTTTCTTCATTGCATAGGATTCAAGCGGAGAAATATGAAGGGGAAGAACCGAAAAAAGACCTTACCTTGTACGTCACGTCAGAAATGGCGGCCCATGCGTTAAAATGGAGGAAGAGCAGAATGCGCAGGGAGTTGCTGGCCGCCAGCACGTAGCCCCGGGCGCCTTCCAGCCACTGCGGCGCGCAGCCCGTACACGACCTCCGCGGCGCGCGCCACAGCAGCAGCGGCGCCACGGCGCGGGCGTGCAGGGCGCGTAGCCAGCGCGGGCCGTCGCCCAGGTCCACCACGCCCACCGCCCCGCCCGCGCCCGTGCCCACGCCCGCCAGCGCCCAGCGCAGCCCGTCAGCGGGCGGCGCGCCCTCCCAGCACTCGCCCTGCGCCCTCGGCCCTGCAGCCCACAGGGCCAACGCCAGGCACACGGCCCACACCGCCCGCCCTACTCTCCCAACGCCCATCTCTCTGCCTCTCCTAATTCGTCTGCCACAGCTCACCTCTACGCTCTCCCAGTGTCCTCGGCCCCTCTTCCCCTGCGGTGGCGTTTCCGCTTTTGAGCAACACCTCTTATCGCCGCGATCGAACCTCTTGCCGCAACCAACTCCTTTCAAAGAGCGGGCGCCAGCAGTGACCAACACATTCATTAACTCTCCCATGGATACACCCTATTTTCTAGTCTATACCTCAGCAATTGTCTCTGAGGCGCATAAATATAACATTATTGTCATCTACATGCTTTTAAGTTTTGTTACGTATTGCGTAAATAAAAATAAATACTTAGATAATAATTTTTGAGCATTTATTTTAATAAAAATATAAAATAAATTTACCTAAATATATTTTGAATGCGATGTATTGCAACACTTTTATAAAATAACTATTTCACAGGACTAATGTGAGTTGGGGTGGCGGACCTAGCCGAAGAACAATTATTATTTAGTGTCACTTCCTTTTCTTCGATTTGACAGCGAATTAAGTCGATTAAGCCTGATTTTTTACTAATCTAAACCTTTGATCACCGAGCAATAATTTGTTTGTTACACTGGTGAATCACAAGCACTTACATTGCGTATGATGTTCTCTGACTATTGTCGACAGAATGAGTGGGAGTTCTCCAAACTGTATGGTGGACAGATTGCGAAGTAGGTGACAGCAAAGTCTTCGACATTCACGCAAACATTTCCTCACTACGAACTTTAAAGATGATTTTGCGTTAGGTTTCCCAATAGGGTACCATGCGACACATTTTGTGAGAACAATATAAAACCTTTCTGCGCCTATATTTCATACCTGGTAGCGGACCTTATGGGACTGCCTCACGTTAGATCTTTTCAGTATTGTCATGAAGAGACATTGATAGGTTGTTTTTTGGAAGTTTGGCCGGGCAGCAAGTCTCATTATTTGTAATGGTGGTATAAGCATATTCTTTAAAGATTGTTCTTATCTTTTGGATATCGACATGCCAGCTTTAGTGCATGTCGATATCCAAAATATAATTAATTTCCAAGAGAGTTCTTGTAGAACCCCAAATTTAATTTTTTCCTGTACTTTCTTTTCAGAACAATGTTCAACAATTCCCAGTTACTACAGAATTAAAAAGATTTTCATATTCTGGGCTATTGGGCTGTATGCCTTTTTTACGAAAGCTTTTGACTTTAATTTTTTTAGAGTGTTATGTATTAGTCCCAAATTGTTTTACATAATTCGTCTCATTTCATTTACCAGTGATAATGGCATTCACTGTAAAAGTTGCATCTCTTAGAGATATTTCTTTGTGGAGGTGAAAATCGGCATTCGGGTTCAGGAAATAATTTGTGTTCCTTTGCAAAATCAATGCTCAAGGAAACTTCTAGTAACACCAAGACTCAGAGGAGCAACTGTTTGAATGAATGGATGCCTTATTTTACGTGGCGAGACTCAGGCCGTGAGGCCTGCTCTTCCGGACCTGCTCAGACGGAAGTCTGACCACGCAAATTTCGTTACGCTCGTTACGGAGACCACACCTGAGGAAGACCACGACAAGATGGTGGAAACGTCGGCAACGCAGCCTTCGACGCGGTGTCACCTGGACAGCCAAGATCATCCACATGACTCCGGCCGCGGAAGCCTACGACTTCGTTACGCTCCTTGCACCTACTAGGGGAGAAGGAAGGTATTACTTGGGCGACGAAACAGGCTATTTGAATTTAGCTCAGAGGCTTCATTTAGGCTTGAGGATTAGATTTCGTTACGCTCCTTTCACCTACTAGGGGAGAAGGAAGGTATTACTTGGGCGACGAAACATGCTATTTGAATTTAGCTCAGAGGCTTCATTTAGGCTTGAGGATTAGATTTCGTTACGCTCCTTTCACCTACTAGGGTAGAAGGAAGGTATTACTTGGGCGACGAAACAGGCTATTTGAATTTAGCTCAGAGGCTTCATTTAGGCTTGAGGATTAGATTTCGTTACGCTCCTTTCACCTACTAGGGTAGAAGGAAGGTATTACTTGGGCGACGAAACATGCTATTTGAATTTAGCTCAGAGGCTTCATTTAGGCTTGAGGATTAGATTTCGTTACGCTCCTTTCACCTACTAGGGGAGAAGAAAGGTATTACTTGGGCGACGAAACATGCTATTTGAATTTAGCTCAGAGGCTTCATTTAGGCTTGAGGATTAGATTTCGTTACGCTCCTTTCACCCACTAGGGGAGAAGGAAGGTATTACTTGGGCGACGAAACAGGCGATTTGAATTTAGCTCAGAGGCTTCATTTAGGCTTGAGGATCTTTTACACGCAGTAAATCTACTAACATGGGACAGCTGGCTTTACTTCCCCTCCGATGGAAGGCGTACGAAGGATTTTTTCGCTCTTAAAAATCGACGACTTCGATCGGGTTTGGACCCGCGAACTTGCGTATAACAGCCCGATATCCTAACCGCTACACCATCGCCGCCGCAACTGTTGTGAGGATGCCATTTCTTTTTTCAGAAAATGAGAGCCTGATGTTGGTGGCGGGAAGAGGAGATTGCACTGACCGCCACTAACAAAGAGCGTCGAGAGCGCCGGGCGCGCTTCGTCGCGAGAGAGCGTCCCGTTAGCAGCGACGCAAGAGATCCGTGACGGCCAGCCGGCGGGGCCTCGAGGCTCCCATAGACTGGCACGGAACATTCGCTGCCTACGCGGAATATCTGCAGCGGAAAGTTCGCGTCTTGTTGACGTATGAGCACGTTCAGACGTGCGCGACAACGCATTGGCAGCGTTTTATTCGCTGCGGATTTCCATTCGCGGTCGGACGCGTTTCTTCTACTACCGCTCCAGTTTCGCTGTAGAAATCAAGGCAAAGACTCGTCAGATCTCGAATATTTTCAGCTTGGCAGTCAATCTGACACGACAGATCGGTCACAAAAATGCATCTAATCGTGTTCAGTAATGTAATTAATTTTAAGTAACATTAAACTCAGATTTTTTAAAATCTTTTGATTGATTGATTTTTTCGTGTTTCTGGGCGCGTCAACCGCTTTGGTAATTAGTCTCGTTAGTTTAGTGCATGTATTTTCTGGGGAGATAGAGGTGATCTTCCCCCGCTGGATGGCGAGATCCGGCGCCGACTTACCGTCGGCTAGTAGGGTTTCCACAAGCTCTAAGCTCCCGACGGGTCTCCCGGAATATGTGGTTGTGTAGTGCATGTTAGTGTAAGTGTGTGTGTAAGGGTAGAGGATAGGACAAGGAAGAGGAAGGACAGATCGCGCGCGGTCCGTGGCCCGTTTGGTAGGGTACTGCTCCGGCATTCGCCTGGTGTTGATCGGAGAAACCACGGAAAACTACCGATCAGAGCAGCCGGTCCCTAGAATTCTCCTCCAGACAGCGACTGAATTCGACCTAACTGAAAAGCTAGTGCCCAAATTCTGCCGCCGTCAGGACTCGAACCTAGGACCTCCCGGTCAGAGGCGCTGCAGTGACATCAGTTGATGCACTGAGCTACCGCTCACGGTTAAAATCTTTTGTTGATAGCTTGATTTATGTATTGCATTAACATTTATGCAATGCTTGATTTATCGCATTAACTTGGGTAAATTATTCTTGAATCTCCAGCATACATTATATGAGTTGATCTCAGTATTCAAAAAACATTTTTTCAGTGCGAATTCCGAAATTCCACCGTGTCGGTGCAGAACGAGGAACTCTTGTTAATCATTTTGACCAGAACCACATTTCTTTGAGGCGAATGAAAAAAAATACCGCAATTTCTTCAAGATTCGCGGAGAACACATCTACCTGTTTATTTTGATAACAAGACTGTTGCGTTATTAGATTTAACTGATGAGCATAGCGTAGAAATGTGCTTTCGCTTTTATGGATTTAATTTTGCTTTGAACTCCTCCATGCTGTCCACTTTTCATGGTGGCCCCATCATAACACTGTACAATTAATTTTTCGGTTGAGATGGAGTGGTTCAATATGAGTTAAAATAGCATGAGCCAGACTGTCACTATCGTGTTTAGGAGATAGAACGAATCCCCAGAATCTTTCAACAGGAATACCATCCTTCACATAACGCAACACTATTATCATTTGAAATTTCGAAGAGCTATTTTCAGTTTCGTCGACTATTAATGCGTAAAAACGTGCTTATCCCAGTTTATGTGTAATTTCTTCACCAGACACTGCCAGCATACCATCCCAAAGTTTATTTTGAATTGTTTTAGAGGTTCCTCTAAATTGAGAAAAACTCTGCAATACTCTTTCAACGTTTGATCTAGATCAGCACTGAAATCTATCAATCCTCGAAATAATCTATGATTGGACGAGTCGTCTGCCCCACTATGGCTACGTATTGCGAGTTAAAACGTTCCACAAAACGTAATTGAATTTATTATTTTCGAAATAACATTTATTTTTTGTGACATTTTCATTGTGCTTCTGAATATTCGACCAAAATGCAGAATCCAATTGAGACTGTTTGTTACTGTCCCAGAAAGTGAGAAGTGAATTTGATTATTCAAATGACTTGGAATTCTCATGTTTTTTTAAATTTTCACGGATAGGTGCATAAGGTCTTTCACCCCTGTCATTGGCCACGCACTTTCCCCACCAAAAAGAGTTTGGCTAACAGAAAAGAGCATCTAATTGATCACATCCGCATATCCCCTTGTTTCTTTCATTGTCTTTGCCGATAAGTCTCGTATGTGTTTGATGTTAACATTTTAGTTCCCCAGTTATAGAAAAACTAGTTGCGATGGTAATCGAACTGCAGATTTGATTTTTCTGCATTGCTAGAAATATAGTAACTTACTGCTACCACTACAAGCAAAAGGAGAGCTCAACAAAACGTGCGCAGAATGAAGCTACATTTATGTCTCGAAGCAAAACAAGGGTGGCAAAACTTCGTGGGCTAGCTGCTTGCTCGGCTGCCAGTCGATTGATGAGCATTCACCTGTGTAGCCGCCACATGTATGGATATCCTGCAAGGATTAAGGAGTCATGCATGCACGGGTTTTCTGATCTTCCCGACCATTGAAATAACATATTTGAATAATTAGTATAACTTTAATGCAATTATAAAACAACCTCCCAGAGTTATCATTCCATACAAGAATACGCCTACTTCACCCTTACGACATAATAATACAGTCAAATCTCTCCCTCTCTCTCCACCTTCTCAGTGTTTATAATCATTCTGCCCATTTGGCGATCTCGCCCAGTAGATTGTCTCGCTGGCTGGCGCTGGTAGGCGGCGGGCTCCCAAACAATTGACGGGGGATCGGTAGATCGCCCCAGCGGCAAAGTTTGATCGGAGCCGGGCCCCGCGTGGCGGTGTCACTCGTCCTTCGGTGATGGAGCGACGTGGCGAGAGCGATGTCTCAGCGACCGCTCCCTCAAATCATCTCGTACATGTTGGCGACTACTTCGAGCATGCGCTCGGTGAAGTTTGTGACGGTGAATGTCTCGGTGAACTCGTTGAAAGAATGTGTCGGCATTTATGCCGTTCAACCGCGAAACTTTGAGGAGCCGAAGCAGAAGCTAGGTGATCACTTACAGAACGGCTTGGCACATAAATGTGAGATGACCGCTTGACGAAAAAGTTTGAGAAGACCGGAGAACGTAGGATATCCGGTATATAAATACCGGATATCCTACGTTCTCCGGTCTTCTCAAACTTTTTCTCAAATGTTTCACATGTTTTCGCGGGCCTTCTCCCATGCCGATGACGCGGTGGCTCCACGCCATTCATGGACCCGTTGGAATGTCCCGTGACTTGTCTCACATCCGTTCACTAGCGCCACCTGGAGACACCTTTCCAAAATGTCCCTTGACGCATGGCCACTACCTTGCTAAATCTCGGCCGCATACCGTATTCCACGGGGCCCCACCGTTTTCTCTGTAGGGACCGTAGATAAATACACACCTCCACAAATTATGTACCTGTCGACACGCGTATTTTCACAGTTTCTGCACAATTCCTGACCGCTTTAAGTGGCGAAATCCACAGCGTTTTGCATAGCAAGACGCTATGCTGTATATTAATTTAGATTCTCCGCTGCTGAACGGTTTTTAATTAGAAAATAATGCATACAACTCTGTGCTGTTACAATAGGAAGAAGATTTACCCACTTTTTCGTTACTAGGGTTCGGCAATAAGTGATTTTATGTTGTAAAAGTGCCGTTTTTCGGCATCGTTCTTTCCCAAAAACTGAAAATAGTGCAATACAAAACACATAGAAAATGATGAAAATATATTGGGAAATATGTGTATCATTAGTTCTTAAATAAATATAACTCCATCAATGATATGACTATTTATTCTGGAATGCGCCAGTGACCTTACCCCTCAAGCATGCGAAGTTTTAGGGGCTCAACTTCCACTGAGGTTTCCGGGGTCCTTGAGTGACAATCTAATGAGTAAATGAGGGAAAGTGTTGGGATGAGAAGGAGTGAAAATGGGCTTGGTCAATGATATAATATCGAAACATAATGAGAAAGTAGCCACGTTGATAATCACACACCTTATTTTTATAATACATTTTTTTTAAAAAATCAGAGGCTCCACGACGCACAAATGCCTGCTTATTTCGCCAGAGTATTGCTAGCAGATATAAAGAAAAACAGGATGAGCCCATTCAGAATTTGAGTGTGAGACCATCCTCTAGTACATACAACAGTAATCATGGCAGTGAAACATTTGACTAATCGATCTATTCGTTATTGCAAGAGAACACCAGATGTAACTTTGTGGTAATTACACTTGTGTCGTAATTTTTACTATTGCAGATATTATATTGTTCTGAAACCATTTCTATTGAAGGTTGAAAAAATCTATTTACTACGTTTGCGGTTTCGCACAATACATGTCTTAGAAACC